>VXAY01004618.1:157332-321492 GCA_013399855.1 Oxyruncus cristatus
TTTTTCATCCTGAGTACAGAGTAAATCAATAAAGCCACATGTGATGGTCAGACCCTTCCTTGGATTTAAGCAAATAGTAACTAAAGTGCCTTTTAAAAGCCTTTTGCCTGGGTTGGTGTTTGCCCTGCAGGTGCCAGGGCTGTGACCCCTCATCCCATGGAACCAGCATAGCCAAAATCCCTGTCTGGGCTCCAGGGCTTGTGTTTCGTACCTGCTTTTGGAATATCTGGGGCTCTGGTTTGCAGCTGCTCAAAGGGTTTCCTGAGCAGGGGGAGGATCTGCACGTGGGATGGATGAGAGCGCAGTAGGTGTGAGGATGCTCCTGGTGGGAGGCTGGATCCCCTTAGCCCTCCCAAAACATGACTGCCTCCTGCTCCTGCCCTTCTCTGTGCAAGCCAAGGGTTGAAGGCTTTTTGGGAGTAAAGTCTGGGACTGGACATTTTGCGCAGTGAATTTTAGGCTATTTTTGGTGAGAACTCTTGGGAAGGGCAAGAGTTTGGAGCTTTGATAAATAAATATCCGAGGACACTCTCTTGTCTAATGATGGTGTCTGGATCAGAATGTGCCTTGGGGATGGATATTTTGCTTTCTAAATCCATCCACGTCACTTACGGGCAGGGAAAGCTGGGAATAGTGTGTGGATGAAGCTGCAGGAGGAGGGGGATGGACCATCCCACCTGCAGCTGTAGCTGCATGTTGTTTCAAATGGCAGTTTTGTTCTCAGCTGGATTAGGCCATGGGGAGCACCTTTTTGGAGAGAGGGGGCACTAGGTAGTGATTCCTGGTACTTACATATATTTTAGGAGGAATTTCTCCCTGGAAAGGTTGGTCAGGCCTTGGCAGGGGCTGCCCAGGGAGGTTTGGAGTGCCCAGCCCTGGAGGTGCCCAAGGAAGGCCTGGCCGTGGCACTCAGTGCTCTGGGCTGGGGGACTGGGTGGGCATCGGGCACAGGGGGGACTCCATGGATTTGAAGGGCTTTTCCGACCTCAGGGATTGTGGGATTCTCTGATTCCTGGGATGCTGTGATCCCCCTCCCTGGTGTGACGAGGCAGAGCAGTTGTCGGTGCCGTCCGTGGGTGCAGCTGGAAGGTGCCCGTGATCCTCCCGAACGTGCTTCCCCCTGGCAAAGACGGGAAGCTTTTAATATTTCTCCCCCTCCTGCCTTGCACAGGGCTGGGCTGGACGGGTTAATCCTTTCGCCAGGCAGTGGGAACGTGCTGAGTCTTGTCGCTGGTGTTAATTTACAATCGGAATAAGGATTCCTCTTATGCAATTTGCTAATTCCTCCGGGACCTGCCCATCACAAATTCCCATTTTAATGTGCTTTTTCCTGCTCATCTGTGGCTCCCAGGAAGTTAATTAGCTGCACATCCTCACTGCCGGAGTAGGTGGAGGTTTTTCAACCAAGGGACATGCCTGGTGGGGGGGGGGATGTGTATTTTCTGCTTTATTAAGTTTTTGAGTGTGGGGCTGAAATGCTGCTGCAGGAATTGAGCCTTTGCCCCGGTGGGGGCTGAGGATGGAGCAGGGTATCCTGCGTGTGAAGCACAGCTCGGCTCGTGCATTCCTGCTTTGCCCTGATTTCCTTTGCTTAGGGCAAAATAAACAGCAGCCCTTGTGTTTGTTTGGGTTTGTGGCATCCTGGCCCTTTTCCACTGGCTCTGGGAGGGAGGAAGGATCTGGCTCTGATGACTGAGGAAGAAACTTTGGTTTTTTTGGGAGCCTCATGAGGGAACGTAGCAATGCCTTCCATGGGGAAACATCCTTCCCTTCTAGCTCTGAATAAATAAGAGTACCTGGGCATGGGTTTTATTAACTCATCAGTTAAACCCAACCCAGCTTTTCCCTGAGGCCGGCTGTGGAAGGCTGTGGATCTGCGTGGGATTGGTCCCCGTGTCCTGGCCCAGGCAGGATTTCAGTCATGAAAATCCCTGACCACAAAGCTCACCCGTGGGACCCTCTGAAAGATTCAGAAACCCCAAAGGTTCCTTTTCAATCTGTTTATCCATATGATCTGTGAAAAGCCTGGCTGCTTCCCACCCCTCCCCTGGCCCTGTACAGTGGGTTTAGTGCTTGAAATCCAGTTGCTCCTGGATAGATTGACATTATTTGCCAAACCCCCCCACAATATTGCAGTTATACTAATTTTTAGCAAAGCATTTCATTTTATTAATGGAGGTAAAGGGTTATTTACTTCCAGAGTGCAATTTGTCAGCTGCTCTTAATTATAATTCTCCCTCATTATACATTAAGCATTTCATAAAAACATGATTTGTGAAGCCCCAAAGCTCGAGCTACAGAGCAGAGCTGCCTTGAATCCAGGTCAGGGTTAGATCCCCTCCCACCCTCATTAGGCTTGTGAATCACTAAGTTCTGACAGAGATGAGATGCTGAGTGGTTCGATGGTATGGGGTGAAAAAATCCTGCTGGAAAAAAAAAGCAGGGACTGAGAAAACCTGGCTTGATTCTTCCTTCAGTGAGCTCCTGCACTGGCTGCACCTTCCCTTTCCCGAGAGGTACCTGTGACAAGCCCCTCTTTCCCCTGGGGCAGGTATTGCTGCTAAGGCTGCTGATGGACCAGGGCACCTTCTCTCCTCCTGGCTCAGCCTTTGCTGAGGGAATTCCAATTACTGTTTGGGCCTGGCTGAGAACGGTAAAAGAGGAGAAGTTTTCCAAACACAAGAGCACTCTGGAGCAGCGGATCTCCCCCGGAGCTGCCGGAGGAGCCGGGCTGGGGCTGTGGGGAGGATGTGTCGCTGTCAAGGGCTGCCAGAAGAGTATCCAGAGAAGGGAACGGAGCTGGGGAAGGGGCTGGAGCAGCAGGAGCTGCTGAGGGAGCTGGGGGGGCTCAGCCTGGAGCAAAGGAGGCTCAGGGGGGACCTTCTGGCTCTGCAACTCCCTGACAGGAGGGGGGAGCCGGGGGGGGTCGGGCTCTGCTGCCAGGGAACAGGGACAGGAGGAGAGGGAACGGCCTCAGGCTGTGCCAGGGGAGGGGCAGGTGGGACATCAGGAGGAATTTCTCCCTGGAAAGGGTGGTCAGGCACTGGAAGGGGCTGCCCAGGGAGGTTTGGAGTGCCCAGCCCTGGGGGGGTCCAGGGAAGGCCTGGCTGTGGCACTCAGTGCTCTGGGCTGGGGACAAGGGGGGCATCGGGCACCGGGGGGGCTCCACGGGCTGGGAGGGCTTTTCTAACCTTAGTGATTCTGAGGTTCTGCAGGATCCTGGACAGGGTCTGACCTCTTTGCTGATTGGATTTGTGCACTTTTTTGGTGAAGTTTCAGACATGGGATGAGCAGAAAGCAGCAGCAAAGCTCCAGGGGAGAGCAAGGTGTGGGTTCTGACCCACTGAGCATGGACTGGAGGGGATGTGGGTGCTTGGAGTGCTCCAGGGTTGCACATGTGCTTCAGGCTGATGGGCTCTAGAAGAGGATGGATTAAGAGACTTGAAACTCTCTGTCTTACTGCAGTGATGCTTCACACCCTGCCCGCATCTGGGTGGGCTCGGGGAAGGAATCAGGAGTCCTCTGCCCCCCTTTCCTGTGGTTGTGGTGCTGGTTCATGGCAAAGAGCTGACTGCCCCAAGGTGGGATCACTCTGAGACTCAGTCCTGTGGCATCCATACTCTTCCCTTGCACTCCTGAGCAAGTCCCTGTTTATCCGGGACCACGCCAAGTGCTACAGAAGGTTCCTCAGCTGTTCTTTGATCTCAAAATCTGCCTTTGAATTTGCTCACAGCGTAACCCCAAATTAATGCCTCCACTGTGAAAGGGAAACCTGCCATTAAAATGACAGAGAAGCAGCGAGAGAGGTTCTGCAGTCGGCTGGGGGAATGTCAGGGAGAGGAAGGCTGCTTCCGTGTGGATCATGGAAAATCTCTCCACGCAGGTCTGGAGCTGCAGCACAGCTCCAGCTCCCTCCCAGGGTAAACTCTGACTCACCCACGCTGCCTTGGCATTGGTGTGTGCTGGGAAGAGTCAGTTTTGTGCCTCCTGTGTGTGTGTCCTCAGGGAGGGCAGTGCCCTTGGAGAACAGTCCCCTCGGTGAGCAGCTGCTGGGTGATGCTCAGTGGCCCCTTGGCTTGTGGCTGATGGGGAGCTGTGTAAAAAACACTTGCTCTTAATCCAGGGGGACACTGTGCCTTCTTAATGGGCTGAGGAGCTGCTGGAGAGGAACACACTTGTGGGCAACTGGGGGGAAATGGCTTGTTTGTTCCTCTCTGCTCGGCCTGGATGAGGCTCCTCTGCCGGCGCTGGGACCCTGTGGGTGTCTCTGCCTTTGCACGCGTTCGATGCTCGGGGTACATGGCCGTGGGGTGGCCTGTCTGTGTCCTCCAGGGCTGTGCCACACTTGGGGTGTGAAAACCTCTGTGGAGTGTTTCCCTGTGTCCCCCCATCACGCTCCAGGTACCACCGAGGCGGTGGCAGTGACGTGTCTGGCCCCAGGCTTCAGAGCTGACGTGGATGGAACACTGACTGGATGAGTCTCAGGCTTGGAAAGGCCCCCAAAGGAAAGGAGTTTATCCCTGCAAGTGTCCAAGACCAGGCTGGACGGGGCTTGGAGCAGCCTGGTCTAGTGGAATTTGTCCCTTCCCGTGGCAGGGGGTGGAAGGAGACGAGCTTTGAGGTCCCTGCCAGGCAATTCCATGATTTTGCAATAAGTTTGGTTCGTTTCTCCTTGGTGGGGATCCAGAAGTGCCTTGTCCCGTGCTATGCCTCTCTTCTGTAATGAATTAAGGCATTAATTGCAGTAGAGGAGGAGAATGAGGGGCCTCTCCTGTGGGTTTGTTGCACTGTGTCTCAGGAAGGTGTTGCAGACTCTCCTGGCTCTGCCGTGGCTCCAGAGGAGTCTGGTGCTGTTTTGGTAATTCCGGGCTGTGCGAGATGCAGGGAGGAGATGAAGCCCAGCAAACACGTCCTTGGGCTGGGTCCTGCAGGCTGGGATGCTCGGGGGGATGCAGGAGAAGGGGCTGCTGCTGCTGCTCCATCCCTGTGCCCGGGCACGTCCACACGGATCATTGCGGGTCCAGAGGAAGTCGTGTTTTAGTGTAATGGAATTAGGCAGCCCTGGCACGGCGTGGCTCTTCATTTGAGGGGTGATGGATCGCTGGCCGAGCCCTGCTGCATCCTGCCAGAGCTCCAGGAGCCCTCCCCGCTCTCTTGCAGGGCTCCCCCATCCCCGGCTCCCCCTTTCCCATCGGTTCTCTCTGCAAACCATTGCTGAGGGGAATGTTGGGTGGGAATGAGCTGTTAACTGAAGTTTTGTTTGCTTTTTCTCTTGCCCTCGCAGAAAGCCTGGCAGAATAAAGGACTGTAAAAATCCACGTTGCCACGCTACAAACAAAGTGGGAAGGGAGCAGGGAGAGGGAAGAGAGGTGGAACTGGTCTCCATCAGGCTTTAATAAGCGTGTGGAGGAAAAGCTCTTGTTAATCCCATCTGAGGCTTAAAGGTTTATTGCAAACAATTAAAATCTCATATTGTAGTGCTGACTCGATGCCACAAACCTCTCTGCTGTGTCCTGCTGAGAGAGCCACTGGTGGCCAGGTGCTGGGGACGTGTGGAAAACATAGGAATACATCCCTTAGGATCTGGCTATGGCTGTAACAGGCAAGTTTCTTCCCAGCAAACAACTGGGAGTGGATATACAACCTAACTGGTTTTGGTGGGCAGCACTCCTGGGCTCCAACACTCCACCTGGAGCAATTATTCCATTGAAAAATGGATTTGCTGGTTGTGTTCGAGGTTTCTCCGAGATTCCTGGGGGGCAGGAGGTTGGTGGCAGGAGACTTGGCTCCTGCTGTTGCAGAGATGGGGTTTGTTTGTTGAACAAGTTGTTTGTTTTTTCTTGCCATGTCTCATGGCAAAAGCAGGAAAAACATTCCCGGGCTTTTGTTTTTGTCATGGCAGAGGTTATGAAAACGACCTCCTTTCTGCCGTGTCAAACATCACAGTTTTGGGAGAAACCTCTCCTGGGTTTCCTGAGGAGCCTGGGAATTGCCTGTGTGTTCCCTCCTCCCGCCTTCCCAGACCTGGTGCCAGCAACATTCCTGCTGGGTTTTACCTCCCTTCTGGAAAGGGAAAAGCCCCAAATGTGCCAGTGAGAAAAATCCACGTGTTTATTTTTCATGGGAATGTTGTTTGACCCAAAAGATGGATCGGCCTGTGCCCGTCTCCCCTTGGAGCCTCGGTGGGGCTGGTGCCCGTGGTGGGTTCCTGCTCCCTGGCACGGTGCTCTTGGGGGTCCAGCTGTGCTGGACTGGCTGGGATGGGCATCCCAACGCCCCTGGATTGGAAGGGCTGTGGGATTCTTTCCTGTCATTCCTGTTATTTAAGGGTTGGGGTGATTTTGGGTGAATTTGCCTCCCTCCTGATGTGCCAGACTTGGGGGGGGGGGCCTGGGTGTGCTGGATGCTGCCAGCTCAGGACAATGCTGCACATTTTGGCACTTCCAAGGATCTCTGCAGCTCCCAGAGGAGCCCCCAGGGCTGGGACAGCTCCAGTGTCACCCCGCAGGACACCCTGGCTGTGCCCACGCTCCGGTGCCTCAGGAGGAGGTGATTTATCCCTCCTGCCCTCGCAGCCTGTTGGCAGAGGCTGGTGATTAAAGCTGCTGTTTGCAATTTTCAGGAATTATGAGTTATCTGAGTGGCTGATAATTAGCACTGAATAAAATGTACTTGCAATAACATGACATTAGTTACAGCTAAACTGATACCAGGCTTCCCTAATATTCACTTAAGCTTCCCTGGTTGGAGTTATTAGGGAAGGAAGGCTCTGGCTGCTGTGCTGCTGCACTGGTGGGATGGGAAAGGATAAAGCCTGATGGGATCTGCTCACAGGGTGCTGCCAGAGCAGATCTGCCACGAAAACACTGGAATTTTTCTCTGTGGATTCACCTTTCCTTCCCAATTCCCAGCCATATTGGTGGTCTAGGACATACTGTCCCAAGGCTTATTCCCAATTTGTGGAGGAATCTGTCTGATCCCAGGGGTTTGGGTGCTGCTGGTGGGACCCAGTTAAAGCTGGGAGGTTTGGCTGTGCTGTGCTGGGAGTCAGTGCTGCCTGTGGGAGCAAGATTGATGGGTATGAGAGTGTGTCCAGAGCTGCACGTTGGGTGCTATTAATCATAAATGTGATTGCACCCACTTCAGCATCGAGAGGGGCCTCTTTATTGCTGGGAGTGTTTGAGGGTGCACTTGAGTTGTTGATTTTAGCAATCCGAGTGAGGGGTTGCTGGTGATCCATGGAGAGGAGCTGCAATCCAAGTCCACTTAAATCCATGCCTGCTGGCCCCTCCCCTTAACCCATCCCTTTGTGCTGGTTGATATTTGTCGATATTAACCAAAACCAGGCTTTCCCCCCGCCCCCCCAGAGGATGTGGAAGACACACTGTTATTGTGGGTCCCTCTGTGTCCTTCCATGGACTCTGGGAGTGATGTGACCACCCGAGGTCTCAAGGAATGAAACCAGAGTGTGCTGAGGGAGGGTGGGGGATGCTCTCCATCACTTCACATTCCTCAGCTCTCCTGCTGGCACCAGGATTCACGGCTGGCACCGGGATTTGGATCCCTTGGAAGGATCGAGCCCTTGATATGTCGTTTCAAATAACAGAGTCCCAGCCTGTTGGTTTACCTGTTGATGGGTGCTCTCTGATAGCTAAGTGAGCTCCCTATCCACTCCTATTTCATGTTTTTAACATAAATCTGTTGATCTAGCTTGGAAAATCCAGGGGGTTGCTGCTCTGTGCCTCTGTCTCCGTCCCCAGAGCTGCTGGGTCAGTGCAGAAGTGCAGGAGCAGCGCAGCCAAGTGAGTGGCAGCACTGACCCATCCTCTTCTCTTTCTCTTGTCCCTCTCTGGTCCCTGCTCTGTTATCACTGTCTCTCTCTTATTAAGTGTGAAATGGGAGCCTCTGGGCACCATCAAACCATGGCTTGTTATTGTCTCTTATCGTCTCTGTGTCTGCTCCAAGACAAGTTAGGAATAGTTTGTAGTTTTTTTAAAGAAAGTAGCAATGTTTATTCTGTTTTCCTCTTTGCCCTTCTGGTACTTTCTGCCATCAGTTGATGTGTCTTTGTTTCCTCTGGCTTCATGGAGCCTGTTCCAGGGCATTTGCTGGGTTAAGGTACTGCAAGGGAAGAGCAGCAACACCTCCAGGCCTGGGACCAAGTGACCCACCCAAAACCAGACCATCAGCTTTTATCATCACTATTTCTTTATTAATTTATTCTCCTTCATTGCTCAGGTGGAGAAGAGCAGGTTATTTCTCAAAGGCATCACTCACTCTTCAATTCTTTTTGAAATTGGCTTCAGATCAATTTAAAACTTGTGCAAGAGGCTGCTGGGCAGGGGGATGTGCTCCAAAATCCTTGCTTTACCTCAAAGGATACCTTTTTTTTTTTAATCTAAGAGGGTACCCATTTTTTATCTAAAAGAAAACCTTTTTTTCTGTATAAAGGGCACCTTGTTTTCTCATTTGCTTTTCCACATAGGGCCAGGACAATCCAACAACTTCTCTCCACGAGCACACAAGTGCAGTGGGGACTCCCACATCCCAGAATAGTTTTCCTCCAAGTTCTTCCTGTCCAAGTCTCTCATTGCCTCTCGCTTTTGGAAATAATCAACCCCTGTGGTTCTTTCAGTTAGCGCTAATTACTGGCACGAACTAATTAATGCGAGTTGACTTCCCTCTTCTCTTTCTAATGCTGTTTTAACCCACTGACACGTTCCAATTAAGGGACTCATGCAGGGCCCGGGCTGGAGTGACTCAGAGCAATCACAGCTGGAGTCGAGCGTGTGCTCTCCTGAAGGTCACCAATACTGTTCTGAACTGCTCCTGTCGTGTGTTTGTGCCTGTCAGCAGGAGCTGACCCGACCCCACGACAAACCTCTGAAATATCCCAGAGTTTGCCTCCCTTTTGGTGCAGAAAGGTCTGTGGGTATCATTTTGATAAGCATTTGACGTGCTGGGAATGGTGGCGCGGAAAATACCCGTGGGAGGCTGCAGAGCACGAGGTGAGTGGTCCTGACCTCGCTGGGACCTGGCTGGGTGGGTGTGGATGGGGACAGAGGGCAGCTGCCCGGTGTCACCTGCCTGCTCCTGCCTGTCCAAGGGATTTCCTTGCCCTGGCAGGGTGGTTGTGACTCAGTGTGCTGGCCGTGCCCTGGGCTGGCTGCCCTGCCCGTGCTGACATGGCCTGGCTGGGAAGCAGCTGTGTTTGGGCTGGAGGAAAGCCACGGATCCCGTGGTGGTAAAGCCCATGAAGCTGCTGTCGCGGTGGTTGTGTCTCGGTTAACAACATGCTGGAAGGAACCCCGTGGAAGGAGAGCTGTCTGCTCCAGGAATCCTGCTATTCCCCGTGCCCAAGGAGGCTGGTGGCTGGAGCAGGGCTGGAGAGCCCTGTGCAATCCTCACAAGTCCTTTCTGGGCACTTAAAGTTGAGACTTTGCTTCTGCACCTTCCAGTTCCCATCCTTGCTTCTCCTCAGGTTCCTGTTTTCCAGAAAGTTTTTGGTGTTGCTCACTTTCCAGAGCTGAAAACCCATTTAGTTTTAGCAGGACCAGACAAGAAAGATGGAGAGAGGCTATTTACAATGGCCTGGAGTGACAGGACAAGGGGGAATGGCTTCCCACTGCCAGAGGGCAGGGTTAGATGGGATACTGGGAAGGAATTCCTGGCTATGAGCGTGGGGAGGCCCTGGCACAGGTTGCCCAGAGAAGCTGTGGCTGCCCCTGGATCCCTGGAAGTGTCCAAGGCCAGGTTGGACGGGACTTGGAGCAACCTGCGCTAGTGGAAGGTGTCCCTGCCCCTGGCAGGGGTGAGATGAGATGATCCTTAAGGTCCCTTCCAACCCAAACCATTCCATGATTCCGTGACTCTCCTTGTATAAGGAGACAGTGCTGCAGAAGTGCCAGCAGCAGGATGAGCCCCTGAGCTTCCATTCTCGGCCTCTCCCTGCCTTATCCAAGTCAGGTTGTGATGTGGAGCTCCCCTCTTCCCTCCCTGTGTCACATCATCCAGGTTTTGTTGGAAAGCTCCTCTGTTCCTGCCTGTTCTCCCAGCCACTGCCCGGGATTTCGGGTGCAGGTAAGGAGGGAAGTGGGGGGGTCTCCCATCTCCCAGAGGGATTTAAACACGAGCTCCTCATCCTGTAATTGCTGGGTTAATGGAGGTGAAAGCTCCCTGGCTGAGCTGCAGTGGAGAGCAGACAGCAAATATGTGATTAGTATTAATAGCCCTGGTCAGACTGGATTATGCAAAGGAGGGGAGAAGAGACAATTTAGTTATTCATCTTTAACCTTTATTTTTGTTTCGTGTGACCTTACCCAGCGAGGCTCCCGTTACCAGCTCTGGCTGTTTGGTGTTTGGTGGTTTATTCTGCTGTCATCCATCCATCCAACAGTGTTCCTGAGGGGTGATTCCAGGTGCAGTGGGGATATCCTGGTGACACCAAGTCACACAGCCACTGCCATGGGACACGTTCCCTTCCCTCAGCTCTGCTGTTGTGCCTCTAACCCCGTGTTTCCTCCCAGTTTTGTAGCTCCAGGTGGGTTTGAGGAACCTGGAGACATCCAGAGACACCAACCTGGATTCCTTTTCATCGGGAACTGTAGTCACAGGACAAGGGGGAGTGGCTTCCCACTGCCAGAGGGCAGGGGTAGATGGGATATTGGGAAGGAATTCCTCCCTGTGAGGGGGGGGAGGCCCTGGCACAGGTTGATCAGAGAAGCTGTGGCTGCCCCTGGATCCCTGGAAGTGTCCAAGGCCAGGTTGGACAGGGCTTGGAGCAACTTGGGCTGGTGGAAGGTGTCCCTTCCTGTGTCAGGGGCTGGAATGGGATGATCTTTAAGGTCCCTTCCAACCAAACCAATCCATGATTCCATGATTCTCTACACCAGTGCCAGAGGATGGGGCTGGGAGAAGGCTGATGGGCAGCTGTGGGGAAAGCCTTGTGCCTCTTGGAAAAGCCTTGTGCCTCTTGCCTTGCAGGGTTTCAGTGGCCCTTCCCACGCTGCCCTGGCCTTGAGCTGTGACCCACGAGCCGCGAAGGAGAAGCAGGAGCAGGAACCCGCCCGTCCCCTGGACTACGGGAGCGAGCTGTCCATCCGGATAGGTAGAGCTGGGCTCCATCCAGGCAAGCATCCTGTCATATACCACCTGCAGAGGGCACGGCCAGAGCCCCCCTGTTAAAGTGGCACCGGGGCCGGCACGTATGTCATTGCAATTGGATTGGGTTTGGACACGTGCATGCAAAGGGCACCTTCTCTTCCCTCCCTGACTCTGTCTCCTGCTGCCTCTTATTCCAAGAATTGTTTCTTCGCTTTCTACTTCAGTTCTCAAAGCCACTTGCACGTCTGTCTGTGCCTATGAATTATTGATAATTAGGTATCTCGTTCGCTGAGGAAATGAAATCATCAGCTGCACTGGGGATCGGTTTATTTTCGGCGTGGGCACAGCGAGTGCTCACCCTGCCCTGGCCAGGCTGTGCCGTGGTGAAGGTGCCCCGTGGCACTGACCCTCCCTAATTATAGATGAGGACGGGCATTCACGCCCGTCACTCCTTGTTCTGGAGGTTCACAGAATTGTAGCTGCCGAAACGTGGAGTAAAATGTCTTGCTGGCAGCCATTTCCCCCTTCGTAGATTTTAAAGAAGGGATTTAGGCGAGGTGGTGGGGCCTCTTCGGGCTCCCCCAGCTCCAGGGTGTGTTTGTGGGGTGGGTGGTGGGGATACATCCCCCGAGAGGACACAATTGTCTCTTCCTCTACTTAACAGCAGCTTTCCAGTAGACAAAGAAAATGTAATTTACTGAATTAATCTTGTTGCTCCTCTGCTTTTTCTTGCTTGGAGAGCAACTGAAATAGAGGTTTAAAACATCATGAGCACTATTTGGAGCCGATTGAGATGAAGGAATGATCCTTCTTTTTACAAGGAACAACACTACCCTCTTAAATCAGGCTCTTTTATTTAACCACATTGCTTAATTGCACATTTCCTAAAGTGTTTCAAATCCACGGGATTTGAAATACTGGCTTTAATTTTTCCGAAGGGTGCTAAATTCAAGGAGCTTGGGGTCCTCCAGGTCCTCTAGCATGAGCCACTCCAGCCCTGTGGCTGTAAGGCTGCTGCAGGGGTTTGGATATTTTTTTTGGGTGGAAGCTTCATATCCCAGGAGCAGTTTAGTTTTATTCTTCAAGGGGAAAAGAAAAAAAAAAAGAAAAAAGAGGCAGTTTTCAGAAACTCGAGCTGCTGAGGTTTTATGTTTTCATCTTCTTTTAGTTGCAGACAATAACAGTGCAAATGGTTTTGGGAATAGAAAATTTCCATTAGACTTCGTTGTTTTTTCCTCTCTCTGGGGAAATGGTATTAAGGGCCTACAATACATTAATTCTTTTATTGTCTCTTGCTTTTTTTTGTTTAATTTCTTGCTACTGAAATCAGCTCAGTATTTTCTCAAGGTACCTCAAGCCTTCCAAGGAAGCTGCTTTCCCCAGAGCTGGGTAGTGCTGGGCTGGGCTCTGGGGAACTCTGGGAACGTTAATGGGTGTTTTCAAAGTCTAATGGGTACTAAGTGGAATATTTCAGACTTAATCACTGTTGAATCGTTGACCCTTCCTTCATATTTACATGTTTTTAAATCGCTAAAGCTGTGAAAACTAAGGGAAATCCCAAAGCAGCCGCTGCCTTGTTCTGCCTTTGTCTTTATGGCCTGGGGATGGGGATGGCTGGAGAAGGTGGGAACCCGCAGCTCCCCAGGGCCCCGTGTCTGAGGTCTGACTGGTAGAGATGGAAATGCACATTTGACGAGGCTGGGAGAGTTTGGGAGCAGCAGTGACTGTGCAGATGGGATCCCTGTAGCTGGGAGCAAGCAAGAAGGTTTCTTTTAAACCTAGAGAAAAGGAGGTGGAGGGAAGGTGATAGTTAGATCTGTCCCTCATCTGCTCTGGTGGGAGGGGAAAAAAGGTCTTATTCTGCTTTTTGTCCCAGTCAGCAGCAGATGGCTCCGGGTTGGAGCCGCCTGGTCTAGTGGAAGGTGTCCCTGCCTGTGGCAGGAGGGTGGAAGGAGGTGAGCTTTATGATTCTTTCCAAACCAAACCATTCTGTGACTCTTCTCCCCCACCATCTCGAATCCCTGGGTTTCCCATCACTTGCCAGTTGTTGTTTTTGGGAGACAGGAAGCATGGGACCACCTGGACAGGGTTGGAGCCTCCTCTCTCTCCTTCCAGGGCTGTGGCTCTGCTCCCTCGTGCTCCAACCCCTTTCCAGCCCATGCTGAATGGAAATGTGACTTTTTGGGGAGTTACCAGAAGCTGGCTGCCTGGTGGATGTGTGGAGTAAGGTGTGTGTAGCCACGTGAAACGGAGTAGGGGTGGATTTGCTGTGAATTGTGGGGAAAAGTCTGTGTCTAGACGTGGTGTTTGATGAGTGGGATAATCACTAGGCTTTAATTACTACAAAAGAAAGAGAATCCAGCCTTGTCTTTAATATATCTGGGTAGGGAAGGGATGTAATCTGTATTCCTCTGCTTTAGAAAGGGTGGGGACGAAGCTGGGGGTGTTTGATTGTTGCTGTGGGTGCTCTGCTCGGTGCCACCGAGTGACCCAGGGGGCTGTGCCCCCTTGCCCGGAGGACCAGCGAGTGCCCAGCTCCCTGAAGCTCCCTGGGCAGCCCCAGGGCTCGGGGCAGCTCGGCCCTGCTTGTGTGTGCAGACGTTGAACCCGGAGGACGTGGCTGGGCAGGGTCCCCGGGGCCGGAGGCCGGGCCCGACCCCCGGCTCGCCGCGCGCTGTTCTCGGGGAGTTCTCAGAAGGGATTTGCATCCAGCCCTGGAACCAGAGCTGTGACTGACGCCCCTGGAAACTGTATATTGAGCAGCCAGCAGTGCTGCTGCCTCGGCGGGGGCTCCCCCTCCGGTCAGGGCGCCCAGGGGGAGGCCCCACGATGTTCCCCAGCAGCCGCCTCCGCTGGCCCCCGCGGCAGGTGGGACGTGTCGGGCCGAGGTGCAGGGGCAGAGGAGGTCGCAGCAGAAAGGTGGCTGTGAAGTGCCTGGAATAAAATCCCGAATGTCCCTTTGGTGCCCAGCTGAGAGCGCCCTCGGAGGTCGGCACAGCTCCAGCCCCGGGCAGGGAAGAGGAGGAGGAGGTTCTGAGCTGGCTGCTCGCCCAAACTGCTGAGGCACCTGGGTGTCCAGCAGCATCCCCGCTGCTCGTCAGCCATCCCAGAGACATGGCTGTGTGTCTCTGTCTTGGACAGACTGCAAGGGCCTGGAGGGACAGGACAAGGGGGAATGGCTCCCCACTGCCAGAGGGCAGGGTCAGATGGGATATTGGGAAGGAATTCTTCCCTGGGAGGGGGGGGAGGCCCTGGCACAGGCTGCCCAGAGAAGCTGTGGCTGCCCCATCCCTGGGAGTGTCCAAGGCCAGGTTGGACGGGGCTTGGAGCAACCTGGGCTAGTGGAAGGTGTCCCTTCCTGTGTCAGGGGGTGGCACTGGATGGGCTTTAAGGTCCCTTCCACCCAAACCATTCCATGCTGGTGCCAAGGGGATGTGATGTGCTGCTGGCATCGTGCTGCTGGTGCTGGGAAGTCAGTGATACTCTTGAAGGGAATCAGGGTTTGTTTTAGTGACTTTTGGTGGGGTGTGAGTTAGAAAGTTGGTACTCTGGCATTCCTGCCTGGATGTGCAGTGAGTAAATCCAGGTGGATTTAGTAATTGGAAAAAGAAACCTGTGTTTGAAATAACGTACATAAGAAATGAAATTTCATTAAACTTACGGCTTAAGTGAGCCAGGAGGTCTGTGGGCATCGTAGAGGAACCTCATTACATAGAAATTGTATTTTTTCCCTTAAATTGGAGCTGCTGCACCAAACCAGCTGCTGTGCTGAGGCTCAGGAGGTGATTTGGCTGAGGAAACCCTGAGGCAGGGGGTGGCTGGGCTGGGGGCACCCCCAGTGCCAGCCCTGCTGTGGGCCCATCCTGCTGCGCCCTTTTCAGCAGCATCACCCACTTTCTGTTCTGATTTTCTACCTCCTTCCTAAGCTTATTTTTTTTCCATTTTTGCTCTATTTTGCCCCTTCAAAGGAAGTTTCTGTGCCCCAGGGCTGCCCAGGAGGGCAGTGGGCTGCACAGGAGAGGAAGCAGAACCTGCTCACGTAGCTTCTCTTCCATCAGTGCCCAGGCAGTTCAGGGCCTGGGAAGCAGTAAAGTGTGATGGAGGAGGGAAGGGAACTGGGGAGATACAAGAGGAGGCAGAACCCCTTGGGGACCAATACGAAGAGAGGGCCTGAGCTGAGTTGTGGGGTTGGCACCGATGCTCAGGCAGCATGTCCGTGGGGTTTGTCCTTGCAGCCAAAAAATTCCCTTTTTTTCCCCCATTACTGCTGGGTGGACCATCTGGTTTCTGGAAGTCCAGGCTTGTCCCACCTTTTTGGGCTGCCCTGATCCGTTCTGTGCCCCGGTGCCAGTGGGAAAACCTCCATGGGAATGCCCAGCTCCCTCCACAAGAGAGCAAGCAGGTTGCTCATGCTCACCCCATAAATTTTCTGCTCGTTCCCTCCTTCCCTGAGCAGGAGCAGTGGCTGTGAGGGAGGGATGGATGATGGATAAAACCTCTCCAGCCGTGATTGATCGGGGTAATTCAACCGGAGCCTCCCGTGTGCATCCCAAAGGTTCATTAAGTCGTTGCAACTTATATAACATGAAGCTCCTTCTGCAAAACGAGATGTTCAGCACTTTTAGATGATTCCCACACCGTTTGTAACGGCGCTGACACGTTCACACTGTGCTTGATCCAGAAAACTGCTGCTTTCAGAAGCCATCAGTTCACTCGGAGGCTTCCTCGCCAGCCTCGCTGATGAATGCCTGTGGCAATGTCTGTATTGATTAAAAAACATCCTAATGCCCCTTTCTGAAGCGTTTCAAATGGTTATTGACCATCCTTGTCAGACTGGGATCTGTGGCTGGCTTTTATAGTCGTGACTGAATGTGGATTTATATAGGCAGAGCTTCCAAATAATAAATGGAGTCGGGGCACGTAATCCCTCAGGCAGTGATGAAATGCCTTTTCAGTCATGGACCTGTAGCCCCATCATTCCAGCCCCAGCCTTGCTCCTTGCATTAGGACTTTTGACTTCCCGGGGTTAAACTGAGCCTGGTGTTTGCTCTCCTTTGCCCAGGAGTGTTTGGTGGCAGATGAAGGAGTGTCTTGGTGCCTGGGCAGGAGGGGCAGCTCCTGCGGGGGACGTTCCCAGCCCACGTTCCCAGCCCCGTGGGACTGTGGGTGCCAGGGATGCAGGGACTGTGCTCTGTGTGTGTGCTTGCTGCTCCTCTGTGCTCTGCTTTGACTCCAGGGGGATTTGTTAGTCCGGGAGGTTTATTAAAGCCCGGTGAGTGATGTGCTGGTGAGGCCCCACGCTCCGGAGCCGGCTCTGGAAGTCTGGAAGCTGCAGGGAGGGTTTTTTTATGGTGCTTGTGGCCATTCATCATAGGAATAATTTCCCAAATGGAGCCTTGTTGATTCGGGGAGTGTTAATTCCCTGGCTACACCTGACAGTCTGTTATGCCTTTTTAATTCTGCAGCTGGATAAAATAAATTCCTCAGAAACTCATCTCCATCCCTGCCAGCTCTGGTGGCTTCTGTGTGGTGCTCAGGGATGACAGTGGTGCCAGGGACAGACGAGTGTGGCACTGTGTGCTGTCATTAGTCCTCTGGAAATCTCTCCTGGTTTAGGGTGTTTGGTGTTAAGGGTGAGGAACATCTCCAGGGGCGTTCGTGCATCAAACCTGTGTCTTCCCAGGGTGGTTTGGGAGCAGCTGGAGGGCTGAAATCCTGTCTCAGCCCAATTCCAGGCTGGAAGAGGATTAGCACAAGCAAATCTTGGGAGAATCGCCACTCCACTGCTGCTGCTTTGGGGAAACCCTTAAATTTCAAGGTTTATTAAACTGAGGTAACAACTGGTACGATCCAGCCCCTGGAGTGGGTGTTGTTGGGGCTCCATTCAGTAAGCACAGTAATTCATTTGTTTCCTAGCAGTGCTTCTTTGGCTGAATGGGGCTGGGAGTCATTTGTAGTCACCCTAAGGATGCTTTGGAGGAGTGAAATGGAAGTCAGGAGCTGCAGCAGTCACTCTGCAGCAGGGCAGCAGGAGCTGAGGAGCGTGTGCCATGGAGTGCAGGGAGGCATCAGCACTGCTGTGGGAAAGGGAATCAACTGCAGCCACAAAAAAGGGCTGTTCCCCAGGTCCCAACTAAACAAACATTTGAAGGGTAATGAAGTGTATAAAAAGCCATAGCCCAGCTGTGTCAGTGGAGATGGAGTGGCTGCAGGAGTGGGATGGTGTGAAATGGGCTTGGCAGGGGATGGGCCAGGGATGGGAACGATCCCCAAATGGAGTAGGGGGGGCACTGAAGTGGTCCCCAGGCTCAGTGGATCTTTGTGGAGCAGTGTGACCCGTTTTCTTCCCTGCAGTGTCACATCAAGGGATCTATTTAGGTTAAAAAAAAAAAAAAAGCCTGTGCTGCTTTGGGATTTTGACTTGTCACCCTGTTCCTGGTGGTGCTTGGGGTGCTGGGACCATCCTGGCTCTACCTCTGCTTCTGCTTCCCCTCAGCTCTGAGTCACCTCCTCAATCAAACCTTGGCTGTTCTTGGGGTGAAAAGAGGGGCTGGGGGAGGGCACCCTTGACTGCATTTTATTCCCTGAAAACATGAAATGCTTCTGTGGGGGTTTCTGTCTTTGCCAAGGGTTCTGGAGCTCCGGGGAGGTGGCAGGAGGTTTGGGAGCACCCACTGTCACCCCGGGTCCCAACTGGGACCGGTGGGTGCTCAAATGCCCTTGTGGAGCTGAGCTTCTGCCCTGGAGAAAAGGGTCAGTTAAGACTTTGCTGCTGTGGGTGATGTGGGGCCGGGAGCTCTCCTGCGGGGCTGCTGCCTGAGGGGACTGTGCCAGTGGGTTTGGGTCACCAGTTCAGCTCCAGTTTAGATCTCAGCTGGTTGCCAAGGGACTGGGGGAGCTGCTGGGGCAGAGCTTGTCCTCCGTGGGAGCAGAGGGTTGGGAACCTCTTTTGCTTTTGACGGCAGCAGGTTCATTTTCCATAATCGCTGGTTCTGATGTGATTTGAGCTGTGATTTCTCTCCCATCTGATTTCAATTTCAACACATTTTCATTTCAGTTCACGGTGTCCTGAGACACTTGTTCATGTCCAGGCCACTCTTTGTCCTCCTCCACGTGGTATATGGCACAGGATGATGGAATATGCCTTTTCACTAAAAATCAATGTTTTGTTTCCTCCACCCCCTCCTGCCAGGAAGCTTTCCCAGATACACGTATTGATTGTTCAGATAAAAGCCATGTTTATATTATAATTGCTCTTTAAATCAGTGGGGCTGGTGGGTTTGTACCATAATTGCTCTTTAATTCAGTGGGGCTGGTGGGTTTACACTATAATTTGTTTTTAATCCAGGGGGCTGGTGGGTTTACACTTTAATTCTTTTTTAATTCAGTGAGGCTGGTAGGTTTGCACCATAATTCATCTTTAATTCAGTGAGACTTGTGGGTTTACACTCTAATTGCTCTTTAAACAGGTGCAGAGCTGGTGGGTGCTGTGGATGGAGCTGCCCCTTGGATAAGAGTGTTTAGGGACGTGTCAAGGAGTGAATATCTGAGCTTGGATAATATTTTGAAGCCTCTGCTGTTGGGCACCCTGTGGGATGCAGGAGGATGGCTCCTGCTCAGGGCCACCTGGGATGGTGATGTCGAGCCACAGAGGGTGTCTGATGCAGGAAGGGAATAGTAGAGCCTTTCAAATCACAATTTTTGCCATAAAAATCCCAGACTGCTTTTTAGCACCTCCCTGCCTCCAGGAAAGGTGATACCCACTATGATCAGCACTGTGGGGTTAGTGGCCTCTTCCTGAACCGATCCAGCCTGAAATGCCCCCCAGTGCACTCCAGTCCTGGCTCTGGGCAACCACTGGGAGCCCCCTGGGCACCAGGAGCTCCAGGGACACCGGGATCTGCTCCATCCCCCCCAGCCCCGGGGTGACCATGGCTTCAAGCTGCTCCCTGGGGATCAGTGTCCCCCGGGCCAGGCTGGCTGGGGACAGTGCCCAGGGCTGGAGCAGGAGCTGCCACGCAGTTCCAGGAGGATTTTGACATGTTTGAAGGCAAAAGCTCTGCGAGGGGCAGAGGTAATGAAGGCTCTGCCGTGCAGCTCCTGCCTCGCCCCAAGCCCTGATAGCACCGAGGCTGTGATTGAAGCTTTCTTGGCCTCTTGCAATGGCTCTGTTTAATCTGAATTTTTCAGCCTGTAAAGCGAGGGAGCTCCTGCTGGTGCCGTTCCCGAGGAGGGAACCCTGAGTGCGGAGCATCCCCCCCCTCACCCGCCTTTCCTTGCATAGCTTTGGGAGCAGCTGCTCTGCCTCCCCTGCCTCCAGCCTGCCCGGTGCTGCGTCCCAGGGCCGTTCATGGCCTCACACGGGATGTGTCTTGTGCTGGGGCACAGGGATGGGGGGCTGGGTGGGAGCCCCTCGTCCAGGCACCCGCGATCCTGCTCCGCGCGGCCACCGGGAGAGGTGTCGGGTAAATAACCCCAATTAGGGAGGATCTTTTTGCCTTTCTCTGGCAGGCTGAAAAGCTTCTTGGTTTCCAGCTGAGCCTGTGTAATGATTTAGCTGCTCAGACATCCTGCCCATCACAGGCTGTCCCTCTTGGGGGGGCTGTAAATGAGGTTTTGTTTCATCCCAACACGGGGGCAAACGACGTTCAGCCCGGCTGGGGTGGGGGGTTTGTTGGACTCCTGCTTGTTTTCCCCTCGGCACAGGAATAGGCTGTTCCTGGATGGAGCAGGATCCAGGCAAGCGTGGCTGTCCCCCGCTGTGGAGGCTGCACAGAGATTTCATGCAGGTTTGGATGCAGAATATCTGCAGCACACGAGCAGAGATCTCAGGCTGTGCTTTTCCTCCCTTATTTCCTCGGGGACTCGGGAAGCAGGAGGGTCGGTGGGACTGGAACAGCCCCAGCACCCACAGTGGGAGCCAAAGCCTGGCAGCTGCCTGAGAGGGAGGTGTGATGGGGACGTGTCCCCCGAGTGTCCCCACCCCCAGGACATGGGCTGGGGACCGATGGCCTCTGGCTGCCTGTGGGGAGGAGGTGACAGCAGGGTTTGTGCTCAGCTTCTTGGGATCTCTGCAGAAAAAGGCCTTTTATTTTTATTTTCAAAGACCTGGTGGTTTCTCGTCTCTGTTGTTGTCAGCTTAAACCAAGTCTCTTTATTTTCTAACCTGTGTTATCTGCGAGTCACAAAGCTTGAGTGTATTCATGGCCATCTGTGTGGCTCCACTTCCAGCAGAGAACTCGCCCTGAGCCCCAATTTTGCCCTCCCGGGTGATGCTCAACGATAACTCCATCCCCAAGGGCATCTGGAGAGAGGAAGCAAAGCTGAGACTGATTCTCTTCAAAGCCCTGGGATGGATCTGTGACAGCAGATGGTGTGAACTGCCTGAAAGTGGGGATGAAACAGCACTGAATTCCCAATTATGTGTAATTAAAATGGTGCTTATTTATTTATTTCGCTGCCAGTGGGCGTCTCTTCCCTGCGTACGAGGGGCTGTGCCGTGGTGCTTTCCCTGCTCCCAGGAGGTGGGAATTTACGGCTTCCACAAGCGATGCTCAGATTTAAAATTCATCAGGAAAATTTTTGTTTGGCTCTTTCCACCCGGGAATCCCTCTCTGGTGTGTGAACAGGGACAATCCCTCCTGTCCCAGCCCGGGAAGATGCAGCTTGTAGAATAACATTATTCCTGTTTGAAGGGGCACGTCTGGGGCTTGGAGCAGCCTGCTCCAGTGGAAGGTTCCCTGCCCATGGCAGGGGGTTGGAACTGGGTGATCTTAAGTGTTCCTTCCTACCCCAAACCATTCCATGATTCCATCCTTTTCCAGGTGGACCTCGGCAGCTTTCCCAGGGAGCAGTGAGGTGGCCAACACGCCCGACTCTCGGTATTCCAGTAGCTTCAAGGGGGATCTCAGGCTGCTCAGAGTTGCAGCCATGCCAGGCTCGGTGGTGTTGGCTGTGCGTTGCTGCTGGCTGAAAAATCCCTGCGGAGTATCCCTCCCTTGGTGCCCTGTGTCCGTTTTTAACTGGTTTGGTTCTGGGATTGCCGGAGCCATTCGTGTCCTGCTGTGTGGGGATCAGAAATACCTTCAGCTGGGAACAGGAGCAGCTTGGGATGCTCAGTGCTGAGGGCTTTTCCATGAAAAGGCAGATAAAGGCTGTTTAAAGTCATGCTTTCTTGAAATACAAGAGGGAAGTGTAAAGGAGAGGGTTTTTTTCCGTGTGTGCTTCCTGGCTGAATTCCCGCCGTGCAGGAAGGGGAGTTTAGCACCGTTCTGCCGGCTGAGTCATCCCTGTCTTCCCACCTCGGGCTGGGAGAGATCGATTTGCTTTGGATTCAGGGGAGAAAAAAGAACCCAGCTCCTTCTGTCATAAGCTCCAGGCGCGGCTCAGATCCTCCTTTTCTTTTCGAGATGGATTTTGGGGTGGTGTTTGCTGCCCTCCCCCAGCTCCGGGTCTGTGCCGGGCCGGGAGCAGCCCTGGGGAGGTGGGGTGATGGTGAGGATGATGCTGGGCATGGCTTGCCCAGGGCTGTGTCCCCTCTGTGGGGACAGGTGTTGCCAAAATCCCTGGAAAATTTGCAGCCCTTGCTGCAGGGCTCGGAGCGAGTGCCAGGGAATCCCGTGGTCCCTGATCGCCCTCAAGCCATCCTGGATATCTGACCTGGAGCCAAAGGCTGGAGCCACACAGCCCGTTTCTGCTCAAACTCTGCCAGAGACAGGAGTTCTCCGTGCGGAGCCGTTCATCCCAGATCCATAAATCAGAATTTATTGAAGGAGAAGGGCCCAGACCCTGAGCCAGAGTCTCGTCTCACAGCTGGGGCTGTGGCTCAGGCCTCTGTTTCACCCCACCCCGCTGGGTTTGCTGTTCTGGTTTTACCCAGAGGACAACCTAAAATAGGACCATTAAAAATGTAACGTTGGCTGGACGGTGCCGCACACAGGAGCACAGGACTGGGATCCTGGCATTGATGTGGGCAGTGGCTCCTGCTCACCTAACACGGCTCAGTTCAAATCCGTGTTTTTTCCCCTTTGGTGTTTTCCTGCCGCAGCAGGTCCCTCTGAAGTGGGAGGTGTGGAATCTCCTGCTCCCCTTGCCATGGGTTTTGTTGGCCTCCAGCCTTTCTGGGGGGTTCAGGGAGGGGATGTGGCTGCACTGAGGTGGGGAGGGGGGCAGTTCCACTCCTCTCCAGGCTGTCCAGGTCTCCTTCCATCCCACAATCCCTTTGAAACCTGGTTGGTTTGCAAAAACACTGTTATTCTGCTGGCATTTGTTTCCGAGGCCCGAGGGTTTGTGTGTGTGATACCACGGGGTGTGTGATTGTGCCTGTGACACCACCGGGGTATCCCCATCCCACTGGTCTCCACGGCGCGGGGGATGATGGCTGGTGCTCCTGGAAGCAACCTGGTGGTTCGGTTTTGCCCGGGGATTGGGCAGAACTCCACTGTGTGTGTCCCTCTGGAGGGAGCCGGCATGGATTGTGTAAGTCCGGGGGCTGAGAACACAGGAGCACTTGATTTGCTTTCCTCGGGAATCGATGGCTTGTTTTATTTTCCTGGCTCTGGGAGTGGCCCCTTTTCCCTGGTGTGTGTTTGGGCTGCTCAGTCCCGCCAGCCCCGGGCTGGGAAGCCGCTGCTGATCCCTCGTGCCGGGCTGTGGTGGGCGGGGGATGATGAGGATGGGAACTCCAGATGTGTCCCTCCAGATGTGTCCCTCCAGATGTACTTTTATTCCCAAGCACGTGTGAAGCTGCTGAACAGCAAATGCAACCTGTGACTTGAGGAATTCCCTCTAGGAACTGGCTTGCAAGGAGCTGGCGTGCAGGGGGAAGAGTTTTAAACTGCCAGAGGACAGGGTCAGATGGGATATTGGGAAGGAATTCTTGGCCGGGAGGGTGGGGAGGCCCTGGCACAGGTTGCCCAGAGAAGCTGTGGCTGCCCCTGGATCCCTGGAAGTGTCCAAGGCCAGGTTGGAGCAACCTGGGCTAGTGGAAGGTGTCCCTGCCCATGGGAGGGGGTGGAAGGGGATGATCCCTAAGGTCCCTCCCAGCCCAAAAGCATTCCAGGATTACGGGCACTGCTCCACCGTGCCAATTCCATCTCCAGTTAAACTTCTGGGCTCCAATGCGTTTATTAATTGATTTTTTTATTTTCAAACTAATTTGATTAAAGTGCAAAGAGAATTTCTCCAGCTAAAGCCACCGTGTCCTTTTGGAACGAAAAGAGGATAGTGGGAATGACAGGGGGAAAGAATAAGAGAACTGAGCAGCTCATCCCATCCCAGGTTTGGTGTCTTGGAACTGCTGTAGGGAGATGGTGTGGCAAAAACCAAGTGGGAGTAACCCCTGTTGTGTTCTGCTCTCTGGGATTCCAACAACTGGGATGTGTGGCTGTGTTTGTACTGATACCTGCTCCTGGAGAGATTTCTGCTCCGTGGGTTTCTGTATTCTGATTGAGCTCTAATTAAAAAAAGACAGGCAGGAGAGAAGGGTTCAGGGGAGACGCGCCGGGTGTAACGTGGCAATAGGTGGATTAAATTCCAGGGTGTGAGGAGTAGGACAATGCTGGAGCCTCCCTGGGCAGGAGGCACAGCTGGATTGTGTGCAGATGTGCCTGGGGGTGCCAGGACCCTCGGGAATGGCAGCAGATGGCTCTGCCAAGCCGTGGCTGTGTCACCACACCGGGGCCGCTCGGAGGGGATCAGCACCAGCCCCATCCTCCCGGCGCAAGGTTATCATCCCAGCCTGCTGCTGCCTGGGCCCTTAATAGCTCCTGGTAGAAATCCAGGTTTTCTTTTCAAGTGGATAACGAGACTGTGGTTTTCCCCTCCCGTCAGAGATTGGCTGTGTGTGATCCCGCTTAGATCAGAAGCTGTTCCCTGCCAAGGATTGGAGACGCGAGCGTAGCTCAGCCCTCAGAAATGAAGTGATTAAATTAACTCGGATGTGTAAAATTTCAGCATAAAATGATTCAGCGAAGCACTTTATCTACTGGGAACTCTTTAAAGGGCTCTTGGAAGTTAGCAGGAATTAGTTTGCTTAAAAGGACCTGGTGCATGTAATTACATTGAACGTCGTGCCGCTGCTCTCGCCCAAGAAGTTAATCTTTAAACACGGCAAACGTGGAGCAGTGAGGTCAGGGAGGGCTTGGACATCACTCCTGCCTTCTGCCAGCAGAAAACCTGTGTCACCTGAGGGACCAGCAGCACCCTGGCCGTGCTGCGTGTTGCCACCATGTGCTTGGCTGGTGCTGTGTCACCTCTGTCACTCGGGCTGTGGCCCTTCACTGGGAACAGCCTTGGTGGCACCATCACCGTGAGGTCCTGACCTTACCAGGGAGAGTTCCCAATGATTTCTGGGGCAGGAGGGTGCAGTGCTGGGGTTCAGGTGGTTCCCAGTGCTGGGATCTCCCTCCTGAGCACCCCCCTCCCACAGTGGGTGCAGTGAGGGACCCTCCTCTGGCAGACCCTGCTTCAAAGCTGTAGCTGTTGTCCTCTACATCCTCATGGAAGATGAGGGGTTTGCTGTCTGTGGGAGTGAATCTTTTTGGCTCTGGAGGAATCAGGTGCTGGTTTAATGCATCCAGTTGAGATTTCCAGAGGGTGGATTTGCCTGGGCTGACTTTGGGCAGCTTGTGCCGTTCCTTCCCTTTATTGCCTTTCTCTGACGCTTTTCTCTCTGAATCAAGAGCTGCACTATGGATTTGTTTTCCCATGCAAAAGAGCACCCAAATGCATGTTGGCAGCTCTCGGGGATGACAGGAGCTTTCCTGGGTGCAGGAATTGAGTGGCAGCTACAAGGATCACTTTGTGGGAGATAAAGAGGGGCAGCAAGAAGGATCTGTGCATCCTCTCTGTGTCTGTGTGGCTTCTCAGGCTGCTGTGGCGTAATTTCTCACGAGACATGATGATGGATCACTGGAGCAGCCAGGGAGATGTTCTTGCATCAGGATCAAGGTTTGGGTGGACAAAGGTGGCGCTTGCCAAGTCAGGAGAGGCTGGGAAGGGAGACAGGCAGTGCCCAGCAGCAGGGATGCTCTGCAGCTACTGCTGGCAGCGTTGCAGGAAGGAACCACCTGGGTCCTGGGTGGCACTGGGAGGGTGCTGGGTTGTTGCTGGCGTGGTGTCTGAGCCGTGTTTGGGTGTCAGAGTCCCCTGCACTCAGTGCTGGTGCTCTGGTGGTGGGGCTGGGGCAGGGCAGGGCAGGGCTGGCGCTGCAGTGTCCCCCTGCCCGCAGAGCTCAGCCGGGCCGGGCAGTGACGGGCTCTGGGGGAGCAGGGACAGTCAGGCTGCATTAACCAGCCCTTTGTGAAGGCTCCTGGGCACGCCCGGGTGAAGGACGGCGCCTAATAGGCAGTGAGTCATGGCACTCTATTTGTCTGCCTCGCTGAAAGCCTGAGCAGATGCAGGGACCTCTTTTATCTGCCAGGAACGCTGGAAAATGAATTTGTTGTGCACGGGGCAGGGGGGCTGAGGTCGTGCCAGCAGGACGGGGCTGCAGCCACCACAACCTGCGCAGGGGGTCAGGAGTGTCCCATCCCCACCCAAACACCCGGCACAGGGCCGGGGTGGTGGCTCTGCGGGGGCTCCCGGAGCATGGGAAGCCTGTGCTCTCTGCTCCAGCAGCCTGAGCCTTGCTAGCAGTAAATAAATGCTATTTTTAAAAGTAAATCCTTAGTTTGACCATAGTTGGGCAGGTCCTCGGAGCTCCTTTTTCAGCATTTTTGTCCTCCCTGTTCAGGCTTTCTGAGAGCTGAGTTGCCCCTGCTTTGGGGACTCGTTCCTTGGAAGAGAAGCTTTTCCCTCGGTGGTTTTCTTTCCAGCTCCGGCGTGGTCCGTGCTGTCAGACCTGCTCAGAGCATCCCAGGACTCCCACCTGGCTCAGAGCCTGTGGGATGCAGCTCTCCCCGTCCCCGTCTGCGAGGGGATGGCAGTTATCCCATAAGAGGTGCTGTGCTTAATTACTGGCGGTAATTAAAACCTCTTCTGGAGGTGGGAGATAAGAGCAGCGTTGCAGCAGATGCTCACTGACACCCATCTGCTCTTCAGCATCCCTTCTGTGCTCCCTGAAATTCCTGCAGCAGCAGGAATGAGAGGATGGGGAAGATGAGGATGTGAAGTTTAGGAGGAGGACAGGCCCCCATGGAGAATGGCCTCGGGCACTTGTGTGCACTGTGGGACGGGCACTTGGAGAGCAGTGGCACTGATGTCTTCAGACCCAAGTGCTGCCAGTAATCCTTGGAAAAAGCCTTTGGAAAAGGGGAAAGATGAAGGGAGATGCGGGTGGTGTCCTCGGAAGGCAGAGTGTGCTGCTGCTCTGGGGTGGAGGGCTGTGTGTGTGGCTCTGGGTTTTGATCCAGTTTCTCATCTGGGGCTTCCTCATGGTCGAAAAAAAAGAAGGAAAACAAGGCTGGGGAGAAGGGGATGGTGCACATCGGCCTGTGTGTGAGGGTGTGCAGGGGGATGGTGCTGCTGACCCTCCTGCTGCCTTCCTTAGCCTTTGGATGTGGGGGTGTTCCTTCCTGGGGTGGTTCCCCTCTATCCCCCATCCAGGCTCTCTCCAGACCTCTGGAGATGCTTCACCTGCGTGGTGCTGAGCACTTTGTGTCACAGCAAGGGGTGGAGCCCAGGGGGATGTTGCAGGGTGGGAGCACCGCGGGCCCCGTGTGCCACAGGGATGAATCCCAGCGGCCACGACACATTTCTTACGTCTGCTTGAAGTTAATGGAGCATCGAGGGTTTATGGAGAGGAGCGGAGCAGGGAAAGGGGCTGGGATTGACTGCTGAGCCTTTGGGAGGCTTGAGAAATTTCCTGAGTAATTCTGATTTATCTCAGCCCTCAGGGGCGAAAATTTCACCTGCAATTATTTTCTGTTCCCCGGGAAGGGATGTCAGCTCCTTGTGTGGGCATTTTCTTTAGGAAGTTGTTCCTTCTTTCCTTCCCCACCCCCAGAAAAGGCTCAAACCAAGCCTCTCAGCATTCCTGGTTTTCCTAGAACAGCTGTAGTTCAGACTTCCAGCTGCCAGTGAGCAGGGGCTGGCAATAAGGACAGTGGGGTGTGGGCTGGGACTTGGGGGAGCCGAGAGGAATTTGGCAGCAGGTTTGCTGGGGCAGTGGCTGCTGCTCTCCTGCTCCCTCCAGGTGCTTTGCTGCTCCCTGTAGTGTGGGCTGCTGCCCTTCCAGAGTAATAATAATTATACAATATGAAAGTATTTGATGCTTTCCTTCCTTTGCCATGTTTCCATGTGCATCAGCACCAAACAATTTTCACAAATAGCGGTGGAGCAGCAGTTAATCATCGATTTTAATAAGTCTGTTGTGCATCCATGCCTGGCACTGCCTCTCCTTCCCTTCTCCCACACTTCAGAGCTGGGAGCTGACGAATATAAACGAGGGTGGCAGCTCATCCCTTGGAAGTTTGAGCTGAAGGAAGAATCCCTGGAGCCCCCGGCGCGGGACTCGCATGGCTGTGGGAGCCTGGAGATCCCTCCCCCGGCCGTGGGCAGCTCCGGAGCCCTCCGTGGTGAGGCAGAGCCTTGCTGCAAGGATTTGATGGGGAAATCGATGGGGGAGAGATGGAGGAGGGTTTTGGAGCTGGAAATGATTTTCCTTCCAGCATCTTCAGCCAAAGGAGGCTCCAGATTGTCATCAGTGTGTTTGCTCCGGCTTGGAGAAAGGAAATTCTGGGATGCTGCCCGGAGAGAGAGCCTGTGCCGGAGGGTGCTGGCTCCCTCCTGCCCCCTGTGCTGTCTGGAGTGGTGTTTTGCAGCTAAACCGAGTCCAAAGTGGGTCTCAGACCACCTGAGAGGGGATGCACAGGCTCGCAAACTTTGCCGAGGGGTATTTGAGCAGCTCCACTGAGCAGCTCTGAGCACCTTGAGCTTCAGAGCTTAGGAGAGAGAGGCAGAGCCAAAGCCAGGCCTAAGTGGGGAGGAGGAGAAGGCTCTAGAGCAGGTGTGAAAAGCTGGACAGCTCCATAGACTGTGGTTTGCATTCGGGAGCTGAAGGAGTGTGGACGGAGGGGGTTTTTGAGCCCAGAGCAAACAGTGTACTCGTCTGTTTGTGCAATAGAGCTGAGCTCACAGCTAATGCAAACAGTTTTCATTAAGAAATAATCAAAAATAAAAAGCCATTTCACATGCTGATAAGAAGCCAGTTGGTTTTTATACTTCACCAGCAGTTTAAGCCATGCTCAAAGCCATTTATCTTTTTCCCAGCGCTGGCTGCAGAGGATATGAAAAATGCAGCAGGCCACACATATGTAATTAAACTTTTGGCAGAATCTTTGCCCTG
Organism: Oxyruncus cristatus; assembly: GCA_013399855.1. Lineage (NCBI taxonomy): Eukaryota > Metazoa > Chordata > Aves > Passeriformes > Cotingidae > Oxyruncus > Oxyruncus cristatus. The sequence continues at coordinate 185,723 of VXAY01004618.1, forward strand.
CAGCTTTACTAAGAAATTCAATAATGATAAATTGAGTAGAATATAGAAAGGACTTTTTGGGAACAAGATTTAAAATAATGTATGTGGCACAGATAGTTATTTGCCACATAATTGTCTTGGCAACGTTCTCGCGAGCACCCTGTCTGATGGTGTCAGCTATTCTTTACAAACCACCCCTTGTTCTGCTCTTATCACCACTCCAGTTTGCTATTGAGGCTTTCCTGATTGCCAGCCAAGCCTGTGTTTAGCTGTAATTACTGTTTTGTCCCCCTCAGCCTGGGTGAGATGTAAGATTTCAGGCTGGGAGAGCTCTGGGTGCTCCGTTTGGTGTGACGGTTGTCCCGGTCCCCTTTCTGATGCTGGGAGCTGGAATCATCACTCAGCTATAATTATCCTGTATTTTTTGATCTTTTCCGACAGCAGTTGGAAGTTAATCCCGTCACTTGACCAGTCTCACTGTTCTTTGTGACACTGCTGGGGAAATGCTGCTGGGTTTGTCTCCCTGGTTGATGGTGCTGCCTTTATCCTCTGCTAATGCACCAATAATTTGTAGTAGAGGCAATTTTGTGTTCAAATTGTCCACTCAAAACACCCTCAGCACTTCCCCTATAAAAGCTGCATCGATTCCGTTTATTTCCCACAGATTTTCCCTGTTTGGTGCTGGCAGCAGCTGAGCTCCTCACCCCTGTGGGCACCGTGGCATCTCCCAGTCCTTTGTCACTGCTGTCCTTGGAGGGGCTGCAAACATGCTTGAAAAAGGCTATTTTTCATCAATTTTTTCCAACAGTAGCAAGCAGACTAGTTGTAAATAAAATAATAATGGCAGAGGTATCGAGCAGAAGTGAGCTGGGACTGAACACCTCAGCAGGTGGCACGTTAAGCAACGGAGCTTTTGCTTTCATTGACTGGCTTCAAACTGAAGGAGAGCAGGTTTAGATGGGATATTTGGAAGGAATTCTTGGCTGGGAGCATGGGGAGGCCCTGGCGCAGGTTGCCCAGAGAAGCTGTGGCTGCCCCTGGATCCCTGGAAGTGTCCAAGGCCAGGTTGGACGGGGCTTGGAGCAACCTGGGCTAGTGGAAGGTGTCCCTGCCCATGGTAAGGGGTGGAACTGGATAACCTTTAAAGTCCCTTCCAACTCGAACCAGTTTGGGATTCCATGATTGCATGAAGATCTGCCTCAGGAGCCCCCCTACCCTGGCTGTCGGGGTGCTGGGGTCGCTCGTGCTTTTGTCAAACACTTGTTGCTTTCTCTGAAGGGAGAAACACTGCTGTTTGGTCACTTGAATGTAAGTTCTTGTCTCTAAATGCCACACAATCCCTTTATCCTTCTCCCTGGAAAGCCTTTGGTGCTGGAGGGGGATTCCTGCACTGCTCTACATCCTCAGATCACCCTGGTGTCTGTGCAGGTCTGAGGCCCTACAGGGAGTGAGGGCTTGGGTTGACCCCACGTCCGTCGTTCTGTCCGGTCCATGGGTCAGCACTGGTGGCCAGGGCAGGAACAGCTGAGGATAACACTGTTTGTGGGGTCAGGGAACGTGTGCCAAGCAATTAAATTAATCCAGTGGTCTGGTAGAAGGAGGGAATTTCATCCCTAAGTGGCTGCAGCCTTGGCTGCCCCTTTGCCAGGGGTCTCCCGTGCCAGCGTTCCCACGGTGACTTGGCCGAGGTGCTCCACCGGATCCGTTTGTCCTTGTGCTGCTCCACAAAAACATTTATCCTTGTGCCCACGGGCTGGGCTGGGCGGGAGCTGAAGCTCTGCCACCAAATGTTACTGCTCGTTATTGCCTGGGCTGGGATTTGGGGACAGAAAGTGTCTGGCTCCGGGTGGCTCCCGACAAGGACAGTGTTTATCCGGGCAGCATCTCGCTGTGTTTGCAGAGCAGTGGGGGAGGTGGGAGAGTGGCTGTCTGCAGCCCTGCTGATGCCACCCAGGGACGCTCCCATGGCAGGGGAGGTGGCAGGAGGGAATCCACCTGGTTCTGCTGCTGCCCAGCAGGGTTTTTAATCTTTAACCTGGTCTTTTGGTACTAAAAATCCAGAGGACGTGACCTTGAGCTGAGCCAGGGGAGCGTCAGGTTGGACATCAGGAGGGATTTCTTCACAGAAATGGTTGTTAAACCTTGGCAGGGGCTGCCCAGGGAGCCCCCATCCCTGGGGGGAGTTGAAGGAACCACTCAGTGCTCTGGGCTGGTTGTCAAAGTGAGGATTGGTCACAGACTGGACTTGATGAGCTTGGAGGCCTTTTCCAACATATTAAATTCTTGGTTTTGTTCTCTGTCTCGCTGAGGACCGTTCTGGGAGGCCTTCAGGTGCTTGGTTTTGTGTTACACCTGGCAAGATGCAGAGTGTTGCTGACACCTCTGCCTTGCCAAGGTGACCTCCCTCAATTTTCATGGTCCCTCTGATGCCCAGGTTCTTAATTGGCTCTGGAAGCACATGCTGTGCAATGTGTGATGTGCCAAAGGGAGCAGGCAGGATGGAGGGGGAGGCACTGGCATCCCATCAAAATGGTTTCAAACAGCTCCTTGCACTGTCCACAAAAAAAAAAAAAACTGCCTTGGAGCTGGTGGGTCAAGGAGCAGGAGAGAGAATTATATAAATCTAGAGGGAGATAATTATGTTGTCTAAATGTCAAATCTGTGCTATGAAGCCACAGTTGTGTGAGGCTGAGGAATTTGAGCTCTTCATTTCTTGGCTCTCCTGGCCCTTGTTGTGCTGAGGGTGAGCAGTGAAGGGCTTGGTGTGTGGGGGGCTTGTTGTGGTGCTGCCTGGTGCTTGTTCCTCCGCTCCGAGCCCTAGTCTGGGCTTGGGTTTTTGTGGTGTGGTTTTAAACAACTGGTTGAAATAGAGCCCGTAGTAATGGTCCTGCTGGGAGCAGAGGTCTGGAAGAGGCTGGAGTTATCTGGTGACATCATAGCAAATGACAACATTTTTCTTAGTGGAAGAAATGACCCTGAAATACAGGTCAGTGCCCCTGTTTGGGGAGGGGATGAAATCCAAATGCAGTGTTGTGGGGTTTTCCCTCATCAGAAAGGCAAGGGAACTGCAGCCCTGCCAGGTGTAGGGTGGGGTGGGGTGGGGGACGGTCTCCCCGTGGGTCCTGGCAGCTCTGTCCTCATCACCCTCAGAGCTTGTCCTGCCAGCTCAGGACTTCGCAGGGTGTGAGCCCGGGGTGCTGCTGGAGAGCTCTGTGGGACCAGGAGCAGGTCCCTAGAGGAGGAGGAGGAGGAGGAGGGTTCAGAGAAGGAACTTGTGCTTTGCCTTGGGGTCTCCATGCCCGTGGGCTCTGCAGTGTGCATGGGAACCCTCCGCCCTGATCTGAAACAAAGGGGGCCACGCACCCCTTCAGCCCTGCTCTGCTCCGTGTTATTCCTTCTCTCGGCTTTCTCCTTCTGGGAAGGGGGGCAGGAGCTGCCAGGCTGTGTCCGTCTGTCCCTCTCAGCTGAGCCAGGTGTTCTTGTGTCCCCCCAGACAAGGGTGAGAACGGGGAGCCCTACCAGAGGAGGAGAGGCGTGGGGACCAGCCTGCCCGACGGCCCCCCGGCATTCCCAGTGCCCAGGGACGGAGCCTCCGCGCCCGGCAGCAGCAGCTGGAGGCGGATAATGCTCATGATCCTCGCTATAACCATCCACAACATCCCAGGTGAGTCCTGTCCGTCCGTCCGTCCATCCATCCCCGCTCACAGGCGGGTCAGAGCCGTCCCAGGGGGATCACGCAGGGCCGCCACCCTCTCTCCCTCCCTTTCTCCTCACAGATGGCACTCGCTGAGTGGGTGCCTTTTGACAGGATCTTGTTCCAGATCTCGTTCTCGTGGTGGGGCTGAACCACGTGAGGTCTTGGCAGCAAAACCCCGCGCGGGGAGGGGGCTCAGGGGGAGCCTTTGGTGCCTTGAACATCTGCAGCCTGGCTCGTGCCAGCCTGTGGTGGGCGAAAACTGCGAATCCCAGGGGCATATCGAGAAAGGTGATGCTGTGAAGACAACAAATTCTGCTCTCTTTTAGTTTCTCTTCTGGTCTGTGAACCAGCAAAGAGATGCATTTTACAGCGCTGTGTCTCTGCGGGAGAATGTGCAATTGGGGTTTATTTCCTTCTTCAAGGGAGGGATTTGGACAATAGCTGGAAAATTGCAGAGCCCCGAGTCTTGGAGGGCTGTGTCCTGCCAGGCTGGGCTTTGTGTCCCGGGAAGATGCGATAAAAGGCTGATGAGATCACTTTGTAAGAGCTGAAGATGTTCCTCCGCTCTGCAATCCTTGGGGATGTTGAAAGTAATATAAGGCAACCTTTTCCAATGCTTCTTTCCTGGTCTCCTCTCCCTCGCTCCTCCTCCTCTTCTCCTTCCCCTGCCCTTTCCTTTCCCGTTTCTGTGCTGGCTCTGCCTGGCTCAGGTTGGAGCTGGGACTGGGTTGGGCGCGGGGGGAATAGGGAAAAGCTTTCCTGCATAACAGGCAGATCCCTGGCAGACAAGGCAAGGAGGGAGCTTTAAATCACCCCCACACAAAAAGAGAAAGAAGACGTTTGTACTGAGCAAACTGTAATTGGATTTCATCCCTCAAACGATGTGTCTGGGAGCCAGGGTGAAGAGCCAGGTGTCATCTGGCTGCTGGGCTGGGGATTCCTGTCTGTCGCCAGCAAAGAGAGAAAGTTCTGTAGAGGAGGGAACAAAGCGTCACCCCTAGGGGGAGGTTAATGGTGACATGGCCCTGGCTGCCACAGAGAGGCTGCTCTGCCCTTTCATTGCTCCTGCAAGAGCACAAAGCCACCTTGGGATGGTGACAGACGGTTTGAAATTCCCTCTTGCATCTTAAAGGTCACAATATTAAAGATTAATACCCAGAGAGGTGTGTGAGCGGTGGCTCAGCCGCTGCCTGGAGGCTCAGTTCAGTGGGGGGTCTGTTCCTCCTTGTCTCCCAAGTCCCCTTCCTGCTCTTCTGCCTTTTCCGCAGCCCCACAGTGGTGCTGGGTGGGTGGCAGTGGCTGTTTGTGCCCAGTGGGGCCACTCACCAATGCCAAAGCCCCGACCAACATCCTCCTTTCAGTGGGGACGTGCCCAAAGTCACCCAGGGGGTTGAAGTGGCAGAGGTTGGACGTGATCCCGTGTCTGCCCTCGTGCTCCGGAGCCCTTCCCCGGGGGCACAGGGTGCCAGCACTCTTTGCACCCCAGTACATAGTTCAGGCTGTGATTGAATCAGGAGCTCGTGGCCAGCCCTGCTCTTTACCAGCTCTCTGCTCTTTCTTGCATGAAGCAGGTGCTGGTCCAGCCTCGCTGAGCAGCAATTCGGGGCTCAGCTTTCTCTGAATTCCTTCTGCTTTCCCAGGAAAAGCGCCGGCGGTGCTTCTCGGATCCGCCGCGGCCCCTGATGTGGAGCAGGGTTTGGAAACACTGTAATGCTCTCCCTCAATTAGCAGCCCTGCCAGAGGAAAGGCTGCTATAATTAGCACAGACTCCTGCAGTTTAATGACACCTCAGCAGTCCCTGTGCTGGGGGAGGCGGGAGGTGCTGAGCTGGGATGTTGGGGATGCTCCTGCCATGGGACAACCATGCTGTGCTCATCAGTCATGGAGGGCTTTGGGTTGGAAGGGACCTTAAAGCCCATCCAGTCCCCCCCCCTGCCATGGCCAGGGACACCTTCCACCAGCCCAGGTTGCTCCAAGCCCCGCCCAACCTGGCCTTGGACACTTCCAGGGATGGGGCAGCCACAGCTTCTCTGGGCAACCTGTGCCAGGGCCTCCCCACCCTCCCAGGGTGGAATTTCTTCCGAACATTTAATCTAAATTTTCCCTCTTTCAGTTTGGAATCATTCCCCCTTGTCCTATCGCTATCTGCCTGTGTAAAAAGTCACTCTCCATCTTTTTTATAAGCTCTTCAAAGGAACATAATCCTTTGTAAGTACTTAAGGAAGTACTGAAAGGCCTCAATGGGATGTCTCGAGAGCTTCTCCAGCTTCCTTTGGCAGAAGCACACAGCTCTGCTTCCCTGTAAGCTCAGTGCACTCACACAGAGAGAGATTGTCCTGGTAGTTCCCAAAGGTTTTCTGTCCTACCTGTACCTTCACAGTGCTTCATAAAACTCCACAGCCCTTGGCAATGCTCCGGTTGCTGCAGCGAGGGAGATGCAGTCGGTGCTGCATCTTGTTCACCTTGTCGGGTCTCTGAGCTGCCCAAGTGCCTCTGATGGGCTGGAGCTGCTCTTGCTCCTCAGAATCCTCACATCTGAGCCCAAACTCTACCTGAAGTCCCTCTGTCTGGTGATTAAAACCCTTCAAGGACTGGCTTCCCATCCCTGTTCTTCTCCCGCGCTGGTGGGGAGCAGACTCCCCTTCTGCTGCCAGCAGAGAATTGTTTTATTGACTTTGATCCCATTTTAGGGATGAGCTGGTTTTGGTCTTGGCAATGCCTCTATCTTTGGTTTCAGGCTGGAAGCAGGTTATTGTGGGGGTGAGATAATGGAATGCCCAAGCTCCTGCAGTCAATTTGTGTTTCGTGGACTCTGCCAGCAAGGAAAGGTTGGGTAATCTGCTCCGAAGCTGGGAATGCCAATTGATAATGACAGGAGATGCCAAACGGCAGACTCTTCCTGCTAATTAATATTCATATATGCTGGGTTTAGTAGAACATTAATTATGCATTTAATCAAGCCCTGTTTATTCTGGTTTATCTTTGTACCTTGGGTGGCTGTTATGCCGAAGACTTCAGATTAATTAAAATGTTACTGGTGTATCACAAATAACAATTAGTGAGGTGTGAGCTGAGCAGCCTTTCTCTTTGTGCTTGTTTTGGAGGGGGAGGAGAGCCTGGCAGGGTGGGGGGTGTGGGTCCAGAGCCGGCTCCTGGGGAGCTCCTGGAGGGATCTGCTCTGCTCTGGGCCGAGCTGTGGGGGTGCAGGCAGGGCTGGCCCTGCTGGGGGATTTTGGGGGATCTCCCAGCATGGAGATGCTGCAGGAGCCCCTAATGCTCACGCTGCTCCAGGAGGGGTGGAGGACAGGACCAGGGCTGTGTTCTGCAGCTGTCCGTGGCAGTGAGATGGGGAAGGGGTTGCAGGTGTTGGTTGTGTCGATGCCCTGCCTTGCTTTCCTCTGGCTGTGGGGAATCATTTCTGATCCCCAAAAACCTCTCAGCTGACAGCAGGAACCTGGCGGGGATCGCACCCACTGCAGGGGCCGTGGTGCCCCATCCCTCCCTCACCCTCGGAGCATCCCTGACAGGGAGCATCCTCCTGGGAAGGCAGCAGCGCTGGTTCCTGCCAGGCATGAGGTGATGCTTCCGACCACCCGACCGTTGCCAAGGAAACCGGAGTTTTCCTGTTTCTTGGTGATGTGCTGGGCAGAGCCGGGTGGCCCCAGACCCCGGCACAGGATGGGAGCACATCCCGGGAGCTGTGACAGAGCTGGATCATCCTCTGTGCTCCTGCCTTCCCTTCCTGAGGAAAATCTCTCACTTTTCTGTCTTCAGTCCAGTCCCTCCCGTGTTTGCTCTGATGTTTCTGCCTCAAGTGTCACCATTAAACGGAGGTGTCTGGGAAGGAGCTGATGGAACGTGGCAGTGGCGCCGTGCTCGGAGTCACCGGGTCATGGTGAGAGGTGGCTCTGACGTCCCCTGCTCGCCCCCTAAATCTCACATGGCTCCACCTGAGGCTTTGTCTCCAGTTCCCACTGCCAGAAACCCATTAACAAGCTAGGATTTATTTATTTTTAATGAGAAGGAACAAAGTGAGGAGCAGGACAGAGCGTGTGAGCTAAATACAGAACAAATCCTGGCTGTGGTGGTGGAGGTGCTGCAGGAGAAGGGGGGCATGGGGGGTTTCACTATGTGCAGGAGGGACAAAATGCTAGAAAGAGAAACTTTTAGGCAGTGACAACTATGGGAAGGATGAGTGAGACTCGTGGGAAGCTGCAGTGGGTCAGGGGGAGGGTTCCTGCACCCCCCAGGTGGAGCGTCCAAGTTCTCTCCCCTTGGACTGCGCTTGGAGGTGGCAGCAAGAGGCTGAACCCCCGGTTGGCACTGGCACCATGCCTGGCATGTGGTGGGGTTTTGGGGGTCCTCCTTCTGTGCTTGCCCAGGAGGGAGAGATTTATCCCTGAAACTTGTAGGTCATGTTCTGGCCAATGCTTGGAGTGAGGGCCAGGGGAAGGGACAGCTGGGATTGGTGTGGAGCAGAGGGTGCGGGATTTGGACCCTGCCTGTGTCCCTGTCACTGCTGTGGGATCAGGACAGCCGAGTCCTTCACTTAGAGGGGCAGATTCTTGTGCTGGTGACAGATTTCAGCCAGGCACCTCCTACCCATCCCCGTGGCAGCTCTGTGACACCTCTCTGTCCCTACGGAGTCTGGCAGCAAGTGCTGCTGCTGCTTTGTTTGATCCCGAGGAGCAGGGGGGTGAAGGGATGGCTGTACCAAGTGATGGGAAATGTCACATTGATTTCAAACACGCTCGTTTGCAGCTTCTCCTGGGCAGGAGGGCGGTTCAGCCGAGTGCCCTGGGGATGGAGGGTGTGAGACCTGCCTGCCACCCTCTGCACGGTGGTGTTGGCTGGGGGCAGCCCCGGGAGTGACAACTGCTGCCTGGATTTGGGAGCTGCCTGGACACTGGCTTGTCTTTATGGCTTCTTCCAGCTTTACCCAGTTCTAACGTGTTTTATGTGTCTCCTGCTTTATGGCTGTCTGGGGGAGGAGCAGACAGGAGTTGTGGTGCTGGCTGTTGGCTGCCGGGGGGGTTGTGCTGGCAGCTCGCACTGGGATGGGAACTGAATCCCTGAGCTGGGGGGGGGGCAGTTGGTGGGGACCCCAACGTTGTCACCCCTTGGCCCAGTCCCCTGTGGTGACCATGTGCAGTGGTGGGCAGTGATTTAGTCCTATCCTTGGCTGGCCTGTGCCAAAACCAGCTCCTGGCACAGGTGAAGGTGTGTGATGAAGGTGTGCAAAGTGCTTCTTGTTGTTTTCAGCTGGTGGAGACGTGTCCAAAACTAAAGGATATCTTCCCGCTGGTGAGGGGGGAGCTCCACGGGGAGGTCTGTACCTGCCCCATGGGCTCTTTGATGTCTCCCAGGGGAGCTCCCTGCAGTGGTTGGGTCCAGGTTCGGTGTGTTCGGCCGGTGGTTCCGAGCTGGGATGTTGGATGCTGCAGCCTTTTATACCTTAAACCAGCCAACGAGGTTCAGACAGAGCTTGTCCACCAGTACCAAGAACTGCTCCCATCTGAGGTGGAGCAGGTCCCCAGCTGATGGTGAATTTGAGGATGGGAGCAGACTGCCTGTTGCCAGAGGGAGGCTGTGGAAGGAGAGGATGGTGGGTGGTGGTGGGAGCGCAGAGCTTCCCTGCTGTGCTGCCAGATTGGTGTTCCTTGGGAGGGAGTGATTTCCAGGCTGGGTACTTTGTCATTAGCAAAAATTGATTGGATTCATTCTCCCGGGACAGGCGCTCCCGTGCTCTCGGCCTCCCAAGGGAAGGCTGGGGCAATGAGTGTGATATTGCATCTCAATTATAAAGAGAAGTGATTATTTATATGAATATTCTCCGAGATCCATTAAAGGCTGGGAACATTCATTTGGGATGATTTTTTTTTTTTTTTCGGTTGGTCTATTGAAATTGAGACTGTTTTACAATTGTTGTTACTTTAATAAGCGTTTGGGAGCCTACTGGGGGTCGGCAGAGCGTGAGAACGGGAGCCGTTTAGCCGTGCCAATTAATCTGTGCCTTGTCTGGGCAATGCCTCTTCCCGGAATTACAGCATCCCTCCTTTCCCTGCCACTTGTGCTGGTGGCCTGGCTAGTAGTGGCTATTCCTGGGCACTCTTGGAGCACCTTGGGTTCCTACCAAAAGGTGTTATTTTTAGTAAGGAAAAAGAGGAAAAGGTTTCCCTGCAGCTTTCATTCCAGCCAGGAGGGTGAAAGGAAGGTTCAGGTAAGGGGAGGTGTTGGTGGGAGGCACGTGGGGCAGCAATCCCATGGAGCTGAACGGGAGCAGAGGAGACTGCTGGCCCTGGGACCAGCTCAGAGAGATTTCAATGGCCAGGAATTTTTCACAGTGTTTTCTGCCCCGGGGAGAAAAATCCATCTGGGACGCGGCTTCCGTCTGCTGCCCGTCGCATCTCCGGCGTGATTTCCAGAGGGACCCTCCGGGCAGGGATGGATCAGGGATGAGCGGGGGCTGCTGGCAGTGCTGTGATGGCTCCACGAGCAGCCGAGGGGAGAGGGGAAAGGTCAGGTGGGATGCGGCCGTGGAGGCAGGGCCGGGTGCTCGGCGCTGTCCGGAACATTCCTGGTGGCAGTGGCTCACGCGGGGTCAGGAGGAGCTCTGAGAAAGGTTGCCTTAACCTTTCATCAAACCTCTCGGTAATTGCTGCCTCATCAGCACATATTTTGACGTTTCCATCTATTAAGCACCGCAGTGGATGGGAATGACTCCTCCAAGTCGTCAAAGCTTCCCTGTAAGGAGGTGGGTAAGTGCGGGAAGGCGGCCGGGCAAGGTGCCGGCACCGGGTACTGGTGACATCCCCAGCTGTGGGTGGTGTTCTCAGGCTCTGGGCTGCTTTTGGCTCCATGGCCGCTGGCTTGGCTGCCTCAGGACTTCCCTGTGCTCCTCCTGGGCCGATGGAAGCTGAGGCTCCAGGTGCAGTGACTGCCTGGTGTAGAGGTAATTCCATGTCTGACCCGGGCACGGTGGGAAGTTTCCCTCTGCAGCCTGGGGGGTGTCACAGCCCATCACACTGGCACTGTCAGAGGTGGGCAGAGCGTGGGGTCTGTAATGCCCCTCTGACAGCAGCTCATGTGTCAAAAACTCATTTGGAGGCAGACACTTGGAGAGCCAAGAGAGAGCTGATAACACACATTTATCTCTGTGGCATCGTTTGGAGTCGGTGATCGCTGTTTTATAAGCAGGAACAGCCACAAAGGTGACAAAAGCCAATTAAATACAGGATTTTCACCGGCTGGAATCAAAGTCTGCTGAAATGTGCATGTTGGAAGCTCCACTGCTTTCGTGTCCCCATCAGATCTCGCAGGTCTGTCACATTAAACATCGGTGAGCGCTGGTGTGAGAAACCATTTGCGTGCTGGAAATGAAATATTAAATATCTGTGATGGATTCAGGTGCTGTGGGGTCAGGGAGAGCCCATTTCCAGGTCAGTCACTGCTTCTAGATTAGTTCTGGTTTGTTAATTTGGGAAAGGGTTTTCTTCTTCCAGAGAAGCATTTCCATGACGAAGGAGCTTTGGGCTGTTGGGCAATGACTTTAATTCTTTAAAATCAGGTGTAAAGTGCCTTGTCAGCTCCTGTTTAGCTGGTGCAGCTCAGTGGATTGAAAGGGGGAGAAAAGTGGAACAGGTTGGGATGTAGACGGTCTGGCTCCTGTGGGGTAGACCAGGAGGAGGCATTAGGGGATTTTGCTCCTGCCTCCCAAATTCCACTGTGTTTAATGCCCACAAGGCCACAGGCTTCCCTTGGGCTGGCTTTTCCCTGTATCTCTTGCCCAGTTGTGTCACATCCTCCTGAGTTGCCCTGAGCAGCTCAGGCTGGTCCCCCCTTCGACTGTGCTGGTTGCACTGGGTTTGCTGGTGGGAGCACCCAGTTCTGGAGGCTTTTTTCAGGCAAAGCTCCTGGGAAATTGCCTGGGACAGCCAGCCCAGAGTCAGGCATTTGGTAGCCCATTAAGGCTTAAAATCCTCTTTTAATGGCTCCTTAACTCCACGTGGGACATGGTTTAGTGGGGGCCTTGGCAGTGCTGGGTTAACACTGGGCTCAGTGATCCCAGAGGACTTTTCCCTCCGAAGTGACTTCGTTCTGTAACACGTTTGGGTTTCCTGAGTGTCTGTTCAGCTGTCAAGCGCTGCTGAGCTGGGAATTCGAGCTGTTTGCTTTTCCAGGTGATGGCTGGTTTGACCCCGTCATCACCTGCCTGCTTTTCATCACCTCTTGCACAACCCTGATGGGATCCAATCCCTGGAAAACTTGGAGGCAAAGCTGCACCATTAGTTCTTATCTTTAGTTGACCTGTCAGGGCATGTCAGGAGCTTTTCAGGTGTTTCACCTTCTGTCAGCTTTGTGTTTGCACCATCCCAGATGTGCAGTGACCCAGGCCAGGCTGGACAGGGCTTGGAACAACCTGGGCTAGTGGCAGGTGTCCCTGCCCATGGCAGGGGATTGGAAATTAGAGGATCTTTAAGGTCCTTCCCAACCCAAACCAATTCTGTGATTCCCATGGAATGGAAAAAAAAAAAAAAGTCTTTCTAAAATTACTTTCACCTCTTGCTTGCTCGTTCTGTAATGGTGGGGACCTAGAAACACCTGAAAATCCCTGAAATCTGGTGATCTCTGTGCCTTCCTGTGCAGTAATGGCAAAACGATGTTTCCTGGAGGGACCTGGAATTCAGTCTGGAGGGGAAAAAACTATGAATAGTGGCAACAGGGATGTGCTTAAACTCTTAGAGAAATACAAACCTCATTATAGCAAGATTAATTTCCCACTAGGAACTTAACAGCTCTTCAAAGAGCAGGATGAATAATTGATGACACGTTGGCATCTGTAGTACCTTCCTGGAGGAAGCGTGTTCATTTGCTGACCCGGGAGAATTAGCTCCATCAATCCTCACAGGAGCAGAGACTGTCGCTCCAGCTCCCTCAGTGCTGCCAGGCTGGGGGGGTCCCAGCTTTGGGGGCAGGTGAAGCACCGAGGGACGTGCAGATGGTGCAGGATTGGGGCAGAGGAGCTCAGCAGTGTTAGTTCTGTTTAATCGGAGGATGCTTTGGGGATGAGCGGGTCTGTGCTGGTGCCCACGGTCCTGCCTTGCTTTGGGTGTGCCTTAGCTCGTGGAAAGGGTTTTCTCAGCATCACCCACTGTCCTTTCCTCACAAAGAAAGGCATTTCCTGCCGTGAAATCCATAATTCCTTCTGTTTCTTCCCAAGCTCTGCAGGCACAGAGCTCTGCTGAGCTGTGCTCCCCTCACCTGCCCTGAAATCCGATGGCCCCACAGGCAGAGCTCTGTTTTGCAGATAAAAGGCTCTGATAAATCCTACTTTTCCTCTAATTTTTGCCTTCCCTCCAAGCCCAAGATTTTGACTCTGTGATTTGTGAGTTGCTTCTCATTTTATCATCTCCTCAAATCCTCCTCCTCCTCCTTCCCTTCCATGCTGCATCCCCGAGGAGTTTCCCACAAGGGTGTTTCTAGGCAAGTTTCCTGCAAGGATATTTTTTAGGCAGAGACACCCCTGGGTGGGTGATGGGTGGGTTGTGCTGCTGGGACCCTGCCAAGCACATCCCCCTGGAGAGTGGGAGGCACGGGATAAACTAAGGGATAACAGGTCCATGTTCCCTTCACTGCCATCCTGACCTGCTTGTACCTCAGGAGAAGGGGAAGAAGCACCCCTAGACCCTCTGATCCCTGGTCTTTGTGGTGTTGCTGCCCACAAAACACACGTTCCAGCCGCGATCCCACGTAAGGGACCTGCGCTGTTGTTCCCTTTATCCCTGAAATCTTGCCTACCTGGTGACAACCTGATTTGGAGAGAGAAAAAAGGATTTTCTCTAGTGGATTCTTGGTTTTGCCATCCCTGTGGGATATTTTTTCTAACCAGTGCCTGTTTCCTCGGTCTTTGTGGCAGATGAGAGTCACATAATAACCGGGGTTGATTTGCTCGCTGCTGTGGTTCATCGAGGCCCTGAGTGGTGCCTCCTGTTTATGGCTTGGATTTCCAGGGAATCTGAAGGGCTTTAATTTTCACTTGGTTTTGTGAACAGGCCTGCTCTGAGGATTACAAGAGGCTTCCCACAGTGGCTGTGAAGCTCATTCCATGCTCCAAGAGGGAGCAGGATCCCGTAGAGCCCCGGGAGCCCGGGCTCGGGGTTTGCCAGAGGGTTTTCCTGGCTGTTGATCCAAACAGAAGGCTGTGATCCCTGCCTGGCTCCATAAGCTGCCCTGAATGGGATTTAAAATCACAGTCTGCTTAATTTCATCTGGCCTTGCAGCTCGCCAAGCTGGGGTGATAAGGGAGAGGTTTGGGCTGGAATGAGCCAACTATCGAGTTGATCTCTGAACTTCAGGCTCGTGTGGCATTTGCAGTGGAAGTGCTGGGGTCCAGCCCTGCTGTGTGAGCATGGACATGGTGCTGCTCCACTGATCCTTGGAAAATACATATTGGAGAGCAGCAGAGCAGAGAAACATCGTTCCCTGCTCGGGGCAGCAGCAGAAGGTGATTTCAGGCCAGGGAAGTGGGCAAAACCAGATTTCAGACCAGGGAAAGGGAAGCAGCTTCCAAAGCAGGAGCATCTCCTGGGTGATCTCTTAAAGTTATTTGTGGATTTTGTACAGTGTCCTCGTCCAGGACTTTGGTGTCAGGGCTGGTTTGGGTCTGACAGCACAGAGCTGCATCCGGGTGCCCCAGGACCATCCCACATCCACCCTGGGCTGCCTCGGTGGCAGCACCTCCCTCCTGCCTGAGCAAAGCTCCCTCTCATCCCTGCCCAGCAGAAGAGCTCCCTGGAAAGTGCAGCACTTGGCACTTTTTGGGCGAGTCCAAGGACAGGACACGCTCCTGGAACCCAGAGCTCCACAGGGATGCACCATCTCGGGAGCCCACGCGTTCCCCTTGGGGCTGCAGTGCTTTCACCTTGCCAGCATGGAGTGGGAGCACGCAGAGCTTTCCATCCTGAGGGGAGCAGATGGATCAGTGCTGGGCCTCATCCCAAAGCCCATCCCAAGCAATTCCTGCGCTCCTGTGGATTGGAGCAGGCAGGAACACTGTCACTGTCCTCCTGGCTCAACCAGACGGAGCATCTTGTGCTGTTTTGCACAGCTCTGCTGATGGGGCACTGAAGTGAAATCAAAGTAGGAATAAAACCCGGGCTGTGACAGCAGGATCCACACATCCCAGTGTCCTCCATGTGCTGGGGATGAGCACGGGGGGACCTGGGGACCTCAGGCCAAGCGTGAAGGTGTGGGAGGTGCTCTGGGAGCAGCGTGTCCCTCTCTTTGCTCCCTTGGCTGACGTGCTCTTTGCCAGCTTTTCTTGCGCTCTGGGAATCTCTCCTTGGCTGCTCCACTCGGTGCTGCAGCTGTCAGGTCACACTGGGTCACCTCTGCCTGCCTGAGGTACCCTGGCACAGCTCTGTGCCCATGGAGCTTTGTTCTGCTCCCCTTCCCATGGTCCTTCCCTCTGCACCAACTCCATTTTCCTGTGGTGTTCCCTACTTTGGCCTGCTCCCCTGTGGTCTTTGCCTCAGCACTGAGCTCTTCTTGCTGGGATGTTCCCTCTTGGCCTTCCCTTTCGCAGTTTTGCACTGCTCAGGTGTGGATTTGAGCTGTGCTGTGTAAGGAGACCTATGGATATCGTGCTCTTGCCAAACACGTCCTGCAGCCGCCTGGCAGCAGCCACAGCAGTGTCTGCACTGACCCTCCAGCACAGTTATTGCTTTCAGCTTCAGGGTTTGAAGGGTTTTTCTTTCCTTTTCCTGGAAAACAAGCAGGGAGGAAAATGCCTTTGTAAGGAGCTGAGAGGTGCGGAGCTGATCCCTGAGTTAGCTCAGGATTAGTCTGATCCCTGGGTAGTGCCTTATCAGGACAAAGTGTCTTGAATTGCAAAGCCAAGGAAGCCCCAGAGAGGCAAAATCCCTTTGTTTAGGTTAAATAGAAGCATTTTCATGCCAGTGGCTGAGATTGGTCATTTTTTTCTGCCTTTGTTCTGCAAAGAAGTGCCGAATGAATCCCCAGCCTGGTGCCTTCTCCATGTGAGCTCTCCAGATAACAGGGCTGTGCGGAGCCTCTCCAGCTCTGTCACCGGCTGGAGGAGGGGCTGACAACTGCTGAAATCCCTGGAAAAACCCTCTCTGACATGGAAAGGTTTCCTGTGGGACATGGACACTTTCCTTCCGCCCTCTTTCACTTTGGCCTTGCAGAGTGGTAGCCCGTGGTAAATCCTTCTTCGGTCACTCAGGGTTACCCGGGGATGATTTAGGTGGGATATTGGGAAGAAATTCTTCCCTGGGAGGGTGGAGAGGCCCTGGCACAGGCTGCCCAGAGAAGCTGTGGCTGCCCCATCCCTGGGAGTGTCCAAGGCCAGGCTGGACAGGGCTTGGAGCAGCCTGGGCTAGTGGAAGGTGTCTCTGCCTGTGGCAGGGGGTGGAATGAGATGGGCTTTAATGTCCCTTCCAACCCAAACCATTCCATGCTTTTATGGCTCTGCTTCTCGCTCACAGTGGTGCTCAGAACCAGGAACTCCCCAGGGCTGTTTGTTTTCCCAGCTGATGCCTGAGCCTGCAGTGGTAAGAGCTGCTCTCCCATTCCCATCTCCAGTGACCTCATGTCCCTGTCAGGCATTTTCAGAGCCTCCAGCACAGCCTGTCTCTAAGTGCTTGACATGGAAGCATTAACCTTTTTCTTTTTGTGTCTTTTTCCACCTGAAGAAGCCACTCAGGCTATTTATAATTTGAGTATGTGCGGAATACCCGGGAGAGGGGCTGAAGGAGGGCTGAGCTGGGAGCTTGGAGTGTGGGCACACTTGGCACTGAGCTCTCTGTGCTTGGTTTCCATGTGGATCCTTGTGAATCTGCTCATTTACCTGCAGAACAGAGTCCTTTTGAGGTTTAACACCTTTGAAAGAGGCTGAACCTGTGCTGTGGAAGCAGTGAAGTCATTGTGGGATCTTGGCAGGCTTTTTGAAATGCAGTATTTGAAACAAATCACAGCACTGGGCCAAGAGCAGCACACAGTATCTGCTGCATCTGAGCAGAGGTTTTCCAAGGTGGTGGGATGTGCTGTGCTCCCTGCTGTGTCTGGATTCCCCCCCATAACTCCAGGCTTGCTTGGCTGTGGTTTCCCATGGGATGCTCCGGGATCAGCAGCCCCTTGGTTGATTTGTGGTGATGCTGCTCATCCTGCCCCAGCTCTGGTGTCCTCTCCTGGGACGTGGGGACATGGAACAGCCCATGGCCAGTGGCTGCCGTGTCCCTCCTCCTCCCTGTGCTGCTGAGTCCCCACCGTGCTGCAGCTTCCACCCCGGGCTGCCGCTCCCCCTCCGGATCCGCAGCTCACTACGCACCATCTGTGATCCTAATTCCCCGTAATTTGTCTCCACGTAGATGTGATTTGTACTTCCATTAGCTGCGGGTTTCTCACTCCACGAGTCCCACTTTGCAGCAGGGAAGTCGCTGTGGCTCTTCCCCTCGGTCAAAGCTATTTTTGTTATCGCACAAATGAGCGTGTGAGTTACAGAAAAAGGGCTTTTGCTCTCTGGACAAACTCAGACTTGAACAGGAACCTTTGGGAAGAGCGGTGCCAGCCCCACTTGTGTGGAGCTTCACAGCATCCCCAGAGCTGAACTCTGAACTGCACAAAGCCATCAGATGTCTTCAAAATGATCTGCCTCCCAAAGTTTGGCAGAGCAGAGCCCCTCAGAGCCACCACCACGGGCACCCACCGCCCTGCAGGGCTCAGCCCACGCCCTGGGTGCTCAGCCGTGTCCCGGGGGGTGATTTTGGGGCACAGGGAGCACTTTGCACGAGTGTGTGATTCCCTCCAGGCCCTGTGTGTGCCCCACGTGCCGTGGTCCCTCTGGAGTTATCACCAGGCGTGGGGTTGGAGGCACACTTTGAGATCTCCCTGCCCTGTAACCGTGTATTTAGGGCTGATGGTGCTCTGTTCTTCCCTGTGTCCATGCTGAGCCTTGGCACAAGCCTTGCATCAAGGCTCTGAGGAGCTGTCGAGTGTTTCAGTTTGTGCTCAGCCTGGACTCGATGCAAATCTCTGATTATCCAAGTTAGTGCTGCTTTTTATGGTGTGTTTCCAAGGCAACTGGAAACTAAAAGACCACAAACACACACACACACACACGTCCTCTTCATCTGAGACCTCATCCTCTGGGACACAGGGAATGCTCCAGTGACACCGGTGGAGTTTGGGTTTCCTTTGCTTTGGGGACTGTCCACAGCAGGCGTTGTGTCGTTTTGGGGCACAGGGAGGCCAGAAGGCGGGGAGGGGACATTGCTGGGAGCCTGATCCTGGCCTAGCCCAGCTCCTGGGGGATTTATGGGACAAGCTGATGGTTGGTTCTTCTGGAATCCACCGTGGCACCAGTTCTGCAGAGAGGTTTGCTGAGCCTGAACCCTTTTGAACAAATTTGGCGTTTTGTGCTGTTTTGCTCCTTGTTAAAATCCCATTTCAGCTGGTGGGGATTGGGATCCTTTGCCCTTTGGTGCACTCATCAATCCAGAGCCCTTTTCTCTCCTTGTTGGCTTCCTGAGAAACAGCTGGTTTGGGTTCCTGGTGGGGAGTACCCCGGGCACTGACACTGAGCTGGGATTACATGCACCTGGATTAAAACGACCTGGCCTGGGATCCTCTTCCTGCTCACGCCACTCCTGGCTCTGATGGAGCACAGGAGGAGGAGGAGGGGTGTTCTCAGGGCTGTTGTAGGGTTTGGCCTTACTGTTTTTTTCCTGTTTCAGAGGGTCTGGCAGTGGGAGTTGGATTCGGGGCTGTTGGAAAGTCTGCATCTGCAACATTCCAAAGTGCCAGGTAAGAGACCTTTGCCTCTTGGAGCCCGTCTGTCTGTCTGTCCCATGCCAGGGGGGGTTGGAGATGTGTTTCTTGACTGAAACTTGCCTGGAAGCACAAGTGTGGGCAGAGGGAGTGGAAGGAATTGCTGGTGGATTTTCCTGGTGTTCGTGGTTGTTGGACTTGAGGAAAGGCTTCTGTCATCGATGGCTTCTGCAGTGGCTCCGTGTTGGTTCCTTGCTGGGATCACTGGAGCTGGGGGGCCACGGAGAGGAGGCAGCTGAGTGTCCCAGTGGGTGCTGCTGGGTCTGGCTAGGTGCACACAGGGATTTTGGGATGCTGGGCTGCACTGGGCTGCACTGGCTGCCTCTTCCCTGCGCCGGTCGCTGCCGAGGGGTTTGCAAGCACCACACTGGGGTTTTTATCCCTCTCCCTTGTCGCTCTTAGACATCCCTGGGGATGGTGCCAGCTTAGCTCAACGCTGGTCGCTGTTCCTCTGGGGGCAGCTTTGCCCTTGGGGAACTTCAGAGGGAGGGGAGGAAAAAAAAACCCTGGAGATGGGTAAATCAGGTGGAGCCAGAGTGGAATCTTCACCTGGAGAACTCCCTTTCCCTGGAGCTGGCAGCAAGAGAGGCAGAGGCTCGCAGGAGCTCTTCCCAGTGCCCCTGCCCTGCATCTCCGTGGCCCCCTGTAGGGATGGCATCATCTTGTCCTCCTCATCCTGTCCCAGCTGAGCTGGGAGCAGCCGTGGCTCCCCTCCCCATGGGGCAGGCAGGCTCCCTGGCACAGGCTCCACACTCTCCTTTTAGATGAATGCCGAGATTTTCCCATAAAAGCAGCATCCCCAACGGGTAGGAGCAGCTGCTGGAGCTGCTGGGAAGCATGTGGTGGCTTTGTTTTCCATTCCTGCCAAACAGGACCGCTGGATTCTGGAATTGGTGGCAAGAAAGGCTCTCACTCCTCTTGGCATCCCCAGGCCCTACCATCCCCATGCCCTGCCATCCCCGTGCCCTGCTCCAGCCTCCCCAGCAGCTATTTTTGGCAGTGCCAGCCTTGTCCCTGGTGCTTCCAGGCAAACCTTTCTGTGCTTCTCTCCAGGACTGGTGTGAACACAGGGGTTCATCCAGCTCCTCCAGGCTGCCTGTGGTGGTTTGGGCTTTGGGTTTGGGGGTGTTTCCTGCTCCTCCAAGCAGGAGCAAAGCCCAGGTGACAGCACAGCTGACCCTGGCAGAGCTGGAACTGGGCAGACTGGGGGCATTGCTGGAAAAATGGGAGAAAGGAGTAAGAGTGGTGTGAAGCTGGAGGAGCTGCTGAGGCTTTGGAAGAGCTGCTGGCACCTCTCGGTGGCTGCCTTGCAAACAGCACCTTCCTGCTGAGGCTCCCGATGGCCTTGTCTTTTTCTGTTTGGAATTTACACCCGAATTTCACCCCATTTTCTCTTAACCCTTCATTTCCCAGACCCTGCTGTAGTTTTTGCAGTCTGGGGACAGGGGGTGTGTTCAGGCAGTGATGAATCAGCCCAACCCTTACAGCTCGTGGGGGAAAAGTGCTGTCATGGCTCGGTCACCTCGTCCTAAAGAGGGCAGGGGTAGATTGGATTTTAGGGAGAAATTCTTCACTGGGAGGGTGGAGAGGCCCTGGCACAGGTTGCCCAGAGAAGCTGTGGCTACCCCATCCCTGGAAGTGTCCAAGGCCAGGTTGGACGGGGCTTGGAGCAACCTGGGCTAGTGGAAGGTGTCCCTGCCCATGGCAGGGGGTGGGATGGGATGAGTTGTAAAGGCCTTCCAACCCAAACTATTCCATGATTCCTGCAGAAGGATCTGTGCGGTATCAGGGCTGGTTTTGGACCCTTCCAGACTGTCCAGCCCCCTTCTGTGTCCAGGCACAAGCTGTGCTCACAAGGTCCCCACAAAGACACAACCCAAACCTTCCCTGTCTCATCCCGGGCTGTTGGGGACCCAGGCACTGGGACTGCCAGAGATCCCAGCGAGAAAAGCAGGATACTCCAGCTTTACCCACCGCACTTCTCTAACCTTTTGAAATAAAAGGCTCTTCACAAAGCCCGCAGAGGCTCTGGAGATGCTGGAACAAAAGGACTTTCTTTCCCCTCAGCTGCTCCGTAGAAGCCGAGGAGGCAGAAGCAGCTGGTTCTTTCTCTGTATTTACAACGGCATTAATCATGTTAGATGAAAGGTGGCATCTGTACCATGAAAATACCAATGCAAATTCAGTCAGCTGCAAAGGGAGGCAAAATAACTTCATTGCCATCAATTTGTCTGTCACTGTCATCTGCAGGCAGCCCAGAATCACTTGGTGTAGCTGTGCCGCCGTGAAGCCGTTCGGAAATACCCGTGAGAATCTTAGGGTGGTTAGTTTGTGTGTTCTGTGGGTTTAAAAAAATAGCACATCATGTGAGAGACAGAGCTAAGTCTTGACACGTCCAGAGGGAAAATTGCTCCGTGGCCACGGCTCTGAGGGGACACGACAGTCGTGATCCCCCTCACACCCGTTTGCTTGGAGCAGCACTGCAATGGAGCAGCCGTGGGACTCAGTTTACCCCCTCCCATCCCACTTTTGCTTCCCCCTGGCTGTGCCAAAGCCCCTTAGCAGCGGGCTGAGCTGGAGCCAGGCTGAGCTGCCTCCTGGGAGGGCTCGTTCCTTCCAACCTGGAGTCGTGCTGAAGCATTTCTGAACGCTCTGATGTGCTCAGAGCCTGAGCGCGGGATTGATTTGGCCTCCTGGGGGTCTTCCCAGGGGCTGGGAGACATTTCCAGGGTTGGCTGTGACCTGCCCACGCTGTCAGAGGACCCTCCCTGCTTCTTGTGCTGGATGAAGGAGCACTGGCTGGGGAAGCAGTGCCTGGGTTGCTCCCCAGGGGTGAGATCTCGGCAGGAGCCTGAATTCCTTCCATCTCTCCGGTGGGACACAGCCCTGCTCTGTCCAAAGGCTCTTTGGGGCCATGGGCTTTGCAAATAAACACAATGTTTGCTATGGAGAGAGCTGGGGGTGTCCAGCCTGGGGAAGAGAAGGCTCTGGGGAGACCTTGGAGCCCCTTCAGTGCCTAAAGGTGCTCCAAGAGGGGGTTTTGTGAGGGTGGTGTGAGCAGAGCAGTGCAGGTGTAGACCCACAGCTGATGGTCACCCTGGGATTTGGTTAAAACCCAAAACCTGAAGATTAGGGAGCAGGGTGGGATCTCACCTTTTAAAACACCTGGTGCTTTGCATGTGCCACCTCGGCCACCCCCTGACTCCCTGGGCTCCGGTGGGGTCCTGCCAGGACCTCTGTGCCTGCAGGAGCCCGGGCTCCTCCATCCTCCCTTGTCTCCCGGAGCATCCCGGCGCTGCTCCAGCCCTGCCTGTGCTGCTCCGTGTTTCTTTGCTGCCCCCGGGTGTGCAGGCTCTGTTCCTGCGACCTTGCTCCTCCTGCCTCCTCTGGGAACCGGCGCTGGGATCATTTATGGCTTGTGGTGTGGGGGGAACCCACTTGGAGCCCAGAGAAGCTGTGGCTGCCTCATCCCTGGGGGTGTCCCAGGCCAGGTTGGACAGGGCTTGGAGCGACCTGGGCTAGTGGAAGGTGTCCCTGCCCGTGGCAGGGGGCTGGAATTGGATGATCTTTAATGTCTCCTCCAACCCAAACCATTCCACGGTTCCACGATTCCGCCTGTCAGGGGCTGTGAGCAGAACGTGGTCCTGTGCCCGAGGATGGTGGTTGGGTCTCAGTGTGGGGTTGGATCTTGGCTATTGGTGCTTCTCCTGCCTGTTTTGGAAGGGTGGTGTAGGTTTAATGGAAGTTTAGATGGGGCTTAGGACGACCTAATGTCTGCTTTTGAGGGGGGCTGAGCTGTCCTCAGGCAGGAGCATCCCTCCCTGCTGCGGGTCTGCACTTCTCCTTGCAAGGATAAAAACACTGGGAAGCTCCCCAGGGTGGAAATAACAGCTCAGGACCAAACTGCTGCAGTGACACAAGAGGAGCAGGACCCAGAGCACGGGTGTGCCCGGGGAGGAGGAGCGATGCCCCTGCACGGGGGCAGTGCCAAGGGTGGGAGCGTCTCCTGGGAGGGGAAGGTTCCTTCCAGATGGGACCGGGGAGGCAGGAGCTGCTCCTGGACGCCTTCCAGGCAGGAAGGTAAAGAGAAGGGCAGCCATGGCTTTAAAAAGCTGTTCTGCCTCCCCCTCTTCGCACACTGAGCGCGGGGGGAGGGGGCTCTGCCCGTCCTGTGTGGCTGATTTAACAGGAACCAGATGGGGCTGGAGCTGCCGAGGTCGGGATGGGTGGGATTGGAGCGTCCCAGGGCTGCTCGGGGGTGCAGAGTGGGCAGGGGGGCAGGCAGGGGTACAGGCAGGAGACAGACAGGGCTGTCTGGTGCTGGTGCACTCTGTCAGTGGTTTTCCCAGGGCTGGGTGTAGGAGGAGAGGGACCAGGACGGGTCCCTGTTGCTGTCCACGCTCTGGTTGTCTCAGGCCGGGCATTCTCCCTCTCTCTAAGTCCCTGCTGTGTCTTTTAGGGGACGAAAGCACCACCAGTGAGCCCCTCATTCCATGGGCTGGGATGCTGGGCAGCTCTGAGGTGGGGGCCAGGGCTGGCAGGGAGGGGATCCCACGGGTGCACCCCGGGAGCTGGAGCTCTGCCCTCCGGCACCCCGTGTGGGAACCTGTCCTGGGCTGGGAGCACAAGGTTGGAGGGGGAGGTGGGGTCCTTGGGGACCTCCTTTTCTCCCCCTTCCCCAGAGACTCTTCCTTTGAAAATCAGCACGAGGGGCTGGTTATCCCCCTCCCCATCCCACCCACCATCGAGGGCCTGCCTGGGTGTGGTGACTGGGACTGGGGGCAGCAGAGTGGGATGATGGGGGTGCAGGAGCCTGGTTCTGCTTCTTGCCCCAACAGATCCTCCATGTGCTCTTTGCTTTGTGCAGGCAGCTTGCAGCCCTGCTGGATGGGAGCACACAAAGGCCAAAGCCCTTTTCTTACGGAGCGTTGCTGCTCCCTGCAGATTTTTTTTGCTGTCAACGAGAAATTCACCATAAAATGAATTTCCCTGGTCAGGACTGTAGGAACTCCGGAGTGTGCCTGTGTTGTGCTGCAGAGTGACCAGAAAACTACCCTAAAACTCCTGGGCCAGTGATTGTGCTTTTCACAGGAGAAGGATTTGGGAAAGTCTTTGAGACACCCAGTGCCCTGAGGAGGAGGATGGAGAGAGGGAAATGGGGGCATGGGGTGGCAGTGACTGGGGTCGTGGGTGGTGAGCAGTGCTGGACCTTGGCTGGCTAATTTGGGGAGGAAAAGGGAATCTGTTGCACAAGTAGCTTTGAACCATCTGGATTTTCTCTGCCAGTCCCTCTCTGGCTGACCTGCTCCTCCATCAGGAGTCACAGGGATTCCAGCAAGGGGGATGTTCCCTGCACCACTGGCTGGCAGCACAGGCAGCAGGAGATGCTCTGGCTGATGGTTGTGTTTTTCCCGTGGCTGAGCTGTTTTCCAGCTGGGGTGTGAAGGCTGTGCTCCAGGGATGCTCTTCCAGGGGCAGTATCTCCGTGTGCTGGTTCCCCCCGGGCGTGGGGACTCGGGGGCTGTGTGGGTGAAGCTCCATCCCGCTGTTATTTTAACGTCACTTGTGTGTATGATTTTAAAAATTTGATAAAAGGCTGTTATTAAGGCTGGAAAATCAAGCCTGTGGCAACTGGGAAATGCTGGAAAGAGGACTTTCAGTGGACTTTTTGCTTGGATCTTTGGAAGCAGGCGTTGCGATGGTGCTCTCTGCTCCGGTGCCCTCTCCTCTTCCCTGCAGGGTCCTTGGGCACATTCCCCCTGCTCCTGGCATGGATGGGGAACAGCTGCTTCTCTCCTTCCATCAAACCCACAGATGGATCAGGGCAGTGTGGGTCTGACTGTGGCAGTGAGTAACTTGGCTGGTTGCAGGCAAAAACCACCTGCAAGTCCGACTCGAGCTGAAAAGTCGGGATAAAACACGGGTGGACTCCCCAAAAGCACACTGAATTTTTAATTTCAAGGCCATCCCTGTCACAGGGGTACAAAGCTCCTGTCCCTGTGCGTGGCCAGGGAGGCTGAGGTGCCTGGGATGACCTGCAGCCCTGGTCCCATCCCAGTCCCATCCCGGGTGCTGCTCCTCTCCCAGCTGACACTAGGTGGTAACATCCATGTTCCTATCAGCCTCTTCCCACGGATTTGGGGCTGCTGCCTGGTCTCACAGGGCTGGAGGGCAAACCCTGCAGCTAATGGGATTCCCAGATGTGGCTTTTTCCCTGGCAAAGCCCCAAAGAAGGGGCTGCTCTTCCCAAGGCGACAGGAGGTTCAAATCAGTGGAACCAATATCGAGTTAAATGCCTTAAAATACTTGGAGCAGATGATATATAGAAAGGACTGGAGGTTTGAAAAACAAAGTGAGGTGTTTTGATAAGCCATGGGTGGTCTGGGCACTGGGTCCTCATCGGATCCCACGGATGTGGATAATTTAGGGAGGTTGAATGTGGTGCAGGCAAATTTTTGGCAAAGCTCTGCCTTAGGATGAAACCGAGAATGTTTGAGGGGCGGTGGGGAGTTGGTTGTTGCCTTTGATTCAAAGCAGAGGGATTTGGGGAGGGTTTGTCCACAGCTGGGAGCTGTTCTTGGGGTTCATGCGGATCCCCTTTAGCAGCTGCAGGGTGAGCTGGAGGCAGGGGACCCCCCTGTAGGTGTCACCCCCTCAGCACCCTCTTTTCCTGGACTGGGATCCTCCCAGAAAAGGGAGGATCTATACCTGGTGAACTTTTCTTCCCTAAACTCTGGGGATGGGGCAGGGATGGATCCCCTCTCCCCTTCAGCACCCCCAAATCCCACCAGAGACTCTGCTGCACCCCCTTTTGCCAGGTCAGGTTTGATCCAGGGTCTCATCCTGGCTTGCCGTGGAGGCAAGGAAGGGGAAAAGTGGGGTTTGTGGGAATAATGTTTAACTTGGATTGCCCAGCTCAACCTGCTTTTGGTGCTTTGGGACCAGCACGTCGTGGTTCTGGATGTCCCACCCTCGTTCCCCCTCGTCCCACCTGCCCCACTGTCTCCTCCATGGAATCCCCTCTCTGGGGCAGCTGGGGAGGGCGGGGGGTGAGTGGGGAGGTGATGCAAACAGATATATTCCCCCCCTCGAGGATGCTGGGGATGCTTCCTCCACCCCAGCACAATGGTTCCCATTCATCCGCCCTTCTGCTGGGAATGCTGGCCTTGTTTTGATCTGTTGTGCCCACAGATTGTTTCCTGTCCAGCTTTGGTAGAACAGACAGAAGAGAGGCTTCGAGTTGACAGGCAGACTTTGACTATGGCTTGGAAAATATTATTTCATGGGACAGCCTGTGCCTCCCACGCTGTGTCTCTCAGGCTGGAAAAAAAAAAAAAAAAAGGGCTTGATTAATGTAGGGAGATTGAAACCAGGCAAAAATTTTATACTGTGTTTTCTTTGAATGAATGGAAATCATTGTGGTCTGGGAGACAGCAGAAGACACACTGGGTTTTTCTCTGGTTCACACACATGAGATCCCGTCTCTTGCTTGTGAATAGATCCACAGTGGAGCTAATAAAGGGGAAGGATCAAAATGTGGGGTCGAATCCCCACCTCTTTATCAGATCACAGAAACACCTGACTGGAAAAACCCACCTAGGGATGAGGTGAGGGGGATTTCCACCTTTGCCGGGCTCCCAGACAAATGGGTGCAGAACAAAGCCCGGCACTGCCCCTGGTTACAAAACAAAGCTGCCTATTAAGCACCTTTTAATTAGGCTGTCCCGAAGGTGGATGTTTATTACTGCAGTAATGGGTTTCCCCGGGGCTTTTCTTTGGGAAGGGTGGGGATGGTGCTAGAGCACAAAGTGGGCTGGAAGGGCTTGAGCCACAAACCAGGATTGTGGTGTTTCTGATCATGATTGAACCTCAGCAGAGATGGATGGAGAGGAGGAGGAGGAGGAGGTGAGGTGAGAGATGAGGAGGCTCCCGTCAGCAGCTACGGTGTCTTCCCACCAGGAACCTCCATTGCAGATGTCTCAGCCCCCTTTGCAAACGTGCTTTGAGAGAAGAAATGCAGGGGGTGGGAGGCTGCTGGAGAAAACAGGTGCTTTGAGCTTTCCTGAAATCCAGGAACTGAAACTCAAGGCACTGGAAGGGGAAACTTGTCCGAAGGGGTGCAGCCCATGGTGGAGCCGGGCTGGGAGGAATCCCTCGGAGTGGGATCCCTCGGGGGGGATCCCTCAGGCTCTGTGGCCACAGTGGTCCCCGCAGGTTTGGTGACAACACTCATTCTTCTTCTCTTTCCTGTCTCTTGTCCAAGTCAGTTGGATTGAAAGCCCACAGCAGCCCAGCTCCTGGGGTTGGATGGGTGCTAAAGCCTGGGTTTCTTGCCAGCTTGGAGGAGGAGGAGGAGATCTCCCAAGTGAGCAGGGAGGTCTCCAGGGCCTGGCTGGGAGCCGGGCTGTTGGCTGCCAGTCCCTCGCTGGCTCTTCGCCTTTACGTCGCTGTATAAATAGTCTCCCCTCCTTTTCCCTCTCACTCCTTCCTCATCCCTTGCTCCAGTGTCTAGACTGAATTTTTGATTGATTTGGAATGCTTAGGAGAGGCAGCTGGTCTCCCAAACAACATCTGGCTTGGTGGAAAGTCCGTGTAATGGTTGCGTTCTCCTCCTTCTGTGGCGATACAACCTGAAGGACGGGGAGCGCCAGGAGAAGCTCTTTGGCTTCTCACCCCTCTGAGGGGCCTTTGGGAGAGCTGCCCAGCCCTTTCCCTGGGTGCTGTTGGACAAGTGAATGGTTTGTGGATGAGCTGTGGCCAGGGGCTGCAGCGGCCCAGCAGCCTGGGGTGGAAAATTTAGATGGGATTTTGGGAGGAAATCCTTCCCTGGGAGGGTGGGGAGGCCCTGGCCCAGGTTGCCCAGAGAAGCTGTGGCTGCCCCATCCCTGGAAGTGTCCAAGGCCAGGCTGGACGGGGCTTGGAGCAACCTGGGCTGGTGGAAGGTGTCCCTGCCCATGGCAGGGGGTGGAATGTGCCCCCCCTTGGCCTTGGTCCCTATTCCCGCAGGATGAGGTTCTCCAGGACCTCACCACGAAGGTCTCTCCTGCCCAGCTTTGATCTGCAAAGTGCAGCCGTTTGCTTCCTGTGCACCTTGGAGTACAAGAAGGAGGGCAGGGCAGGAAAGCAGAGCAAGCCAAGCCCTTCTCCCTGATGGTCTTACCCGGGTAGTGCCACACGAAGCTCCATGAGAGCCCCAGCTCGGCCGGGCAGCCCCAGTGGCTGGTCCTCTCCTTGCAGCCTGCTTTAAAAATAAACCCTTGGAGAGGGGAAGCAAATTGAATGAAGACATTGTGATGGAACACGGGGCGATAATGGGCCCTTTTAGAGCTACAGCTGTTAGGAAATTGTTTGGTTCCAGGTTTTCAGGCTGCACAAAGGAGCTGCTCCGGTGCTTTCACGCTCCCCCTGCGCAGTTTAACAGCGATGCTGCAGGAAGGGGAGAGGAGAAATCATTGCAGGGCTTTTCATTTTGCTCTTGGCTAATGATTCCCAGCAGGATGCAAACGTGGGCACATGGGAATCGTGTGTGAGCCCCTCGATGCCACCCTGGCACAGTGAGCTGGGCTTGTGGTGGGATGCTGAGCTGCATCGCCGCGTTCTGGAGCCACCTGAGAGAGGATGAGTGAAACACATCCATATTTTATCTGTGTGTAGAGCTGGGCTTTGATTCCCTGTGGGTCCTTTCCACCCTTTAACAGGAAGGAATAACAGGCTCTTATTAACCACACTTATCCTCCTTCCCTTACTTCTGTTTTCCCTAACTAATGGGGACATGTTTGCCGGTGATCTGGAGGGCAAGGCAATAAATCCCTAAAAAACACCCCTTAAAACCATTTCCCCCAGCCCAGCATGTTGTTTGCACTGAGATTTCCGTGGTATGTAAAATAATTTTCAACGTGAAATGTAATTCCAGGTTTGAAGATCCATTCAAAAAGTAGAGAATTGGCACTTTTGTATGGGGCCATAAACATTAATTGGGAATTTTTAAGTATGGACCATAATCCCAGCCCTGCGTTTAGACCACCCAGCTTCTCTGTGTGTTTAATTGTTTTTCAAAAAGTATTTTAATAACCTTTATAAGGTTCTGTATCTCCCTCCAGCTCCAGCCTTGCCCGAGATCAATGCAGCCACATCGTTAAATCCTGCTTTATTTAGGGGTGTGCCTGTATGAATATGTAAAAATTGAAATTATTTGCAGGCTGACGCTGTTTAAAATAGAATTAACGAGGTCTCACATGAGGGTTGTCTCAAGGTATTTAAAAATAGGTGTGTGGGGTCTTAACTGAAACCTCCTGGTGATGGTTGGAGTTGGAAGGTGCTGCCTGTGGCTCAGTGGCTGCCAGGGAAGGATGTTCTTGGTTTCTGCTTGAAAATGGAGAAGTTCCTGTCAGGGGCTGGCTCTGATGAGGTGTGAGAGCCACAGACTCTGCTTTTTGTGGTCGTTGCTGTTCTCTTGGAGCAATCTGGGGGGACTTACAGGGTTCCTCGGAGCTGGGGGTCTGCGGGGCTTGGAGTGGCACCTGATGATGCTGAATCTGCTCCTGGAAAAGGAAATATGTTGGGAATAACGGCAGTGATGGGGGTCCTGCAGCTCTTCATGCTGCCTTTTAATGCTACCTTCCTGTCTTGGGGCTCACCCCTCCCTCTGCAGCCAGAGACAGGTCCCACCAGAGCTGGGGGCTGCCCACGGGGAACCCTTCTGTGTGCGGGTGGTGCCAGTGGGGTCAGATCTGGGACTGTTTCGGTCTTGTGTTGGTCCCTTTCCTTGGGCAGGAACTAACCCCAGGAAACAGGATGGGGAAACGATGCTGAGAATGGGCAGTGACATCTTCATCCCTCTGTGTCCCACCCCTGGAGGTGTCCAAGGCCAGGTTGGACGGGGCTGGGAGCAACCTGGGCTAGTGGGAGGTGTCCTTGCCCATGGCAGGGGGTGGGATGGGATGAGCTTTATGATGTTACAATTGTCTGTGATATTTTAGCTGGCTAGACCATAACTGTGCAAGTAGAAGTCTTGTCTGTGTGATGGATCCTGCTTTTTTGCTGCGTGCTGTGAGAGCAGGGCAAGGGCAGTTCCTCGTGGCTTCCATCTCCTGCTAAGGAGGTTTTTCAGGAAGAGATTCCAGGGCTTGGGCCTGTCTCCTGATCATTTTGCAGGTACCAGCCCTGCAAAGAGCCAGAGCCTGGCGAGACTCAGCCAATATTGGCCAGATTCTGTGCTCACAGGTCAGGTTCACACTCTTGTCCAGCACAGGAGAAGGTGTCGAGGCTCCCTGAGCCTTTCCTGCTGCTCAGCGAGGTCCAAACATGGCAAAAGGAACGTGTGGAGCTCGTGAAACGTGTCTTTGTGCTTCCCACATCGGGGGAGATGTGAACTTTTACCCTGTGCGTGAGTCTGACTCATAAATCAAACAGTTACATAAATAACCAGGCAGATAAGAATAAAGATTTTAAAACTCCACGGGAATAAATAGTCCCCAGACAATGGGACCGGTCCGTGGGATCTGGAGGTGGATACGTGTCTGCCCTCCCAGGGAATGACCTCCAGCCTCTGTCTCCCATCGTCCAACACTGAGGTTTTGAACCTGCCTTTGCTCTGGAAGGGGGTGTCCAGACCTGTGTCCTCTTGGCTGAGCCAGGTGGGGGTTGGTGTCTTCTCCCAGGAAACAAGTGACAGGACAAGGGGAAACGGCCTCAAGTCGTGCCAGGGAAGGTTTGGATTGGATATTAGGGAAAAGTTCTCCATGGAAGGGCTGCCCAGCCCTGGCACAGCTGCCTGGGGCAGTGGGGGAGTCCCCATCCCTGGGGGGGATTTAAAAGCCGTGTGGATGTGGCACTTGGGGACATGGGTGAGTGGTGGCCTTGGCAATGCTGGGTTAGGCTTGATGACCTTAAGAGTCTTTTCCTTAAAACAATTCCATGATTCTGAGTTCCTGGGGTGGCTTTCTCCTCCAAACCCGTGGCTGTGGAAGGTGAGGAGGGAGGGTATGGGGTGCAGCCAGCCCTGGGTCCCCTGGCAGTGTATTTTCTGTGGGGGATGATGGTGCAGGGAGCACTGAAGGGGGTGCTGATGGCCAGGGCAGAACCTGAGCCATCCTTGGGCTGGAGGAGGCCTCTCATCTTTGAGATCCAGTGGGAGAACCCTGAGCCGAGCTTTGCTGGAGAGGGGAGATGGCTGGCAGCCCCATCCTGGACTGACCTGGCACTGCTCGTGGGGATTTGTGTGTTGGGAAAGCTGGAGAATTCCGTGCTCTCCAGCTGAAGTTCACGTCTGCAGTCAGAGGGGAGAGCAGGTTTTACGACTTTGAACTGAGCTCACGCGCCTTTGGGATAAATTAAGGGTAAAATTTCCTAAAATTGTAAATATTTACAGCATGTGTATCCAGAGCCGGAGGGGGCAAGGCTGGCAGGGGGCCAGGCAGCAGATGTGACACAGAGCTGGAGGTACAGCTCCAGCCCAGGAGATTGGGTGGGAAGAGGGATGGAAGTGGCTACTGAGGAGCAGCGCTGGAAGGGCCAAGTATTGGGAGAGCAGGTGTTGTTCCCCTGGGATGTGGCACACGCGGCTCCAACCGAGACCCAACGGGAGTTTCTCAGGGAAGGAATTCTTCCCTATGAGGGTGAGGAAGCCCTGGCACAGGTTGCCCAGAGAAGCTGTGGCTAGCCCCTGGATCCCTGGAAGTGTCCAAGGCCAGGTTGGAGTAACCTGGGCTAGTGGAAGGTGTCCCTGCCCATGGCAGGGGGTGGAACTGGAGGAGCTTTAATGTCCCTTCCAACCCAAGGCGTTCCGTTCCCTATCTGGGAGGGGGGTACCTGCTCCATCCCCTGCCTGGGGTGAGGGCACACGCTGTTCATGTATTTGTGTCCCTGTGGGTAATGGGGCTGGTGGCTGCTCTCAAGAGGAGGAGGCACAGTAGCTTTATGTCTTGGTGGGGTTTTTTTTAATAGTTTGAAATGTTTGAGATGAAAAATACCACATTACCGAAGGGCAGGTCTGCGGGAGCGACGTCCTCCCACTACTGCTGTGGGTTTGGCCTTTGGCACGTTGAGCACCAGGGGGTCAGCAGGAGCCCCGTGTGCCCACGGATGGGTCTGGCTGCTGCCCGGGGTGGGAATGTGGCCCAGGGGACATCGGGGGGGATGTGGCAGGGCCTGCTGCCCCCCCGGCTCCCCCGCACTCCTCGCGTGAGAGGCTCCGAGCCGGCAGCCGTGCCGAACAGGTAGGGCAGGTATGGGAAGCGCCGAGGGCCCCGCGGAGCTCCTTCCCATTCCCACCTGGAGCCCTGATCAAACACCTCGACGGGCGGCCCGAGTGGGAGCCATGATGTAATCTTGGGAACCCAAAACAATCGGCCCTTTCATGGCAAGACGATAACAATCAAAACAGTATGTAAGGGCCTGCCATGCAAGAATACACATGCACATTATACACTGGAGGGAATTGAAAGCCGGAGTGAAAAGGGGCTTGTTAAGAATATGTAGCCTGCTTTCATAATCAGTTTGTAAAAGAATAGGCCCTTGAAAACAAGGGTTTAGGCTTATAGAAGGCTTTCTGTGCCTTGACCTTGCAAATATGCAGAGATGCCAACTTTTTTTTGAAAGTGAACTTGGAGTCTCCCAGCGTGGTGCCATAGCAGTTGGCAGGCGAGCTGGGGTAGGAGGTCCAGCCCCGGTGCGTTCCCGGGGGGACACGGAGTCCTTCTGCCAACCTGGTCCTCGCTGGGGCTCCACCGGGATGTCACAGATTTACCTTTTCTTCCTTAAAACTGCAGCACAGGGCCCTGCTGCAGAGGAGGATCGGCCGGGGCAGAGCCATGGCAGCACTGCTGGCTCTCCGCAGAGCTCACATGTGGGTGACGCGTGTCCTGGTGGTGTTTCTGTTCCCAGACTGAGCAGGTTGTGGAGGACATCGCTGTCATCACCCCCGTTTTACAGATGGGGAAGCTGAGGCAGAGCTGGGAAAGGTAACATGTCCAGTGCATGTTGGCTCCTTGATCCTTGACACCTGAGTCCGTTGTGCCCAAAGGAGGAGACACCCAAGTGACATTCCCGTGCTGGCCAAGGTGCTGGTGGCAGAGCCACTACCGGGACACGCGCATTCCCAGGCAGCGTCCGGTGTGGTTTCCTCTGGGATGTGCTTCCTTTGGACCAACTCATGTTTGTAGGGTGAGGATGAGCCACAGGTTGTCCCCCCTTGTCCGGCTGGAGACAGGTTACCCATCCACAGAAACCCAGAATCATTAAGGTTGGAAAAGACCTCCACAATCATCGAGTCCAATCTGTGCCCAATCCCCACCTTGTCCCCCAGCCCGGAGCACTGAGGGCCGTGTCCAGGCGTTCCTTGAACACCTCCAGGGATGGGGTCTCTACCACCTCCCTGGGCAGAAGTCTGACCGGATGGGATCTGGTTATTCCCAGTTATTCCCTGCCTTCCTCTCTTTAGAGACCCTAAACTTTCCCTCCCAAGCAATGTCCCCCTGGCTGCGTTGGCTCATCTCCCCGTGGGCGCCCCGAGGTTGGGCTCCCCTGGGCCAGGCTGCTCCGCTCTGTCTTGGTGCTGGTGTTTTACATGTATTCCTTTGCAGTCGGGGGAAGCCTTCCAAGAATCCCCACCTATTTCCGTAATAAGGCGCCTTTGTTCCCCTCGTACACAATGCAGCTTTGATTCCCTCCCTTCCCCGCGCCCGCGCTGCCGTCAGCTCCACACGGGAGCTGCGGGCAAGGTGTGAGCTGTGCCCGGCTCGGCGGCCAAGAGGGACAGGAACGTCCCTTGGGGTGGTTTTGTTCCACAGCTGGAGCACAGGGAGTGCTCCTCTCCTTTGCCTCGGCCCCTCCCGGGACGCGGCGCTGGGCAAACAAACGGAGGTGGCCCCCGCGGTTCCCTCCGTGCGGCCAAGCGAGGCAGGGAGAATAGCGGGGCTTAGGTGTCCCTGGCCTCTGTGGGGTCACGGAGAGCTCCTCATCCGGAGGAGATCAGTGTCCCTGGGAAAGGCTCGGAAGGCCCCGAAGTCCAAGGAGTGTTCGGGCAGAGCTGCGGGGGGAGGAAGCACTGAAGGAACGATGGTCCCAGGGCAGCGTGGTCTGGGTGAGCAGAAGGCCGTGGTGGGGACGTGGAGTGACTGGAGGCCACGAGATGTCATGGGGACCTTCTCGGCCTGGTGCTGAGCCCAGAAGGTCCTTTCTGCCCCACAGACATCCCAGGCAACTCCTCGTGCAGGGACAGCTGTGGCCCTGCACCGGGTCCCTGGTGGCCTTTGTCTCTGGCCATGTCCCACGGTGAAGCTGCCCTGGCTGCCAGTGCCCATGCAGTGGGCATTTCCTGGGAAAACAGGTAAAATCCTGACCTGGGGTGAGGCATTCATGGCTGCCTCCCTGATGAGGGCTGGGGGGCGCGGGTGGCCTGGCCCCAGTGTGTCCCTGTTGGTGTTGAGCACACCCTAACCCGCCTTCCATGGGGTGTGAGTGCTGTGGCACGATGGGCACTGCAGCCCTGTTCCCATCCCCATCCCCATCCCTGGCACCAACCAGACCCGCTGGGCATCTGGCACTGCTCTGCAGATGCCCCAGTCTGTAGGGCCGGGGCTGGCTCTTGAGGGAGCCCTGGTGGGCTGTGCCAGAGGCGTGTGGGACGGGAAGGAGGAAAAGAGCAGGGACAAACCCACCCGATGGGCTTCTCCTGGATCTTCCCCCGGGTTCCATCCCCTTCCTCCTGCCCCTCGTGGCTGCTGCAGGGCCAGGGGTCAGCGTGGGGTTCCCTCCTCCCGGTGGGGCCGGGGACGAGGGGGGGACTCGCCACCCTTCCCGTACAGACCCCTCCATTCACACCTCCCTCTCCCACCCCATTAATTTGTTGTGGTCGGGGCCAGTAAAAGCTGCTTTGTGCGAAGGCGAGGGAAGGAGGAAAAAAAGCCCAGCGCACAGACAGCGGCCCCAGTGTTTTCCAACAGGGATGGTTTTCCCCCTCCGTCCTCTCTCTCTTTCCCTTGAATAATGTTTTTGATTGTAGTAGCCTGTCCTGGTTAGGGAAACCCGCAGCCTCTCCCCCTTCCCCTCCCCTCCTCTGTAAACCCTGGTAGAAGTTTAAACAACCCAGAGAGATTTTTCTCACCCGTCTTATTTTACTAATAGGAAACAAGTGTTTGAAGCAGCAAAAAGGGAGTTTGGAGCTGCTGGCAGAGGCAGGACTGACCTTGGGGAGAGGCACTGGGGTCCTACCTCGAGCTGTGGGCTGGGGCAGGTCCCAGCCCAGCCCCTGTGCTGGAGCTTTGAGCCCCCCAGGATGGTCCCTCTCTTGGTGTCCCCCCAGGACACACCAGTGAGGACATGATGGAGAAAATCTGCCCGTGGCAGGGGGTGGAACAAGATGGGCTTTAAGGACCCTTCTAACCCAAACCATTCCATGATTCTATGACTGATGGACAGTCCAGCTCTCCCCTCCACCTGGTTTTGGCCCTGGTTTTTCACTTCCATTCAATCCTTACTCGTGTCTCTCTGTCCCTGGCTCCCAGCAGCCCTCCCCCAGGCTGTGCTTTCCCCCTAATGTATATGTTTATATATTTGTGGTTTTTTTCTGTGTGGTAGGAACTTAGCCATTGGGATTGGGATCCAGAATTTCCCGGAGGGCCTGGCTGTCAGCCTGCCTTTGCGAGGGGCTGGATTTTCCACGTGGAAAGCGTTCTGGTAAGCTGAGCTCCTCTTCTCCAGGGGAACAGGAGCCCTCCACCAGCACCTCCTGCCCATTGATTTCCTCCCCTATCCGTTGTGTTGCTCCATCGTGGAGCTCTCCTTGGAATGGGCTTGCTCCAGATCTGCTGGGTCAGCTCCTGAAATCATGGGGAGCTGGTGCTGGGAGTGCTGCTGCTTTCCAGTGCTGAGGAAGCGTGGTGAGCTCTGCCCTGCTCCCTCCACACTGCCTGAACTCAGATCCAAGCCCTCAGCTCCCTGGGGATGCATCTGTAATCCTGACAGATCACCACATCCCGCTTCAGTACCTGTTGTGACCTCCCAGATCCTGCACTAAACAGTTATTTATTTATTTATTTTTCATTTTTTCTCTCCCTTCACTCCAAGCTGGTTTTCAAGCCCAGCCTTTTTCCTTTTCCCTGAGGTGAAAAAGCCCAGGGCATGAACCCTGGGAGTGCAGGGCTGTGTTCACCTGGCTGGGTGATAGATGGGAGGGCAGGGGGAGGCTCCGAAACCGCTCCTGCCACAGCTTTGTTTTCTTTTCCTCCCACCCACCCCCGCAAGCGGCTGCTGGGACTTGCACCAGGATTGCTGCTGCTGGGAAGGGAGTTCCCATGGTCCATAGAGTTGAAATGGTGCTAGGGGGAAAGAAAACGAGCGGGAAGAACATGATTTTATCCTGGTTGAGGCTGTGGCCAGATGTGGATTCACAACCTCAGCTCTTTGGGATTGAGTTATGCCGGTTGGAAATATTTCCTTTCTGACCCATCCCTGTCTGGGAGCTGGATCCCCAAATCCCACAGAGCTGTTGGGGGAAGGAATTGGGCCATGCCTTAGTTCCACTCCTGGAAAATTCAGCTAGGTTAGGACAAATCATTGCCTGTTTAAAGTAACCCAGGGGATTCAGCTTGGCATGGCCAGTGTCCGACCCCCTCCCGGCCATGGTGGCATCAGGGAATGGGGAATGGGGGACGGGGAGGTGGGAGCCCCACCATCCCACCGGGAGGGCTGTGCCACCCCTCTCTCCAGGTTCCCAGGGGCTTTCAGCCGGGCTGTTTGGCAGGTATGGGCAGCTGAGCGGGATGGTGGAGCCCTTGGCCGGCGTGTTCGGAGCCTTCGCCGTGGTGGTGGCAGAGCCGCTCCTTCCCTACGCCCTGGGCTTCGCCGCCGGAGCCATGGTCTATGTGGTGATGGACGACATCATCCCCGAGGCACAGACCAGGTGAGCCCCCTGGAGACACCAGTCCAGGCAGGGAGACACGGGGGGGAAGCACAGAGCACTCCGGAACGTCCCTTCCCTTGCCCGGGGCAGCGACGAGCAGCGCTTCCCTCCTCCCAGACGTCATTCCCGGCTCCTCGGAGCTCACATCTCTCCTCTCTCCCTGCAGTGGCAATGGGAAGCTGGCATCCTGGACCTCCATACTGGGCTTTGTGGTGATGATGTCCCTGGATGTTGGGCTCGGGTAGGGCAGCGTTGCAGTCCCAGGAGAAGAATTCAGAGCCATGTGTGCGGGTTCGGACCCGGATGCGCGTTACCCTCCGGACTGGTTTTGTACATATCTTTCTGGGATCTGGTTTGGTGTTGATTTCCTATGATTTTATATCTCCCTCCCTCCTCCCCCAGTGTCATGTTGATGGTTTTCAAAGCACAAGTACAGGTGGTTCCTCCCAGATCCTGCTTTCCTTTCACCACCAGGTTTGCTTTTCCTCTCAGGAGGGTCGCTGGATGACGCTGGGCTGGTTTCTCCGAGTCAGGTCACTCGGGATTTTGGTTGTGTTTGCTCTGTAGAAGGTTAGAAATTCTCTGTCCTGTGTTGAAGCTGCTCTGTGGTTAAGAACTGAGGCACTGGAATGGAGTAAACTCCTTAGGGAGTGTCGAATTCCACCCTTTTTTGGGAAGGCAGGTGGAAGGCGTTAGGGCTGCGATAACACATACAACATATCACAGGGCTGCAGGTCTCCCATGTCCTGCTGGTCCTTGGGAACGCTTCAGGGAATTTGTTTTGATGGATGCAAATAGTCCAGGCAAATAAAAATGAATTTTCTTGGGATCTCTGCAAGGGAGAAATGTCTTTTTTTTTTTTTTTCTTCCCTAAATTTATCTAAGTGAGGCACTGTTCTGATGAGTTGTGTCCAGTGTTCCAGGGTTTCCTATGGTAAAAAAAAAACAGGACGGAAGAGTTTTAGTGTTTCCCAGCATGTACTCTTTGACAAGGCAAGGTGTGGTCCTCCACACTGTCACTGATGTGCTGCCTGATGCCGGATACAATTCCATGTGGACCCGTGTTTGGCCCTCCTGAGGGATTGCTGGTTGTAGTGGGCCATAACGCCCTGAGGAACCAACAGAAGGTTTGCTGGTGATGGTCCTGGTCACACTTCACCTGCAGAAGAGCCTGGAGCCAAGTCAGCACCTGAGTGTGCTGGGAGCCCTGGTCTTCCTGAGCAGCGTCAGGATGAATTCCTTCATCAGGATGAGTTAATTATCCCACCTGAGGGACCAGAAAGGTGCAACGTGGATCCTGCCTCTTCACCTGGTGCTTTCTAAGCATCTCTTGTGGAATGGCTCATCCTGAGCAGGCAGGATTGATCCCTTCCAGGCTGAGGAGTGAATCCTACCCATCCCTGTGCCCGGCGCACGCTCAAGTGAGGAAGGAATCACCTAAGTTGGAAGGATGCTGCAAATCCCAGCTCCCCCTCACTAGGGGTGCTTCAATCTTCAGCACAAAGGGCTTCCTTAGACCCTCCAGTGGGAATAACTGGATCACCTGGCTGCCTCCTGCTGCTCAATCCCTCTGGAAGTGGCGCTGGATGTCACGGATCACCTGCTGGAGGGGCAGCCAAAGGGAACAGGCTTGAATGAATTAAGCTGGAGTTGTGCATTTTCATTTGGTTCTTTTTTCTTTTTTGGTTGGATTTCATTTCTACTTCATTTGTGGATCACTCTGGATAATACAAAACTACTGTTTGCCAATGGATTTGACCTTTCAACTGTGATTGGTTTCAATAAATGGGAAATTGAGAGTTTGCACCAATTTGTTTTACTGCTGTCAAGCCGTAGCTTTGCTTCTTCTCCCTCTGTTCTGCTGTGTTTCCTTTCTCCAGCTTAATTGTTCCTGGCCTGTCCAAGGTCCTGCCTCTTGGCCAGGAAGGCAGCTGCTTTGGGGATGGAAAAAAAAGGGAGCAAAAGCCAAGGAAAGGCAGTTGTGCAGTGCCTCATCCAGACACCGGTGAGCGTGTGTCCCTGGGGACCGCGGGGCTGCGGAGGTGAGCCAGGTGTGTCCAGGCACGGGGGAAGTTTGGGACTGTGGCCCTCGGTGGGAAAAGCAAGAGGTGTCAGGACCCTTTTTTTA
This sequence comes from Oxyruncus cristatus, assembly GCA_013399855.1. NCBI lineage: Eukaryota > Metazoa > Chordata > Aves > Passeriformes > Cotingidae > Oxyruncus > Oxyruncus cristatus. The sequence continues at coordinate 224,276 of VXAY01004618.1, forward strand.
AAAGCAGCAGATGCTGTCTGTCCCTGCCGTGCTGGGGTTGGAGAGGGAATGGGCCTGGCACGGCTGGGAATCCGAGTGTCTCCTTCCCAGTGCCACCAGTGGCCAGGCTGCAGCATCTCCCACTGCTCTTCACCTGCTGTCCAGACACACAAGGAGCATCTGTAAAGCTTTTAGCCCTCTGTTTGCAACCTTAAAAACCTTAAAACCCTCAGTGGTGCCCATGGGTCAGGATTGCTCCAGCCTGTCAGGGATATTTTCTGGTTTGATTCCTGGCGTGTGGTGTAAGCTGGTGCAAAAACCACATTATACAGTTAAAGGCAGCCTTGTAATCAGATTGCTGCGAGATAATATCATGGAAAGCATTTAATCCTGCTTGGATGTAGTCAGTCCAGATGATGATGATGCACATTGGAGCCGTAGGGAGCGAGAGGGGAGGGTGATGCAGAAAGCACGCAGGAAAATCCGTCTTTTCTGTTTGTCCCCTGGGGGATAATGAAATTATCTCTCTGTTCCTTGGTGTGATTGAAAAGCTGGCGGGGGGCCAGGCCTGGAATTGCCCGTGGAAACAGTAAGTGTCAGTGGAAAGGTGGAGTTTGGAGCAAAGGGAATACAAACACCCAGCCAAGGCCTGCAAAATGGAGATGGGCTCTGATCCTTGGATGGAGGAGCTGGGAATTGTCAGGAGATCAGGCTGGAGGGAAAACAGGAGAGTTATCCCATGGTTGGAGATGGTTTTTGGGGTCCTGGGGTGTGCCTGGCGTCAACTCTGTGCTTGGATGAGTGTCAGGATGCAGCTGAGGGAGTGGTGTGGTCCCTCCCCAGCCCAGGCAATGGGATACCACAGAGCCCCCATCCTGTCTCTGCCTCTGGAAAATGGCCCTCTGGAGAACCCCTGGCCCACAGCACCCACACTCATGGTGAGCACAGAGGGAGGGGTTTCCCTCTCTTTCCATCTTTTGATGGAAGGCAATGAGCCTTTGGAAGGGCACAGGGTGCCTGGACTGGTTTGCAGTGTCCTCTGAGCCCCTTACAAGCATAATATCAAATTTTAGCTGGTGATTTCTCCCTGCTATTAAATTTTCAGGAAAACTCAAACTCTTTAAACTCTTGAGGCTTATAAATAACAATAAATTTTTGCATTGGCTGGAGGAAAACTTAAACTGTGACTCCTCTCCACCTTAAAGCCTCAAACCCTGAAAGATTAAGAGTTTTCTCTAAGCAGTCCCTGTAGGTGCTCTTGCAAGAGGAGGTTAAAACCCACCCAAACCCCCCAGTGTGAGTTGGTGGCCTCCTTTTCTTGTGGTTTTTTTTTTTTTTTTAGTTTCAGAGAACCATGGAGATGATGTCTGGGAGCAGGATGGGCACAGTGCCAGATGGAGCTGGTGAGAAGGAGGTGGAAGAAACTCCTCTGCAAGCAGGAGAGCTGCCCCAGGGTGAGTGTTGGGCTGTGCTTAGAACTAAGTGGAGGCTGGAGAGGCTGCTGATAGCTCAGAGCATGGCACTGTCCCTGTGTTTGCCCAGGGATTAGGGCTTTGGAGAGGGGATTACGTGTGGTGGGGAGTGTGTGATGCAAAGCTCTGGGATGTGGCTGGTGGCCTTAAGGTGAAGGAGAGTACATTTAGAGGGGATGGTGGGAAGCAATCCTTCCCTGGGAGGGGGGAGAGGCCCTGGCACAGGTTGCCCCGAGAAGCTGTGGCTGCCCCATCCCTGGAAGTGTCCAAGGCCAGGTTGGATGGGGCTTGGAGCAACCTGGGCTGGTGGAAGGTGTCTCTGCCCATGGCAGGGGGTGGCACAGGATTGGCTTTAATGTCCCCTCCGACCCAAACCAATCCATGATTTTATGATTCTGTGATCCATCCCACCTGGGATGCAGCTGATCCACCTGACAAGAGCAGTGGTGCCAGGAGAAAGCCTGTCCCCTTTGCTCCAGGCAAGCCCCACCTCACTCCCTGCTGCCATGCAATGCCAGGCAGCTCCCGCGGGTTGCCCGGGTGGCACGTGGCAGACATGGGGGTTGGCACCACGGCACAGCACCTGCTCAGATGCTGCTCTTCCCTCCCCATCAGCTCACTCCCAGCTGGAGTGAGCCATGGTTTTGGTTGTGCAACCTGGGCAAGGAAACTTCCTCACGAGGGGCAGCGGAGGGGCAGCTCCGATCTCTGCTCTGTGTGACCAGGAACAGACCCCCAGGGAACGGCTGGAGCTGTGTCAGGGCAGGGGCAGGTTGGATCTCAGGAGAAGGTTCTTCCCCCTGAGGGTGGTTGGCACTGACCAGGCTCCCTAGGGCAGTGGGCACAGCCCCAAGGCTGCCAGAGCTCCAGGAGGGTTTGGACGACGCTCTCAGGGACAGGGCGGGATTGTTGGGGTGTCTGTGCATGGCCAGGGTTGGACTGGACAGTCCCTGTGGATCCAGCTCAGGATATTCCCCGGATCTGTGATGATTCCATGGAAGCACAGCCTCCCCACCCCGCTGTGATGCTGTCCCGTGAGTCAGGGCGCAGGAATGGGCTCTCGGGGGGTGCCGGGCGCTCGCCAGCCCGTGCCGGGGCTGGGGGAGGCGGAGGCGGCTGCGGTTTGCAGGGTTTGCAGGGCTGGGCGGGGACAGAAAACCCCAAGCGAGGGCTTTGCACGCAAAGGAACAATAATCCCATTATGAGGCCCCACGGCGTCAAAGCAAACACGGCGCGGAGCGGCGAGATGCGCGCCCGGGGTGGATCGTGGCACCTGAGTCACTGCTCATAAAGGGATGGATTTCACCTCCCTCCCCTCCCCTTAGGAAAGAAACAATTCAAACCTGGAGACAGAACGACTTCTATTCTTTGTGCACGGGCTTTGCTGTCCTTGGCAGCGAGGCAGCAGTTAAAGCCGAGGTGCTCGTGTGCTCCGGCTCCTGGCCAGCCCCGGCTCCCCTGCCCGCTCCCAGCTCACCTGGGTGCCCCAGCCCCATCGTGCTGGCCCTGCACGGGCAACTCTGCCCTGCTTCAGTTCCAGCCTACAGGCCCCCCACCACCTCAGGAACAGGCCTGGGTTTGGGAGACTGGAGGGAAGACAAGAGGTTTCAGCTCTGGGTGTCCTTTTCCCAGGGCAGATACTACGGGGTTATGGAGGAGGTTTCGTAGAGTCCCAGAACGGTTTGGGTTGGAAGGACCTCAAAGCCCATCTCATTCCCCCCCCTGCCAGGGGCAGGGACACCTTCCACCAGCCCAGGTTGCTTCAAGCCCCGTCCAACCTGGCCTTGGACCCTCCCAGGGATGGGGCAGCCACAGCTTCTCTGGGCAACCTGTGCCAGGGCCTCCCCACCCTCACAGGGAAGGATTTCTTCCCAATATCCCATCTATCCCTGCCCTCTGGCAGTGGGAAGCCATTCCCACTTATCCTGTCCCTCCAGGCCCTTGTCCCAAGTCCCTCTCCAGCTCTCTTGGAGCGCCTTTCGTGGGAAAGGTTGGAGCCTTCTCCAGACTGAACAATCCCAACTTGTAATTTAATGGAGTCTATTTTTCAGGTATTTATTGGCACTCTCTAAGTGGGTGTATTTAGTCTTGCATGGTCAGCCAGCCCTAGAAAAGTGACGTGCTTGTGTCTGCCCTGGGTTCCTGGGACTGCAGCTCATGGATGAGCTCCTGGTTGCCTTTTTCCTGGTTGTTTTACTTAAAATACTTAATTTTTCACTGATTAGCATCTGGGTGGTGGCTGTGGAAAGGCTCCTCTCTGCCATCTCAGGGGGATGTTCTCCATGTGGTTCCTGGGGTGTTAATGTGAGGTGGGGAAGGTTGATGTGAGGGTGAAGTACCATCAATCCAGGCACAGATCTGAGGGAAGTTCTTCAATCCAGAGGGTTGTTCCTAATGGGAAAAGAAGGCAAATTACACACTGAGGGATCTGCAGTTTGCACAGCTCCCATCTTAGTGCCTCTTCTCTTGTTTTAAGACTTTTACAGCGTGAGGGTTTGTGCAAGAACAGGGAGAAAATATTTTCAGTATGTCCTCGGTTGAGATTTCTGGGAAATGTTTTTGTGCCTTATGATCCTACGAGGGGGATCTCGGGAGCAGGAAACTGAGCCTGAAGGTTTATTTTAATACAATCTTACAAAATGCTGATGATAACTAAAAAGCTTTTGTGTCCAGAGCTGGTTTGCATGGGGAACTGTTTAAATCTTTCTCTGGCTCTTGCCTTCTCGTGTTCCTGCAGGAACCAGGAAAGTGTTCCCGGCCTGACACACACTCGCTCCCAGCTCGTCCCGCACGATCCTTCTGCTGAGCCTGGAGCAGGAACAACCCCGCAGCTCCAGAGCCCGTGTGGAAACAGGAGGGAAGAGAAACAGCCTGGATCTGCTTTCCTTTTACTGCAAAATAATTTCCCTGCCATAAAATCACCAGCGAGAGCCAAGGGAAGATTAGGTCATAGGGAAAAACGCGGGCTGGGGAACAATGGGAGGGAGGTGCTGGTAATGGCCGGGGTGGAGGACACCCCCCAGCCTGGGGCTTCCCCAGGGACAGCCACCTCTGCCAGGATCCCCCCTCTGCCAGGATCCCACCCTCCCCGGGACCCCCACCTGTGCCAAGACCGCAGGTCCATCAGGACTCCCATCTCCTCCCGGACCCCCACCTCCTCCAGGACCCCAACTCCCTTGGGACCCCCAGCACTGCTGCCCCAGCTCTGTGCAGGACATTCCCAACCCTTTTTCTTTCCCTCTTTCCCAAGGTTTGAACTCCACTGAGGACTGGAGCACCCCTCCTTCTCCCAGCCTGGTGTTTTAGTCCGGGCTGGAGGCGGGGGCAGGCGTGGGGCTGGATTTCAGACACAGATCAGCATCTCACAGCATGTTTTGTTTTTCTCGTTCCTTTCAGGACATAATGTGTCCCAGCTCAGCTCTGCCAGTGGATGGACAAATCCTCTGGGGGGTCAGCAGCTCCTTCCCCCTGAATCTGGCATTGCTGGTGTGTCCCCGGAGGTCAGAGATCCCTGGGAATTTGGGGGGGATGTCTTAAATCAGGTCTCGGTGAAGATTTCACAAAATCCCCCCAGTGCCCTCGGTTCTGGGTGGGGAGGGAAACCCTTTGGAGGCCAGGGAAACTGAATCCCGACTGCGAGGACCCCCGGGGCCTCCCCAGTCATTGAACAAATTAAGTTGTTCAGAAGAAGGAGGCCCAGGTGACTGGGTGTGAAACCCCCCTGAGGCCTCGGTAATTGCTGTGCAAAGGCAGCTCTGCTGGGTGGAAAGGAGACAAAGAGATTTCGGGGGATTTTTCCTCCCCTGGCGCAGCCGGCGGCAGCTCCAGCCCCGTTTGGCTTCGTGGGGAGACTCCGCTGTGCTGGGAGCAGGAGCTGGGGCTGGGATGCCTGATGGGATGCTCTGGTCCAGCGAGGGGCTGTGCTGTCCCTGTCCCCTGGGGTGGGGTGGGAAAGAGCTCTCCAGTCCTCCCCACTGGGCTTCAGTTGTTGAAATGGACCTTGGCTCCCAATCCGTGGCCTCTGACACCGGTCCTGGCTCCCACTGCTCCAAAGAGGCAATAGGAATATTTAACTTTTCCTTGTGTAAAGGTTTTTCCCAACTGAAAAGGTGAGCAGAGCCCACCTCTACACTAAACACCTGCGTGGCTCCAGAGGGAAGCACCAGCAACGCCTCCCATGGCTCCAGAGGGAAACGGGAGGTGTTGCTGGGCCTTTCCTTTAGCCAAGGCAAGGGGTAGAACTCCTGAGCTCTGCTGCCCCTCCATTCCCAGGGTTAGCTGTGCTCAGACAGGTGAGATAACGGATCAGGTGAAGCATTAGTGTTTCCTGGGATGCTCTGGAGCTGCAGGAGGGACCAGGAGCCTCCATGGGCACGGGGACCCCCAGCTCTGCATTTCCCAAGTCCCGTGTGCTCAGCACTGGCCGGGCAGCTCTGACTGGAAATTCATTTCTTAGGGATATCAACCCTTCAGGTCCTTTTAATTATTACTTGATCAGCACTTCTCAAATCAAGGTATCTCATAAAACCAACAGGAAACATCAACTTCTGTTCCAACACTGCGAGCTGGGAGGGGACGATGCCCCTTCCAGAGCCAAATGCCAAGTATTTAATAACAATTATTTCATGTTATTATTTAATACAGCCAGGACCAGCTCCGTGGGGCTGCCCAACACCGTGTGCCTCAGCTTGGACGCAGGAGGCTGGAGTGAGGTGTTCCCATGTGGGATGGGGTGCAGTGGACACGGAGGGGTCTGTGCAGAGCCTGGGGCTGCCGTTGGCACAGCGAGCGTGGAGAAGGCTGCTGAGACCCGACGAGGGGCTGAGATTCCTTCTGCATTCTGCAGCGGGGGTGGCTTCTCTCTGGTCCTTTTCCTGCCCTCCCCCTCTCCTTGAAGCTCTCCCAAACAAGTGCTGGTTTATTGCCCATCGGTTCCCAGCTGCACAAAGGCCGCCTTGTGCCGCCGAGCTCCAGATGTTTCACATCTTACAGAAACTCGGTCACAAGGTACCTGTTCCACTGGAGCACCAGCTGCCCTGCATGGGGAGAGAGCTGCCTCCCAGCCTTGGCTGGCACGTCCCAGCCCTGCGGAGGGCAGAAGGTACCTGGTGCTCCCTGTTTGGGGTCAGGGGAGGGGGGGTGACACGTGGGGCAGGATGGGAGGTGCTGCCTCAGCAGGAGCAGATCCTGGGAGGAGAGTTGGAAGGGGTCACACCACGGATTTCTTTCACAGAGTCATGGAAATCACAGGATGGTTTGGACTGGGAGAGACCTTAAAGCTCACCCAGTTCCCACCCCCTGCCATGGGCAGGGACACCTTCCACTGGCCCAGGTTGCTCCAACCTGGCCGTGGACGTTCCAGGGATGGGGCAGCCACAGCTTCTCTGGGCAACCTGTGCAAGGGCCTCCCCACCCTCCCAGGGAGGACTTTCATCCCAGTATCCCACCTAACCCTGCCCTCTGGCAGTGGGAAGCCATTCCCCTTGTCCTGTCAGCCTTGTTGGCCTGGGGGTCAGGGATCTGCAGGTCCAAGTGGTCCCCAGGGCTCTGGGACAGCCCTGGGTGTCCAGCTGGCCCATGGCTCTGCTCCTGCCTGTGCTGAGGCTGCACAGGGATCCCCGTGTCCCTGCCCTCTCCATGCTGCCACAGGGCTGGGCTCCTCCAGGAGAGGGTGATCCCAGGACTCTGCTGCCAGCTTGGGATGGATCCCAAGGGTTGTGGTCCTGTGGGAGAGCGATGTCCTGGCTCTGCTCCATCCCCACCCCATTCCTCTGACTGCAATCCCTTAATTGTTTCCAAAAAGCAGATGACAAAAGGCAGGAGATAAGGGGGGGCCAAGGGACTGTAATTATCTCCAGGAGAGTGTGTTGGGCAAACAGAAAACAGAGAATTAGTCCTGGCCACGGCTGAGGCTCCTCAGAGCTGCTCCAGAGGGCAGGCAGGGCTGATTTACTGCCCTTGTTCACAGCTGTATTCAGCCTTTTATTACAACTATAATTATCCCTGTCCATGAGGATCTCCCGGCGATGTCAGGTGGCAGCAGACATCTCCTCTGCTGTGGGCTGAGGGCTGGGCAGGGAGGGCTCCTCGGCAGAGAAGGGCCAGTGAGGCTGCCTGGTGTGCCCAGGCGTCTGGGGACACAGTCTGGGGACACCCTGGCTGCCAGCAGGCAGTGACCCCCTGCCTGGCCATGGACCTGCCCTGCAGATGGGCCCATGAGCTCTACAGAGCCCTGGCTGGAGCCAGGTGGGCATCGGAGTCTTCTCCCAGGTAACAAGCAACAGACCCAGGAACTGGCCTCAGGTCCTGCCAGGGGAGGTTTAGATGGGATATTAGGAAAAATGTCTTCATCTCTGGCACAGGCTGCCGAGGGCAGGGTGGAGTCCCCGTTCCTGGAGGGATTTAGAAGGCGTGTGGATGTGGCACCTGGGGACGTGGGTGAGTGGCCTGTGGGTGGCAGATGGGGAACGGTTGGACTTGAGGATCCTGGGGGAGACTTTTCCAACCTAAACCATTCTATGGTTCCTGGGATGTCTTTCTCCCCAAAATCCGTGTGTGGGGAAGGTGAGGAACGAAGGCAGAGGGTGCAGCCGACCCTGGGCAGGTGTTTTCTGTGGAGGGAGCACTGAAGGGGTGGTGATGGCAGGGGAGAACCTGGCACCACCTGGCCTGGGCAGAACCCGCCCCACCCATGGGCTGGAGGAGGCCTCTCATCCTGGAGATCCAGTGGGAGAACCAGCATGTCTCATGGTGCTGGCAGCGGGAAGCCAAGGAGGAGGCAGGAGAACTCCCACCCTCCCCTGGCAGGACACTTCACCCACCGGCTCTCCTGGCAGCAGAGGGGCCTCGGGGGCGGACTGACCCCCTGGAAAACGCTCCCCAGCCAAAGCAGCCCCTCATTCTCATGCAAAACGTGCTGGGGGGGGAAGCGGGGAGGGAATGAATCCCTCCAGAGGGGAGCAGAGCCGGGCAACTTTGCGGGAATGAAGTGAAGTAATCCCTCCCCGGCACCCCGGGCATATAAAGCACCGCGGAACACAAGTGCCTCTCTGTCCCCTCTCTTTCTTCTCCTTCCCTTTAATAATCTTTCCCTTTTGTCCCCATACGTTTCCCCTGCGTGTCATTGTCCCCTCCTGCTCCCGTAGCCCGTCACAGCCGGACCCTCTACCTTGGAGGTGCTCCCGGTGCCACCTGCTTTCCCCACTCTGATTTTCCAGGACACCTGATGTATTTATTTGCTTTGCTGGGTGGAGTTTTTGGGGTTTTTTTGTTTGTTTTTTTTTTTTTCCCCCCCCCTTGCCTCTGGTTTAGGGTCTATTAAGTTTATCCCTCCTTCCCGTGCCCTGGGAGCCCCGGTTAATGAGTAACCATAGTGTGCTCGGAGGCAGCTGTCTCAGACAAACTGACGGAGACTTTTTTGGAGCTGCATAAGGGAACGTTTGTTCTGCAGCTTCTCAATAGATCCTTGTGCAGGAGGCAAGAAGTGTGGGGAGAGAAAGAAAGAGACACTAAATCACTGCCCTCCTCGAAAATCTCGCTGCGTGTGTGTGTTTTTATGCCTTTTTAGAATAGATGTTGGATGAGTCACCTTTTCAAGTTGAAATAATGAATTTGTCTTCCCAGCGGAGCACACAATGTACTTTCTAACAGTGTTTTGGCTTTAAAGCTCTTTTTAAGTGACTTGAGGCTAAAACACACAGCCCATATAGACCCTGCCGTGGGGCTGGTGTCGCAGGAGCGGGGATGTCCTTTGTCCTTGTCCCAGTGTGGAGCAGGTTTGGCTCTTGTGGGTCACAATTTTACCCGGTCCCTTCTTTTGCTTCTGTTTTATGGAGACTTTGGGGGTTTTATCTGACAGTTGCCACTGGGGCTAAGGCTTTTTTGCCTTCCCTGCCATGGGCTGGGCGAGTCCTGTGTCCCCGAGCCCTGGGTGACCTTGGCAATGGCATTTAAACCTCTTCCCTGCTCTGCCCGTGGCACTGAGCAAACAGGTGACGGATGTGCCTTTGCTCACACCTGCCCTGGCTTTTTCCTCCCCGCGTGCTGGGAAGTTCGTGGAGGGTGGAAGGGATGTCGGGAGCAGGTACCAAACTGCTCCTCCTTGTCTTGGAGCGTCTCTCCCTCTCTCTGTGGCTCCGTCATCCTTTAGGTCCTTTGTTGTTCCCTTAATTCTTGGTCAGTCTTTGGGTTTCTGGTGGCAGGTGAGCCCCTCGCAGGGGCTGTGGTAGGAGTGCAGGACCAGTGATGGCAGCGAGATTCCCGCTGGGACAGACCCCTCCGTGTGCTGTGCCCCTGCACTGCCCGGCTGCCTTTGCACCGCAGAGCCCTCAGGCCCTGGGGAGGGCAGCCTGTGGAGGGGGCAGGAGTGTTTCCCGGGGGTCTGCCATCCCTGCAGCCTCTCAGCTTTGCTCCGGGTCCCTCTGAAGATGTTTCCCACTGCTCCTGCAGCTGGAGCAGCCCGTCCTTCCCAGGGCCCGGCCGGCACATGCCTGTGGTCCAGGCTGGGATCCAGGACAGGGCAAAAACTAAAAGCACATAACCACACTTTTCCTCCTCTTTTACAAAAACCTCAGCTTTTGGTTTTGGTTGCTGGTGTTTTTTTTTTTTTTTAAATTCTGGGATTGGCTCAAGTTTTGGGTAAGGCTTCAGGTTGTTTGTGTTTTACCTGACGTGCAGCTCCCCGTTCCCTGGAGCAACAGTTCTTTATTGGCTCCTACAGGCACTTGGCACTCCCAACACGCGAAATAAAAAGCTTTTTGTTTCCATATTTCAATATATATATATATTTAGCTGGTTTGGGGAGGGTATTTGGAGGTCAGAGGACTTTCAGAGGTTACTGTGCTGGCCAGGCCCTGGGAACAGCTGTCCTGTGGGAACTCATTCCCGGCTCACCCTTCCCTGATCTCTTTATTTTGCCAGTGCTGCTGCCCACCACTAAATGCTTTTTTTTGTTGTTGTTTTTGGTAAAGATCAACAGCAAATGGCGGGGTGAAGTTTATAGATGTGCCATTCCTGAGCTGGTGTGGTAAAAGCAACACGACCTGGGGCCGTGAACCCAACTGTGCTCCCACAGAGATGTTTGTACCAGCCCAGCTTTCACAGAATAAGCAGTTTTCCTGCTCCCCCTCTCCCTGTGCTGCTGTGGGTCAGAGCAGGGCTCCCAGGGCTTCCCAGTGCTTTCCCTGTTTGCCTGGACGGGTCAGTTCTTCCTCCCTGACAAATTCTGGCCGTCGGGAATTCCGTGTCTGAAGGATATTCTTCTGGAGAAGAACCAGTGCCCGTCCATCCTCCTGGTGGTCTCTCAGCCAGCTGTGACACGGAGCCCCAAAGGCAGCCCTGGAGCAAGGGGCAGAACTTCCCTCCCCAGCAAAACCCTCTTCCCTTTCCGTTTGCCATTGCAGGATCTCCTCTCCTTAAAAGCTTCCACACAGCTCGGAGCCAGCGGACCCAGTGGCCACAGTCCTGCCCCATGTTGGACTTGATATTTAAAGGTTGGGTTTGATGGTCTTGGAGGTGTTTTCCCACCTGAACGGTCCTGTGATCCTGTGTTCAGCAGCAGCCCTTGGACCAACCGCCCCTGTCCTCCTCTGCATGGAGCGCTGCAGGTCCCTGCCCCGGTGGGGTAAAGGATGCTTTCAGCTGCTCCAAGCGGATCTCTTGGCAAACCACTGATCTTCCGCGCCTCAGAAACATCTGGGTGACATTCTTGCATCCACAGGCTCTTGTGTAATCACCCCGGTTCCCTGATCCACACACACTTTGTCTTGCTTTAAGGGCAGTCCTGCCCCCTCCCTGCCCACACCACCCGGCCCAGGCTCCTCATTAACACTCGGTGCTTTCTCCTCCAGCTCGGGTCTCCCCTCCCCGTCTCAGCAGTGGCTGAGGAATGTGAGACAGGAATGCTGTCCTCTCACAAGGAGCTGGGAAGGGGGGGCACGGCTGTCACCTAAAAACAATGTCAGTGTTTGTGTTCGCAGCCACTGCCTCGTGTCTGGGTGTGCAGAGCAGGCGCTGCTGCCTCACCTGGCACCGGCCCGGCCCGCGCGGCATCTTCCAACACCTTCCGCCACCACGTCATGCTCTTGCAAAACCGGGGCTGGGAGCATCCCATAAATCCGTGTCAGGCTCTTCTGGGAAGGAGTACTGCAGCTTTCCAGAGCAATTCCCTCCTCAGAGCAGTCTCGGAGCTGCCTGGGGGTGTCTGGGCAGTGCAGAGGTACCTGACCCCCACCCAGGTGCTTTGTACCAGTCAGAGGTTGGCCCAAAACGCCCTGGAGCTGTGGCAGAGCCTTAGAGACCTGCAGGTTGTTTTGGGTGACGATGCCTGACAGCTCTGTGTCCTCTGGGCACATGGCTCTGAAGGAAATACCACCAAAAAAAGGGGATAAAACTCCTTAATTAAGTTATAAAAATGGTGATTTGCCTTCTGAAGTCCCAGACCATCCAACCATGCAGTTCTGTCAGCCCACAGGAGCCCTTTTGAGACCTTGCTCAGGTGATGTTGGATCAGCAAGAGCCTTTCCCTTGGCTCCAGTGAGCTCTGGGTCTCCTCCTGCCCAGCAGCATCACAGGGCCAAGTGCTCCTGTCCCACCCAGCACGAGGACCTTTGCTGCAGGGCAGCTGAGCCTTCTGCATCCCTGTGCCTGTCTGTCCCTCTGCATCCCAGTCCTGGCTTTGTGGGCTGAGCCACTTTTGAGTGGCTGGGATGTTGAACCTCAGCATGTCCAGCACCTCCCTCCCCACTATAACCCCCAAATTGGTATCTGCCAATTTTGGTGCTGCAAAACCATTATTATGGTTTGGGTTAGAAGGGACCTTCAAGCTCATCCCTTTCCACATCCCTGCTGTGGGCAGGGACACTTTCCACTATCCCGGGTTGCTCCAAGCCCCATCCAGCCTGGCCTTGGACACTTCAGGGATGGGGCAAAATGAGCTCCATCGTGAGAAAAGGGAGGAAAAGAGGGCAGCCAATTCGAATTAAACCAGTGGAGCTCCCGGAGGTTGGAATCAAGACTTTCCTGCCCCTTCCCAATAGGGAAGAATTGTCAGGATAACGGTGCTTCACCCTCTTGGGCCCTGAAGTTGCAAGAGACTTGTGCTGGGCTGGCAGCAGTGGGTGCCCATGGAATGGTGAATCCCACGGGAGCAGCACCTGGAGCCCTGCTCCTCCACAGGGGCATCACCCCACCAGCCAAGGGATGGGGATGGGGCAGGGTGGCTCAGGGGGACCCACAGGGGCTGCAGCAGAGCCCCCCCAGCCCTGGGTGCATTCCCCCAGCTCAGCTCCTCACTGCGAGTTGCGTTCTGGCTCTTGCCAAACAGGTTTTAATTTCCAGAACGTGGGTATGAAAAAGGAGCACAACCCCCTCCTGCACAGCACTGAAATATGGCTTTTTTTTCTTTTTAATATACCATAAACGATGACCTTTTCCCTCCTTAAGCAGGCAGCCAACACAAGCACAACAATGTGATTTGTGCAGCTTTTCAGTTGCGGTTTCTTCAAGAAATTCATCTGGTCTCGAAGCAATTAAGGGAAGGGAAGCATTTCCACTCCGGCTTCGGGCCCTGAAAACCTGCCAGGAGGGTTTTTTTCCTTCCCCTCCACTTTCCCTCTGGCTGCCTCAGCCCCCCTCGCTCACTTGTCCTAGAAAACCTCTGTGGTTTCACTTCATCAGCTCTTCTGGGCGAGGGAGGGCAAATCCTGACCCGGTGCAGGTGGGAAGATGCTGGATCCCTGTCCCGGTCCCTGTGCAGCTGGTGGGGTGGGACATTGCCCACCTGGAGCCAAGCCCGGCATCCAACTGGACGACGGTTGTGCAGGATCATCCCCCCACCGACCAGCACCTTCTGCCCCCTCTGCCCAGCCCCTGTGGCAGAGGGGCTGTGACTGGAGGGTCACGGGTGGCTGCCACCGTCCTTGTGCCTGATGTCCCCTGTAGGACGTTTCCCAAAGTACCTGGGGTTCGTGGAGCAGCAGGGAAACCTGTGGGACCAGACTCTGTCCTGCCGGGTGACTTTGCCTGGACCGAGTGTGCTTGGGAGAACGGGCCTCACAGGAGCCCCCGAGTTAACAGCACGGTTAATTGCTCATTCATTCCGCGGATGGGTTAATAATTAAGTTAAATTAATAATTGGGACAATAATTAAACTAAACAATAACCAATACACGGGACAATTGAAGCCCTCGGTCTCCGCGCCGAGGTTTTGGTGCGGTTACTCATTTACCGGCAGTTTGGGGGCCGCTTCGGCGTCGGACTGGCTGTGCCAGGGATGCGGCTCCCGGAGTCCCGGGAAAAAACCGGGCTTTTCCAGGCGAAACCACCGGCTCTTCCCCCCGGGGATGGCAGAGAGCTGCGAGGTCCCGCTGAAGAGCGAAACCACCCACCAATCCGACCCCCTCCACAGCTCCCCCGGGTCCTCCCCCCCCTCCCGCGCCCTCCCCTCCCCGCGCGGGCCGGACGGACGGACGGAGGGAGGGACGGACCGAGGGAGGGAGGCGGCCCCGGGCCGGGGGGAGGAACTACAAGTCCCGTGAAGCCGCGCCGCCCGCCGCCGCCCCCGGGGCTATATAAGGGGGAATGGCCCGGCAGCTGCAGTCGGAGCATCCCCGGCCGCGGCGGAGCCGCTCCGGTCCCGCATCCCGGGCTCCTGCCCCGGCACCCGCGGGGGTATTCCCGCCGGGAGATGGGAGCGGGATGTGGATATGGAGAAGGAGGATATGGAGGAGGAGGAGGAGGAGGAGGATGCCGCTCCCGCGCCGGGGGACCCGAAGCCCCGGGGCTGTTCCGGCGGGACGCGGCGCGGAGGCGGAGGTGGGTGCGGGTGCCCCGCTGGGCTCGGGGGGTCGGGCCGGGGTCGGCACGGGGCTCCTCCGTCCCGCACTTGGCTCCTGCCGGTCCCGTTAAGCGCGGGGCGGCCCCGGGGGTCCCGGCCGGGGCGGGGGCTGAGCTGGGGCGCTGCGGAGCCCCCCGGTGTATCCCCCCCGTACCATCGCCATTGTGTCCCAGCGGCTGCCCACCGCTCCCCCTTCCCGGGGGCGAGGGGCTCCGAGCGGGGGATGCTCCTCGTTGGGGGCCCGAGCGCGGAGGGGAGGCGGGCGCCGGTCCTGGGGAGCGGGGAGGGCTCCCGTTCTCTCCGGGGGAAACCGCGTGGCTGCTCTTCTCATTCGTTGGGTTTGGTGTTTTGGTTGTTGTTTGTTTGTTTGCTTGTTTTTAATGGGGTTTGGGGGTTTCTTTAGGGGAAAAAACACACGCGGCGTTTCCCTTCCCCTACCGTGGGAGCGCCTTGCCCCGGGGCAGGTGCCCAGCCGGGATGATGGGCAATACATAAAACCCCTCAAACCCCCTGCCCTCCTCTGCTGGGGTCCGAGGGGTCTCCCCAGCCTCGGCGCTGGCCCGTGTGAGCCCGGCAGTGAGGGACGCTTGATCGGGGCTGGTGATTCAGGGTATCTGTGATGCACAGGAGCACTTCTGTGTGAATTCTGGAAAAATATGAATGACTCCCTTATTTTGCTCGCTACAACAAAAAGACCACACCAGTCTAGACCTGCAACCAATAACACACAGAGAAATGAGTGCTGTCTGCTCGCAGGGACCCAGCAGCAGGAGAACACCAGCCCTTGCAGACACTGAGCCCTACGCAGGGCCAGGGATGGCTGCTTGGGGAAAGGATGTTTGAGGTTACTTTGATATAAACAAGAGAAGCTTTTATTGCCCAGACATTGTTAGTGTTGCTCTTTGCTGGCTTGGAATGTGTTTCCTCTGAAGGCTTTGGAGACTGCAGGAATTGCTCAGCTCTTGCTAATTGAGACATCTTTTTATAATCACGGTCACAGCTGGTGGGAGGGAAGTGGGGGGGAAGAGGGCTGGTGACTCAGGCCTTGGGAAGAAGCTGCCTGGTGTTGTGAAGGGTTGGTTCTGGCTTGGAGGCTGGAGCAGGGTTCACAAGGACACCATCCTTCTCTGCTGTCAGGCAGGTGATGTTTTCAGAACATCAGCTTTCTCATTTCCCTGTAGAATTTGGTTGAAGGGGAGAAAATCTTCCTGGGTCCCCTCAATTCCCCCCCCCCACAGGTGTGGAGTTCAACATGTGTGGTGAGTTAAAGCCTGATATGGGGAGACATTCTGGGGCAGAGGGAGCTGTGACATTTTCGTGCTCTCCTTTTCAAAGGCTTTGCTGCAAAAGGAACCAGATCTGCTGGGATTTGCTTTTCGTGAGGGTTTCCCAGATGCTTTCCACGCTCAGGTGTCTCAAACAAAAGGTGGTCTGCGATGTGGCACCCTTCAAGCTTCTCTTGATGAGGCAGTGAGAGCCCTTTTCGGGGTGTTGTCAGAGGGCAGTGGGGTCCCCCTGCAACCCCTCTGACTGTGGGAGTATCAGTTTTGTGATGGGAAAAGGCTCCCGGCTGAAGCGTGAAGGTGCTTTGCAAGCACAGTGTGTATGGAGAGGAAGGCAACCCCATTTCTTGTGCTGGCAGGAGGAGGTGAAGTCACTCCGTGGCCAGGGCTGTTCCTGTCTGGTGTTTGCCAAGGTGGGAGGGATGTTGCTCTCTGGGGAAGGCTGGGGTGGGCAGGGGGAGGTGTGGTGTGGGGGGAGCAGGCACCGGTGGGTCTCCCTGTGGGACTCAGGGGCCCTGGCAGGAGGTGCTGGTGCTGCAGCTGCTTCTCCTGCTCCAGGAGCTGGAGAGGAGTGTCCCTGCTCTGCCTCTGCTGAGCCAGGAAATCAGCGCTGCCAGAGTCCAGAGCCTGTACAGACAGGAGCCATGGGGGAAACAACCCAAATGGGCTCAACCCGCAGCTCTGGGAGGTTGTCAGGACCCAGTCTGGAGGCACTGAACTGGGGCTGCTCTCGGGTTGGTCCCCTTGGCAAAGGACCCCCCCAGAGCCCTCTGGAATGGCTGTGCTGGAGCTGTAACCTGGGGAAGGTGGATTCACCCCTCCTGGGCTGGAAAAGCAGGGATGCCCTAAGACAGACTGGGATAAGGGATGGTCACACTGTCACTGTTTGAGGACCAGCTGTAAATTAAAGTACATATGGTGAGGGTGCAGCGGTCTCTGAACCAGACTCAGGTACCACCTCATCTGCCAGTGTTACAGGTACAGAGCAGAGAGGATTTGGGGCATGTTGTGACCTGGGGCTGGGTCCTGACTGTTTTTGGGATGCTTCTGCCTGCAGTGAAGCACAGCTGTGACATCTGGAAGCCCTGGCCTCCAACCCGGCTCTTCCCAGGGCTGGATTTTGGTGTGCGTTCCTCTTGTGCCTGGTTATAAATTTATTTGATCCAGTAGCATCACTTCTTGGTGACTTGTAGTAGCGGCTGGCTCAGATCGAGGCAGTTTGGGGCTCAAGTTCCTCTATCTGGGGGTTCTTCTGTACAAGAAGTGATCGGAGTGCCTTAAATTTTTGGAGATCAAACGTTTTGGGCCACACCCGCCGCCCTCCCTCCCCTTCCCTGAGCCCTGGACAACGGGGAGGGGGGGAATAATGCCAGGAGCACAATGCAGCCTGCTGGGGGGCTTTTTGGGTTGTTTGAACTTTGAACAGAAAAGCAAAGCAACAAAAGAGAGGGCAAGAAAAGCCCAGGGCTCTGCCAGTTACCGCGGCCCGCCAGAAAGTTAGAACTGCATTACAAAGGGTGGCCTTGTTCAGAAGGGCTTATTTCATCAGCAAGATGCATTTTTTAAAACAAAAACCGAGGGGCAAATGCGAGCAGAAAGTCCCCCATGTTAGTATAAACACTGCATGAAAACACTTTTATTGCCTCCTATAACTCCCTAATAAATACTGTTCCTTTTTGATGAAAGCTCTTAACACGGGATTAGGGTTTACAGTGCGCTGCCTTATTAGTCCCTGGAGACAGAGCCCATGCTCAGTGTGGCTCTGTGTCCTGCTCTCAGCCTTCTCAGAGCTCCAGGGTTTCCCCCTTTCTTGCTTTTGGGTTTTCCCTCCTCTGTGGCAGCATCTGAAGTGCAGGCAGTGCTTTCCTGGAGCAGCACCCCAGAGGAGGAGTGGAGTTGAGTGTGGTCAGGGAGGTTGTGCTCGCCGCGGGTTCATCTGTGGGTGTGATTCTCCCACACAGAGCTGATGAGGTGTGAAGACCTCGGCCCCAGGGTTGTGCTGCACCCCTGCCCTAAGAAGGTAACATTTTTAAAATTCAAGTGGCTCCCCTTTCTGCCAAGCCACAGATGTTTTTTTTGAGGGCTAAAACCTAAGCCTTTAAATAAATGTGTTTGATCCCTGGGTGGTTGTGCAGCTTTCCTGAAAAAAAAAAAAAAAAAAACCAACAACACCCTCCCTCAGAATGGGTTCTGTATCAGGAGCAAATGTTGTCTAGTCAGGATTTCTATAAAGCTTGTTCCTCTGGGGGTTTATTCCTGTTTTTCTCCCTGGGAGGGGATCAGGGCTGTCATCTGTCTTATAGGGCTGCAGGAAAACCTTCCCTGGTCTTGGGAAGGAGCAGAGATGGCTCTGTGCTGAGTAAAGCTCAGCCTAAGGCAGCCTCGAACCTCTCTGGCAACATGACCTGATCACCAGGGCCGAGAAGTTTTTGCATGGTACCACACAGGAGCTTCAGGCTGGCTTTGGAGCGCTGCTCTGGACTTCCTGAGCGTGTCCTGTACGGGGTCAGGTGGAGGAAGGTGCTCTGGGACCAGTATCACGTCATTCCCACTCTGGATGGCTGTGCCCTCACTGCTGTCATTGAGCTTTGCTTCAGCTCCTCTGCTGGTCCTTTAAACGGTGATTTCGGGCCAGGACGTGTCAGAATTTTCCTTTGTGGTGTGTGGGCTCACCCTGGCAGGCAGGAGGTGCAGTGAAGGTCCCTTTAGGATTTGTAGTGATCAGGGTGTTCCCGCTGGGGGACGCTCTCCCCTGCCCATCCCTGTTCCCTGCAGGAAGGCTCAGTGCTGGGACTGGCACATGTCCAGGCAGGGTGTCTCTGGAGGGACAGGAACCTGCTGCTGGCACCTGGGCTCTGGGCTGCCGGTGACACCAAGAGGCAGCTTGATTCGCTCTGGACCTGGATGGCCAGGGATATAGTGAATTTGGGAGTGAACGCTGGGAATTAAAGCTCCCAGGAGCTTCTCTGCGCTTCCAGACTATGGAGAGCAGGTCCCTTCCCTGCTGGGGGTGTGGATGAGCTTTAGCAGGTTCAGCAGGTTCCCTCATGGACGAGCTTTAGCAGGTTCCCTCGTGGCCAGCACTGCTATGGACTTGGTTTTGCATTTGTTCCCAGCGTCTCCTCAGCAAGTGGAAGTGAAGAGGGAACGAGGGGGCCTGTGGATGAAGTCCTCACACACCTCTGGAGTGACAGTGGGACGAGCAGGGCTCGCTTTGGGGGTGGGACAATGTTGGCACCTGGACTGTGGTTGCTGTGAGTGCCCGAAATGCTGCAGTGCTGCCCAGGGTGGGGGATGTGGGGTGTGGGCAGGAGGGTCCTGCTTGGCTGGACATGAGGGTGGTGGGAGCTGATAGCAGTCACCCTGGCAGTGGTTGGGGTCTGGGGTGGTGCTAAGCTGGAGGTGAAGCTCACCCAGCCAAACTGCTTTGGTTTAACTCCTCTTTCTGGTCTGTGTAGCGCTGAGTGTGTGCAGAAAACTCTCCACCAGCTGGGGAGGAAGAGCTGCTCACCTGGAGCAGGCTGGCAGGGCTCTCTGCACCCCTTTTTCCGTGGACACGCCTGGCATCCTGCTCCACCTGGTCCATCAGTGGGTGTTTGAGCCAGTGTTCCTTGGATAATCCCTTCTCTGCACCTTACTCCTTCCGAGGCAGGAGGCCCTGGAAGCAGAAGAAGGTGGCTCATGGAAGTGGCACCTGTGGGAGGGAGGAGAAGGATGAGGCACCCCCTGCTCGAGGGTCTGGGCAGTTCCTCAATAAACCCACCAGTGACCATCACCCAACCCCTTAGTGTGTCCCAGTGGAGTGTGTCAGACCTCCCCAGCCCGGGGCTGGAGGGGGGAGGGAGGGAGGCAGGCAGAGCTTCCCAGCCCAGCGGACTGGATGGGAAATAATGATCCCCTTTTTAAAGCTTCTTCAATTGTTCCTGAAAATCCTTTTTAAAGGGAGGAAAGTTCCTTCCTTCCTTCCTTTCAGCTCCCGGTATCTTTAAGAATTCGCTCTATTGTGAGCCCAGGACAGAGACCCTTCTATGAGGGCTGCCCAGGCGCTCCTCAGAGCCCCCCTCCCCACACCCCCTCCCAGCCCATCCCAACAAGCCCCCATTCTCCTCTGAAGAGGGTCCCTCTGTCTAACGCCAAGTAACTCTTAAGGGTAGCATTTATCCTCGGGCACTCAGCTCACAAAGAGTGCTGGAGTGTCAAATAAACTCACTCCAGCCTGCAAAGAGGAGAGGAAGAAAATACAAAACCCCCTTTATTTCCACCCCTGCAGGGAAACAAATGCGGACTTTGTGCCGGGGAGCAGCGGCGCCCTAACGAGGCAGGGCAGGGGCTGTGCTCGTGTGCGTGTCCCGGAGCGCTGCGGGGCCGGGCACACGTGAGGGGCTGCGCAGGGACCCGCCGCAGGGCAGGACGTGGGAACCCTCCCCAGAAAGTGCCGCCCACCCGTGTGCCCGCCGCTCCCAGGGCACGGGGGTCCCTGCTCCCTCTGCCCGCGCGTGCGTGCCTTCCCTGGGCTTGGCTTGGAGGGATGAGGGGAGGAAGATGCTGGTTCTGTCCTGGGCTCTCTGCTGGGGTTGTCCCCAAGGGTGAGGGGCAGTCGGGGGTCTGTGCTTGGACACCTCTTCAGCAGATCCTTTAAAGCCCCGAGGGGCTCAGCGCTGCTGCAGGGGCTGGTTCCATGGGGAGGCTGTTGCAGGAGGGAATTCTGCTTGGGAATTGTCACCTTTTTGAGCCCTCAGGAGGGAATTCTGCTTGGGAATTGTCACCTTTTTGAGCCCTGCAGCTGTTTGCTGTTTGTTTGTCACTGCTGCTGTGTGGAGGAGATGTGGTGCCCTCCAAAGAAATCCCTGTCTCTTTCCTGGGGACGGATTTAAATCGGAATCCTACGTGTCAGAAACCAAAACTGGGACAGTAACACCCAGGAAAGGGTCTGGCCAGTGCTCTCTGGGGATGTGGCCACCAGCATGGCCAGTGCTCTCTGCAACAAAAGTCTCGCTTGCTCCTTCCTTTTGGCCCAATCCTGCCACTCTAATGCTGGGTTTGGGAACATCTTGCAGCGTTGCTCCGTGGGATGTGCTCAGGTGCCCTGTGGCTGACAGGAGAACAGGGACTGGAGACAAGGGGCAGCGCTGGCTGTGCTGGAGTGACCAAGGTCACTCCTGGTCCCTCATCCTGGCGTTTGTTTCTCCACAGGTTTTGGCATCTGCCACTTCAGGAATGACAAATTCCATCAGCCCCAACCACCACGGGACCGTCCCTGTGCCAGGAGTGAGGAGACCAGAGCCTGACCACGGGCAGGATTGGGACTTCTCCCCCTCCACGAGCGGCCCTGAGCCGAGAGGCTTTGTCTCTGGATGGTTCCTCTCCCCTGGGATCTCTGACATCATCAACCCTCATGGACTGCTGTGGGGTTTGGATGCTCCCTTCTGTTTGTAGCTGGGAATGGCACGGCCGGGGGGCTGCAGGCACCTGCTCCTCTCCGGATCCGGTGGATTACTGCTCTTGGCATCATCGTGGTGGAACTGGCTTGGACATGTGCAGTGTCCCAATGGACAGACGTGGAAAAGCAGCAGTTACAGCCCCTCTTTTCCCAGGCTTCTCTGGGCATCGAGGCTCTGGAGGAGGAAGGAGAACATGCACGTGCGTAGGACAAATCCTGCTGCTTTCTGGTGAGTCAAGAATATGTATTTTTCTCTTTTTTAAGCACCTTCCTGTGGGATTTCTGTAAAAATCATATTTTCCCTCACTTGAGAAAACGATGCCAAATGCAGTGACCTGCTGTAAGGGAACGTGGGACTAGACAGGCTCGTTTCTGGCTGAGGAGAAGCTGCCTTCCCCTGCCGGTTTTCATCAGGGCAAGAACATTTTAGTACCATTTGAGCCTGAAATCCATAGTAAGAGTTTTCGTCCTGGAGTTTTATTGCTGAGTAATGAACAAAGGGGTTAAAGGCTGCAGCCCCCCAGTAGGTTTTCCTTTCGTTCTCCGGCAAGGGGAGCCCTGCTGGTTTTCCAGGCTTTTAAGCCTGTGGAAGTCAGTGGTGGTGGCTCACGGGAGCCTTGTCAGGCTCACTGGGAACAGTGTGTGGCTTGTCCTGGGGGTGCCGTGGGGCTCCTGGGGGATGCAGGGATGAGCTGAAAGGTTCCTTTTGGAGAGGAGGGTGGTGTAAACCTCCTTGTGCTGGAAAATCCACTTTCCTGCTAGAAAGTGGTGCCAGGGCCTTGGATTTTGAGGGGACTTGTGGTGCTGTCGGCATCCTGGAGTGATGCCGGGAGAAGTGCCCGAGGGGCTGTTGGGAACAGCTGGGGTGTGTGAGGGTTGAATGTGGGGGGTTCTGCTTGGCTGGGCAGTGAGGTGATGATCCCTGGGCCAGGGAAGGTGGAGTTTGCCCTCACCTGCCCTTTGTGCTGCCTCTTGGCCAGAGGGAAGGGCAGTGGTGCTGTCTTGCCTTTCCCCTGGGCCTGGCCTGCAGTGACACTTGGCTTCTGTTGTCCCTGTGTGTGCTGGGGAGGACATTCCCCTCCAGTCCCTGGTCCCTGTGAAGGCTCTACTGACCCTTTGCTCTGAACTGGGGAGGGGCCAGCTGGGTTTGAACTGACCCTTTAAATTGAGGAGGTGCTGTGGTTTGCCCTGCCCAGGCCGCTTTCTCAGTGACCTTTGCTTTTTGAGAGTGAGACTCAGAAATGCGAATGAAGGGAAGATTTTCTGCTGGCAAAAGACTTGGCTTTTGAAAATATCTCTCTGCTTTTGGTTAGAGCTCGTCTGTTCTTGTTTGCTGGTGGGCAGTCAGTCCAAGGAGGCCGATGCAGCCTGGCAGGGATGTGAGCTCTGTCCTGGTGTCCGGCTGGGAGCGGTGGGGCTGTGGAATGTCCTGCAGGAGCTGAGCAGGGACTGTGCCAGGGTGGGCACAGGGGAACAGAAAAGACCTTTAAGGCTGCAGCTCTTCCATTTTATTGAAAAATGCAGGAGGATCTGGTGTTTGCTCTTGCCAGAGGTGGCTCTGCCAACTGGGTGCTCTTGGGATGGGCAGAGATGGAAAATCCAAACCTGAAGAGCTGAGGGGCTGAATGTTCTTTTGCACTGCAAACTCCCAACTGTTGGAGCAGAGCTGGGATGTTCCAATTCCCTCCCCTTGTCAGTGTCTGATTGGTGCTGTTACAGCTCCGGCCCTTCCCAAACCCTTGGGATTGTGGTTTTTCCTCGATTATATGAATGTACCAAGTACTTGACTTCATTCCTTTCCAACATGGGCCTCTGGCTTCCTCTCCTGTCCCTGCCTGAGAAGTGCAGGCAGGAGGGATGAGCACAGGACTGTGCTCATGACCCTGTTGGTAGTTCCATATCTTTGAGTGCTGAGCAACTTGTGCTGAGGCAAAGCAGAGACTTTCTACCCTGAGCTGATCTAGAGCAACCCAGACCTGCTGGACTCCTCTGCACCAGCTGCTGTGATAGGGGGCCAGGCTGGTGCTTGGAGTTGGGTTTTGGGTTTTGCATCGTTCCCTGTGGTGGTTGGGAGCTGGGTCCCTGCTGCAGTTGCTGCTCTCGTGGTACCTGGAGGGCCAGGCAGTGGTGCTGCACTTCTTCCTGCATCGTTGAGTCGTGGAATGGTTTGGGTTGGAAGGCACCTCAAAGCCCATGGGCAGGGACACCTTCCAGTAGATCAGGTTGCTCCAATCCCCATCCAACCTGGCCTTGAAGTCCTGCAGGAAGGATGAGCTGCAGTCCAGCTGCACAGATCCTCACCTGTAGCTGCAGGCACCAGAAGCTCTTTATCCTGACCTGTAGCAATCCCTCCTAAAGCGTCTGGCCTGGGAAATACTCCTTATCTCAGGCTCTTTCTCACCTCTGATTGCTCCACGCAGATCAGCGCCCCTGGACACCCCAGAGCAGAATGTGTCCCGGTACAACTGGCCCGAGGGACACTCCAGGGCAGCCCAGTGATGCTGGGGACAGCTGAGGTTTGGGCGCAGGGAAACCCACCGGCAAAGGGCCCAAATGCTCAGCCTCCTCGTCCCGCGGCACCTCCGGGAACCACAGAATCGTTTCGGTCGGAAAAGGGGATGCTGGATCCCGGTCGGGGGCTCGGGAGCGCGCTCTGGGCGGGGATGGCGGGTCCCGCCGGGATCGCTCCTGGCGGCAGCGCCGGGAGGGGCCCGCAGGGGGCGCGCGGGGGCAGCGGCGGGATCGGGAATCCCGTGGGGATCCCGTGGAATCGTGCGGGACGGTCCGGGTGGGGTGGCACCTGGGAGACGCCTCCCGGCTAGGAGGACCAGGGCTGCTCCATCCTGGCCTCGGACGCTTCCAGGGGCGGAGTCTTTTGAGTTTATGCCTTTTGCCACGGCTTCTGTGGGAATTCCCGTTCCAGCCGCTCCCTGCCCTCCCAGGGAGGAATTCCTTCCCAATATCCCATCTCTCCCTGCCCTCTGGCGGTGGGAAGCCATTCCCCCTTGTCCTGTCCCTCCATCCCTTGTCCCCAGTCCCTCTCCAGCTCTCCTGGAGCCCCTTTAGCCACTGGAAGGGGCTCTCTGGTCTCCCCGGAACCTTTTCTTCTCCAGGCTGAAACCCCCCAGCTCTCCCAGCCTGGCTCCAGAGCAGGGCTGCTCCAGCCCTCTGCTCCCTGAGCTGAAAAGGCTGGGGAGGAAGGTGCGGGGAAACCCATGGAGCAACCAGTATCCTTGGAAGCAGCGGTTAAACAGGGCAGGGCTACTCCAGCACCAGGCAGATGAGGTGGAGCACAGTGGGGGGGAAAACGATGAAATCTGGTGCTTGCCGTGTACAAAATCGCGGGGGGAGGTTGTCAGGGGCTCCTCGGCGAACCGACGGGGCGGGCGCTGCCCCGAGCGCCGGTCCCGCGGCCGCTGGATGGCAGCGGAGCTCCGCGGCATTCCCGCTCCCCGGCGTTCCCGCTCCGCTCCATCCCCCGCATCCCCCGCTCCGCTTCGCCGGTGGCTTCCACCGCCCGCCCGGAGCGGCCGGGCTGGGGCACAGGGATCCGAACCCTCCGGGAATGGGTGCTGCTGTCGCGTAAAGGGCAATTCCCAACCTCCTCGGGTGCTCCTGGAGGAACAGACCCGAAAGCGAGGAGCTGCTCAGGAGTTGGACTCGATGGTCCCTGTGGGTCCCTTCCAGCTCTGCATGTTCCGTGATTCTAGAGAACCAGAATCGGTGAATCCTGACACCCTGAGGGCAGAGCGTCAAGGCAGTGAGGGATGAGGCTGGGGAGGGAGCGGATCCGGGGTGATCAACGTGACATTTATGCGTCTGCTTTTAGCCAAAAGCACATTCAGGGAAACTTCAGCTGTATCTGAAAAGCTCCTGATCCACGAGTATAACCTGGAAATGCGGATGCTTGGGAATCGGGGAGTGTGTGCAGGGGGACACTGGGAGAGCAACAGGCAGGTGTTTGGGTGAGGGTGCCTTGGGGTGTGACCCAGAGGCATCTGCTGTCCCTGCCGTCTCCAGCACACTCCAGGCTGGTCACCTCCAGGGCACTGCTGGAGCTGGGAGGTTGACACAGGGGTGGCTCAATGTGTTGTCTTGTCCCGGAGAAAAGCTTGGAAGGCTCCTGCTCTGCCTCTCCCTCTCCAAGTCCCCCGGGACCAGAAGGGTTGGGAGCGTTGTCTGGCTCCGCTTCCACCGGCTCTGTCTGGGGGTGGGTGAATTATAGCTGGATGAACCCGCGTGTTTGGCTGCCTTGAAAAGCACTTCCAGAGCGGTCCCAGACTGCCTGGTCGGCACCGTTCACGTTGAAAGGTTTCACTGTCCAGGCTCCCTCCTCCATGGCTGGAGCCAACTGCAAATTCCACCAGCGCTACCAGCCCCGGGGCCGGGTTTCCATGGTGAATGCATTTGGGTTCTGCAGTTTTTGGGAGTTTTTAGCCAGGAGTGTCCCAGTTTGTCCACGCTCTGGCTGCTCCCTTTGGGAGACGAGCTGCCTGCCTTGGGGACAGAGCCACCAGCTCTGTTCTCACACTGCTCAGGGCTCCAGCACCCCGTCTGGGTGCCGAGGCTTTCCCAGGACCTGCTTTTGCTCACACCAGGACCCGTCCCTGCCATACGGTGCCACTTCCACGCTCCTTCTGCTTGCTGTTACAAACCCCAATGAACCTGGTTTGATTTGCCAAGGTGCTGCTTCAACCCTCCCGTGTTAAACCCAGATGAAATGTTTTTACAGGGGCTTTGCACTCTGTGAGTTGCAAGTTGCACCTTCAGGTAGATGAAGTTTGTGTGTCTGGCTGGGATCTCGCCCCCTCCCAGCCCCGTGCATGTCACTGAGAGGCAAAAATCTTACTGAAAACCTTTATTTAGGCTTTCCATGTGTTGCCTCACCTGCCTTCATAAGGAAAAGGAGTCTCTGAGTTTATATCTTTGCCCTTCCTGAGGGTGCATCTGCCCAGCGAGGACATCTCCCGTGCCCCGTGAGCTGTGCTGCGCCCTTGGCCTCTGGAATGCTCTTTTCATTGATATTTTCTGGGAACAAAAATGCCTGCTTTGTATCCACTGCCCCTTTCTTTGCCCACGCAGCAGAAGGGGAGGGAGAAAATGACTAAAATATTTTCTTGTAACAAAGGGCTGAGGGTGAATCTAGATCAGCCATTCTGCTCCATTTCAGGCCAAATCTCCAGGGTTTTCAGCGGAGAAATTAAAACACTGGAGCTTTCTCTTTTCTTCAGAAGAACAAACAGGAGCGGTTACCACTTCCTCCAGCTCATAAACAAAACCAGCCCGACGTCTCCAGGAGAAACCCTGCCAAGAGACTTTCCTTCCTAATTGTTTGATATTTTTTCACTTCTGATTAGTATTCGGGAGTGCCTGGCACACAAGCGGGAAGTTTCAGGAACAGGCTGTAGATCTTGCTTCAAGCAAATCCTTCCCTCCTTTTCCATCCTTTGCCCTCCTGTCTGTCCCCCTTGCCCCCTCCCTCCCTCTTTTTCCTGCTTTGTTTTCCCTCATTCTTCCAGGGCTGCTGGTGGCTTTTGGCCACCAAATCCATGGCAGGGGGTTGGAACTGGATGATCTTTAAGGTTCCTTTCCAACCCGAATCATTCTGGAATTCTATGGATCTCCAGCACTCGCTTTTCCTTTTGAAGCTTTGCTGCACTTGCAGGAACTGCATCAAGCTCCAGAGGCTTTTAGTGACCTGCTCTCCTGCAGTTCCTTTGCTTCCAGGCTTTTCTCTGCTCTTGGGAAGGAGCCTGGGCTGGCCTGGCTGCAGGGGAATTCCCTTTCCCAGGAGGAAAAAGGGCAGGTTGGCATTTGGATGAGATTTGTAAATGCTGAAAAGAATAAAGGGTGCAAAGGATGGGGCTGAGGGGGGATTTTGCTGTACACAGTGGGATCTCCTCCATCCGCCCCTGCATCCTCTTAACTTTGTCTCCAGTAAAACTGTGAAAGGATGGAATCCTGGGAGTCCTGTGGGGCTGCTGGCAGTGCCCTGGGACAGTGACTCATCCGAGTCCCTGGGGAAACAGGGAAAAGCAACTTGTTTTTCTTTCACCTCCAACATCCTCCCCGAGGAGGAGTCCGGCCTGTGCCTCTGGCAGTGCTGCTGCCCGGAGGGGGGATGAGCCGCTGCCCTCATCCCGCTTTTCCGGGCCACTTGATTGTGCAGGGAGGCACTTTCCCACATCCCTGGTCTGTGGCTGGGTGTTCGTGTGCAAGGTTGTGCTGGGTTTTGTTCTTGCATCATGTGCTGGAGATTAGGAAATCGGTAGCGATAATAAATATCGCTGACCGAGGGGGCGTGGGCAGGGGAGGGAGACAGTGATTTAAAGGGCAAGGGAGCTGGGTGTGCTCCCCGGGGGCAGCCCCCTCTCTGCAGGCAGGAGCCAGGCTTTTCCCTGCCTCTCATTGCAGGAGGCGCCTGTGCCATGAAACAGCTCATTTGGACTGTGGGGTTGGGAATGCCCGTCTGGGAGACTCCGAGTGTGGACGTGGTGTGTGTGTGTGTGCCCCGAGCACCCACCTCCCCTGACTCCCCTCCCAGCTGCCCCGCTGGTGGGAGGGCGGGGTGCGGGGTCCCCGTTAGCTGTGTGCCGCTGTTTGTCCCCCGCGGGATCGCCTCCGAAATGCCTCTTTGGGAACCAGTTCCTTGGGTGTCTGGCGTGCGCTCCTGCCCCTGGGAACTCGCGGCTTCCACTCCCTGACTCAGCCTCAATTTCTTCATCACAGAAACAGCCGCGGTGGCTCCGGCTTTTCTCACGCTTTCCCTGCCTGGTTTCCAAGGATTTTCTGAACCACTGGCTGCCTGGGGCTGGTGCCCGCTCTGGGCAGGCAGGTGAAGGGCTGTTTGCTTCCGTCTCGTTATTCAGGAGGGGAAACTGAGGCTCTGGAGGAGGAAGTAACTTCTCCCGAGTCCTGCAGGGGATGGTGGAGCCCAGCGGGGGCTGTGCCCTCTCTCAGTGTGGCTGAGCTGGTGCCTCTGCTCCTTGTCATCTGCCCCGTGCCGTGTTTGGGACAGAGGGGCAGAGCCACGGCCTTGGATTGCTGTTCCCGATCCTGAGGAGGGCACACAGATATCTCTGGATGCAGTTTTCCCATTTCCATGAACGCTGTAGCTGCCAGGGAGGGGGATCCCAGGAAAGGTGCTGCAGGAGCTGTGTTTGGGAGGCAGTTCCTCCCAGAGCTCCGTGCCCAGCTGGTTACGGGCTCTTCAGGGCAGTGCCTGAGCAGCTCGAAGCCGGTGTGAGGGATATTCCTGAGGGCAGGAAAGATATTATCCCCTTTTTACAGACGGGAAGGGCGGCTCATACAGCACAGGAGGATTAGGGCTGGGATTTTCTAAAGCCTTCTGGTTAAGGAGGCTGGGACTTGCAAGTCATTTAAGTTACTCCAGAGCCCACGTGTAAAATTCCTGGCTGGAGTGGGGTGTTGATCTCGGGGTCTGTGACAGTCCAGCACATCCCAGCTCCCCAGCAGCAAAGGCACCACAGTGACTGTGAACCCCTTGAAATATGTTTGGACACAGCTGCTTCCTCCTTGAGTTTTGCCTGGTGACATTTCCATCTCAGTTTGTTTATTTATTTCCTGATTTTTGCCCCGTGACTGAGCTGGGATGGGGCGGGAGAGGCTTGGGAGAAGCCATGGAATGGGGGTGATAAGCCAATCTTTGCAAGCAAAGCTAAGGCAAATCTCTGAGCAGGTGGGGAGCAGGTTCCCCTCGGTGGGGACACTTCTTGGAGGTGAAGGAGCAACTCTGGAGCTCTGTGTTTGCAGAGCTTTGGGGGGCACCTGCCCTTGTCTTTGCTGGGCCGTCGCTTTTTGCTCTGTCGTGGCTGGTGCTCAGCTCTTCTCATGGAAGGGTTGCATTCTGGGGGTGCTCCTCGGGAATCCCCTGCACTTTTCCATGTGGAAATGCACCTTTTTCCTTGCAGGACTGTTGCAGGATATTTTTCACTGGTGCCTTATGTGCAAACTGCCCCAAACCATTGAATTGAGACATCCGAGCTCTGTGTGTGACTCTTACGATAGAGTAAACCTGAAGTCAGTTTTTAGCCCAGGCTGTTTTTCCAGCTGGGATGTGGGAATGGCTGGCTGTGGAGCTGGGCACCCAGGGCACAGGCAGGGCTGTGTGGCCATGGCTTCCCTTCTGTCCCAGGCAGTGCTGAGGAGGTGAATGGTCCAACTTCTCATTTCTGAGGTGGGAGAGTTTGGGAGAGTTTTGTTGTCTTTTGGGATCGGGTGAGAGGAAGCAGCTGTTGCTGAATGTCTGGGAAAGAATTCCAATTTGTACAGTTAATGTATCCAGTTTATACAATTAAAAACCCAAAGGGGCAGGGGCAGAGGAGCCCAAAGGCAGGAGTGTGAGACGGTGGTGCTGCTGGGGAACCTCCTGGTTGGACACTTGGGCGAAGCTCTGCCTGAGCATTTTGTGCTGATGGTTTCTGGCATCCCTTCCAGCACTTGGTGGAGTGAGCTCCGTGCTGACCTCCCGCTCTTGGCCGGATGCTCATAGAACCTGCTTTCTCCAACTTCCAAAACTTGTCCCAAGAGGCTTTGGCTGGTCTGGGGAGGTGGGAGCGTTTGCAAGACAGCAGGGTGCGGGGTTTGGGGGGTGGCAGCTGGAGCGTGGCTTCCCCCCCTCCACGTGAAGCCCCTGCTGTGTTCCCCACCTCTAGTCCTGCCCAGCAGCTCACTCTGCCCCATCCCCATGTGCAGAAAGGGTCCCAGCTGCCTCCTGCTTCCCTGGAGCGAGGGGGTTTGGAAATGCATCTGACAAGCCACTCCTTCTCTGCAAATGAGCTGAGGCCTGCTGAGAGCATCCTTGGTAGGATGCTGCTGCAGAGAGGCTGTGCTGGTCTCTGTGCCATCCCAGGGCCAGGACCAGCTGCTGGGAAGGAGCTGGGAGACCTCAGGTATGCTGTTCACACAGGGGTGGTGCTGGGAAGCTCAAGGGTCAGGAGTGTGGTACCCGAAAAGGGATTTCACCAGGAAACCCCCTTAGAGCAGGACCCTGCTGTTGGTTCCTCCCTTGGACATGGTCCATCCCCAGCCCTGCGTGGGAGCTACGTGACAAACATCTGACCAGGGGGATTACTTGCCTTTTTTTGCACTGATTACCTCCAGTCTGACCTCAAAGTGGCCCATGGGGGTTGAGCCTCGCTGGGCAGCGGGTGAGGGCAGCACCAGTGAGCTTCTGTGCTCGAGGGTTTCTTGCCCAGGCGCCTCTGGTGCTCTGCAGAGCTGGAGGGTCCCTGCTGGGGGGAGCCCTGGCTCATAAAGCAGCGCTAACAGAGGATTAATGGTTAATCAGTTGTTCATGGCAGGTTATAAACAACCTGCTGGGCTCTTTAACACCTTTCCCTGATGTGCTCCTTGCCCTTCCTGGCACATTCCTGTCTGTCTGGTGCAGCCTTGTAGCTGTGATTAATCGCTCGGTAGCTCCTGCTGGGAATGTGGTGTGGATGGTGCCCGTGGACTTGCTGTGCCAGGGTTTCCAAGCTCCTTGGGGGGGTGTTGGCTCAGCAGGGCGCATGAAGGACAGGGAGGCCCTGCAGCCCCTGTGCTGGTGCAGTGCCCTCCCCAAGCTCTGCTCTTCCCTGGGGATGGAGATGATTCTGGGAGGGGTTTTAGGGTGTCAACAGACACCCCAAAGGGCTGGTCCAAGGCTGGCCCCACTGAGATGAGAATCCAGCACTGAAGGTTTCTGGATCCATCAAACTGATGTAGCAGCAGACCGTGTTCCAGCCTGGAGCTCCCACCTGCCAGGAGATGAGTCCTGGCCCTACACAGCCTGGCAGAGGAGAAGCATCCTGGCTTTGGAGCTGCTGGCATGTGGGATGCGGCGTGTGCCCTCCCCGGGGGCCGTGGGGAGCGGGGCTGGCTGAGCAAACAGGGCTGGGACATCACCTGGCTGTTCACCTGTCAGCGCCGCTCCGCAGCTCCCGTTTCATCTCCGGCTCTGGAATTCCCCCTGCAGTTTCTGCCTCCCCCTCGCTGCCCCCTTCCCACGATCAGGGTAATTAAATATTGTCTGAGCCCGTCACTTAATGACCCAGTTGTTTGCCCAGGGGAGATAACCCGCTGTGTGCTCGGCACACCAAGGCCGTGGGCAGCTCCTGCCCAGACGGGGCCAGTCCCCGGCCGGGGGGGGGTGGGTGACATCTGGCTGTGCTGGCACAGCCCCTCGGGGGGCAGGGCTGGCACCTGGGGACGGTGTTTGAAAGGGATGAGCCTGGGGCAACCTCTGCCCTCTGCCTGTGCTTCTGCTACCGTCAGGGACGTGCCAGCGTTGCCTTCAGAAAGCTTGCTCAAAGGCAAGGTCTAGCCACAAAAGAAGGTTCCACTCTTTGTATTTTTATATTTCCCACTTTAGTATTTTTTTTTTCTTGCTTGTTCTAAGGTTCTGTTTGAATTTTATTGTGGGTTTTGTTTTTTTTTCTTTTGCTGAAGCTTGAGGCTGTTGGGAGATGCTCACCCAGGCCTAGGGCAGGAGAGCTGACCAAGTGCTTGGTGTCCCCCCTGCCCACACTGGGCTGGGAGTGGAGGCACAGTTGGCTCAGGATGGAGGAATTAGAGACCAAATGTCCATCATAGAATCATGGGATGGTTTATGTTGGAAGGGGCCTTAAAGATCATCCAGTGCCACCCCCTGCCATGGGCAGGGACACCTTCCACTAGCCCAGGTTGCTCCAAGCACTGTCCAGCCTCGCCTTGGACACTTCCAGGGATCCAGGGGCAGCCACAGCTTCTCTGGACAGGGCTGGGGAGTCCTGGGCTTTGCTGTGTGTCAGAGCAGTGTGCCAGGGTTGGAGGAGCTGCCAGGCCTGGTGGGAGACTTGTCCCTCCCCGCCCCACTTCTGCCCTGAAGGGGAGGTCTGTGGCTTCTCCACTCATGTGGATTGGTCCCACAGCCACGTCCTTCCCCTGTGGAATGCTGATGGGGCTCTCGTAGCTGAGTGAGCCCTGCTGGAGCCATCCTTAATCCCTTGGGATGGGGCAGGGGCCGTGCTGGGTGTGCCAGCAGAGCCCAGCCTGCCCTCCTGCACCCAGGGGATGCCGGGGAGGACAAAGATTCCCAAGGACTTCATCGGCCTGAAAGCCTGGCCTGTTTTTTCCCCGTCACGCTCCAGCCTTTGGCAGGGTTTGAGCTGAACACGGGTGTGGGATGAAAGGGAGCCGCCCCACCTGGGGCACACCTGGAGCACAGCTGTCCCCTCCCAACCGTGGGCTCCCTTTATGGCCCGTTTGTGGTGCCGCGGTGATAAGACTCACCTGCGGGGAAGGTGCGGGGTTGCTGTGCCCGTGGTCCCCTCCCCGGCTCTGCGTCAGGTGCCCCTGGCTCTGTTGGAACCTGGAGAACGTCGTGCTTGGAGGACAAAGAGCTTTAAAAACCTGCTCCTGCTCCCCAAGAGATGCGGGGAGCTCTGAGCTGAGTCCTCACAGCCTGCCCAGGAGGTGGAGTTTCCCCAGCAAAAGGCGTTTTGGGATCCTCTGGGATGATGAAGCCATATGTCAGTGTTGGATTTAATACTTATTTAAGGCTGTCTGTGAAAGCCAACTTTCTTAAGCCAGAAACAAGTTGTCTGGTGGAAAGCTCAGAAGGAAGAAAACTCCCAAATTGTGATTTCTGGATTCTCTTTAATTTTAGGGATTAGGAGTCCAATTTCTGCCTCTCTCCAAGTTACCATGAGTGTGTTATAAATTAAAGCTGCTGCAGAGCGAGTGCTGCTGCCAGGGCTCTGGAAGCCTGGATGCTGCTTGGCTGCAGATGTCCTTGCTTCACCTTTCCACAGTCCAGGGAAAAAACGCTTACACTTGGCCAGGGAAAGGAGTGTCAGCAGTGAAACACTGAGTGAGTGCCCTGTGAAACCCATCACGTAGCTGGGCCCAGCTCTGCTCACTTGGGCTGGGTTTAGATGGGCTAAGTGTGAGGACCCGGGGCCGTGTCTGCGTGGTAACACAACCCAGAAAGCAAATAAAAGGGGATATAATGAATATTTTCTTTATGTGCAAATCTCAGGGTTCTTTCATTTTTTAAATAATCCTGATTGTTCAAGGAGCACTGACCCCGAGGAGGGATACAACTGCCGTGTGCTGCTGCTGTCCTCCCGTGCCTGGGGAATCCTGCTCTTGATGTCGGGTTATCCTGGAGATCCTTAATTAAGATTGGTTTAAGTAAGAGCTGCTTCTGCTGGAGTTGGCAGCACGTGAACTTCCCTTTCATATACCACAAGCTTAAAAGTTTGTTTGGAAGGGCTTTTGAAGGATCCAGCAGAGGTGCTGCCTGTTCTGGGATGAGGGGCCGTAACCTCCTCACCACCCCAAGCAGGCGCTGTCGGTGCTGGGTCCTTGATCGCTGACACTGGTACCACTGAAGGCTGCGGGTTTTGCTCTGGGCTAATCACGGCCTTTCTCCCCAAACCTCTCTTAAGGTTTTGGGTTTTTTTATTATTATTTTAAGTAGTAGATCCTGTCTGGGGCTGTTTCAGAGGATTAGGGTCCCCAAGAGCTGCGGTGCAGGACGGCGGCGGGGCTTGGCTTACCCCTAATGGCTCATTACTGGGGGCCGAGAGATTTGGGGGCTGCTCTCGCCCTCGGCCACGTGAGCAGCCTGGCTGGCACTGTATGATTAAATTAGTTTCTAGGAGAACAAATCCCGGATTAGTGGAGCCATTTGCCATGCTGAAAGTGGAGCCCTGCTAATTAGGTTTATGTAACGGCGCTGGGTAATCGGGCAGGGGCGCGGGGGCGGCTGCAGCGCTTAATTGGGAAGCACGCTGGGGTCTCTGGTGGCCTTTGGAGCTGCTGAAGTCTGGGCTGAACTTCTGCAAATTAAAAAAAAAAAGAAAAAAAAAAAAGGAGAGATTAAACATAGCATTGCAGAGCATCGCTTCTGGAAGTGTTGAGAAATGCTGTGCTGAGCCATCAGGCTCCTGCTGTTCTCTGCTTGAGGTGAGGCTGGAGATGTCGTGGAATCACAGGGTAGCCTGAGTGGGAAGGGACTCACAGGGATCATCCAGCTCCTGGCCCTGTGCAGGACAACCCCAAGAGTCCCCCCCTGTTCCTGACTGTTTGTCTTGTATCACAGGTCTCTTTTCCTGGGGCCCTTGGGAGAGCAGGGGCTGTGGCTCCCTGGCTGTGCTGTCCCTGCTCAGCACTGCTGAGCATCCTCTGCCCATCTTCCAGGAACAGGTGTCTGCAGCAGGGAGTGTCAGAGTGCTTATCCCTCCAGGAGCGAGGTCTGGGCTTTGCTGGGGCCCAAATATGGTCAGATCCCACGGGAGGTGCCGTTTCCCAGCTGGAGAGGCAGCGTGCAGCACCTGGATGGCCCTGCCAGCCCTGTGCTTCCCACCAAACAGAGCCCAGTAAAAACTGCCCAGTGAACCTCAGGAATAGTGACTGGAGCAGCCCAAGGCTAAAACATCCCAGATAAAATCTGCAGATAAAATCCCTGCAGAATGGGACTTCTCTTCCAGCTGTGATGGAACTGTGAATTTTCCCTTTGCCTCCCCAGCTGCTGTTCCCCCTCCTCTGCCAGCGAAGGAGGGTGGCACAAAGGGACATCACTGGCATCGTGATCCAGAGTGAGAGGCTGAGCTGCTGCTCCTGTGGAGAGGTGGGGTGTAGGTGGTGGTCAGCCCCATCCAGCCTGGCCTTGGACACTTCCAGGGATGAGGCAACCACAGTTTCTGTGGGCAACCTGTGCCAGGGCCTCACAGGGAAGACTTTCCTCCTGTGCTGGAGAGTTGGGGTGCAGAGTCTCTGCAGCCCTGAGCCTTCCCTCTGAGAGTGCCAATGGCTCATCCTCCCTGTCCTCTGGCATTTGCTCCCTTGGATCCAGCCCCGAGCCTGGCTGACGGTGTCGGTCACAGCAGGGACTGCTCAGCTCCGGCTCCCTGTAGCACAGCAGTGATCCCACATCCTGGGGAGAGACAATCCCTGTGGGCAGGTGATGTCCCGGGAGCATGCTGGGGCTGTTCCCATCCTACAGGCTTTTCCTGCTCCTCTGACTCCCTGCACATCCCTCCTCTGCTGATCCCTGTGTCCAGCCCACCCCCAATGGTGCTGCCAAGCTTTGATCTGCTCCGAGTGATTAAATTCTTATCATCCAGACTGACAGCTTAATATACCTCAGCTAAATTAGTTGTGTCTGTCTTGCCAAAGCTGCAGAAATGTTTTCTGACAGCTACAGGCACTTGATACATTTTTTTTTTTTTTTTCATTTTTTTCCCCCCTTTTTCTCAGTGTAGAGGAAGGGTTGTCTTTGCTCTGTTCAGAGCATCCTTCCTTGAGTTTCCCATGAGCTGCTCCACTGCTGCTGGAGTCACTTTGTGCCTGTTGAGTGGAAACAGCTGCCCTGGAGCTCAGGGCTGGGATCCGCACGGGAATGGGCTGGTACTTCCGTGCAAAAATTCCCCGTGAGGGTGGTGAGAGAAGCTGTGGCTGCCCCATCCCTGGAAGTGTCCAAGGCCAGGTTGGATTTTCACATGGATGGCATCAGCCTGAGCTGACGGATGAGACAAGGGGCATCCCCTTGTGCAAGAGGCTCCCGTGAGTTGGATCAGAGAGGGGGAAGTAAGACGAGATCCACTTTTAACTAACCCTTTTCAGCCAACTTAGAGAAAGTGTTCCCTTGCCAAGAGCTTAAAGAAAGGGGGGGAAACCACCACCCTTCATAATTGCCACATTTAGAGGAAGGAATTCTAAATAAAAAGTTAATCTCCTCCAAGGATTAGCAAAGCATGCGGCGTCTTGTCAGATGTGGAAGCAAAGCGGAGGCCTTAATTTTTTAAGACAAGAGGGATGTTTCTGTTGGAGCCTGTCCCTGCCACGTGCTGGCCAAGTGACCCACGGGCTGGAAGGGGCCGAGATCCCTCATCCCACGCGAGGAGGATGAGCTGGTGCTCTCGGGCTCCGCGTGCTGGTGGTGTCCAGCAGCCCTGGGGGAGGATGGAGAGGCTCCTCCAGCACCAGCTCTTCCGTGGAAATCACTT
Organism: Oxyruncus cristatus; assembly: GCA_013399855.1. Classification (NCBI taxonomy): domain Eukaryota; kingdom Metazoa; phylum Chordata; class Aves; order Passeriformes; family Cotingidae; genus Oxyruncus; species Oxyruncus cristatus. The sequence continues at coordinate 260,278 of VXAY01004618.1, forward strand.
CCTTTGGCAGAGAATTCCCCCTACAGCGCGCAAGAGAGTGAGATGCTGCTCTTGGTACCGGCGTCCTCTGTTTCCTTGGAAAGGGAGGTGGTTCAGCATCCTTTCATCCCCAGCGAAGAAGAGCTTCATGCATCCTCTGCAGCCCGGGAGGGGTGGCCCTGGCTTTGGGAGGTGCTGCTTCTGGCAGCTGAGCTGTGAGTTTGCCTGGACCGTTTGGCTTTGGCAGGGCCTGCGAGCGCAGAGTCATTAGTGGCTGTTAATTGCGGTGGGAGGTTTGGGAGTTGAGCACGTTTGGTGCCTGGACGTGGATATGCGGAAGTAAAAGTTGCTGTTTCCAAACGTGGGAGCTCCGGTGAAACTCCTGTGTCTCCCGGGCTGGCAGAGATGTCTTCCAGCACAGCGCTGGGGGAGCTGCCCTGTAAAAGGAGCAGGGACTTCGTGGGTTTGGTTCCTTCCTCCCGGTGTTTGTTTGTAGTTTGTTCATTATCTGCTCCATCTTTGCTTCAGCGGTGACAAAGGAATATGCAAACCCAGGGCTTGGCTTTTGAGACATGGATGCAAATCCACTGTGGTTAGTGTGGAGATGTTGTCTCCACCATGCAGGGGGTCAGGTCCACCAGCCTGGCATCCCAGGCACTCAGGCCCTCGGGGCTGGTGTTGGGAGGCATCCACTGGAGAGGATGTTTTCCATCACTTGACAGCTCTCCAGCCTTGCATTCCAGCTGGGACAGGCAGTTCTTTTGTGTTACCACAGAATAATGGAAGGGTTTGGGTTGGAAGGGACCTTAAAGCTTATCTCCTTCCACCCCCTGCCATGGGCAGGGACACCTTCCACTAGCCCAGGTTGCTCCAAGCCCTGTCCAACCTGGCCTTGGACACTTCCAGGGATGGGGCAGCCACAGCTTCTCTGGGCAACCTGGGCCAGGGCCTCCCCACCCTCCCAGGGAAGAATTTGCTCCTCACATCCCATCTAAACCTCCCTTTTTTATTTTAAAACCTTTCCCCTTGTCCTGTCATTATCTGCCTGTGTAAAATGTCCCTGTCCATCTTTTTTCCATGAGATCTCTTTGGGCGCTGGGAGGGGCTCTGAGGTCTCCCTGGAGCTTCCCATCTCCAGGCTGAACACTCCCAGCCTGTCTCCAGAGCGGAGGGGCTGCAGCCCTTGGAGCGTCTTCATGACCCCGTGACTTTATTAATATTTATTTGCTCTGATTGACTGATTCCCGTGGGTCGGTCCATCAGCTGGCAAGGCTGGCAGAGGTTGGCACGTGCTGGATGCCCTGCCCTGTCCCAAGCTGAGGGCTCTCCTGGGGGGCTTTTGCTGCTGGTCATTTCCACCTGAGCCCCCCTGGGCGGGGGGGAGGCTCTGCGACTGCAAGAGGTTAAAACCGTGCCCCTGTGTTTACTTTAGTTGGCTGCCACACTGCATAATAACCTGTCAGCACTTCAGGTGGGGATTTATTTGTGCATTAAAACTGGCCTGGGGCGGGCGGATGCAGACACTCTGCAGCACGCTGGAAAATGTGCCTCCAGCGTAAAAACAGCCTCTCCAAATATTTCACCCTTTTAATAAGTGCATTTAATTAAAGTCATATAACTTTTTTTTTTTATTATTATTAAAAAAGAGGGTGGGGGGGGAAGAAGTGGGGCCTGCTGAGGCTGCAAGCAAAGGCTGGAATACAAAGAGGGGGTTTAATCGTGAGTATTTAATGGAAAAGTCATCAACAACATGTTGTGTTGCTCCTTATTTCCCAGCTTTGCATTTGGTTGTGGATAGAAAGTTGAAGGGAGTTTCTGGGTTTCCAGGCTGCCTTCTCTCTCCCTCTCCCCCGTCCACTTCCCTCCTCTTGAAATTCTGCAGAATTATTAATTTTTCCAAACAAAGTTGCCAAACGATGTTGCTCTTGGATGGACCTGCAATTGCTTTCTCTGCTTGTTTAACCTTTTATTTCTTTTCCTTGGATCTGGGTGAATCTTTAAGCCGCCACATTTATTGTGAGCACCTCGAGGTCCCTGCAGAGCAGGTCCCAGAGGAGGAGGAGGAATAGGAGGAGCTTTGGGAAGGGGCCGTGAGGTGGATGATATTTTGAGATCGTTTGATGGGAAGATGCTCATCCCTGTGAGGCTGAGGGCTAATCCCTGCTGTGCTGGGTGGAGGGACGTGTGTGCCTGGGGGACCAGGGGAAGCCCAGTGCCCTGGGGGTGGCAGCCACAAGGCCACCGTGGCCCTGAGGGTGCCCACCCTGAGCCGAGGTCCTGCTCATTTCTGGGCCATGGCCTTGCCCCTGACCAAGAGGTTAAACTGGGTTTATTTAATCTTTTGTGCAAGACAGGCTGCCCAGAGGAGCTGTGGCTGCCCCTGGATCCCTGGAAGTGTCCAAGACCAGGCTGGATGGGGCTTGGAGCAACCGGGGCTGGTGGAAGGTGTCCCTGCCCATGGCAGGGGGTGGCACTGGACGAGCTTTAAGGTCCCTTCTCACCCAAACCATTCCATGATTCTGTGCTGATGTTTTCTTGCCTCCTCCACCCTCCCTCTAATGGCATCTGTGGCTATGTTGGGAGCAGGGGGGATTTCAGAGCTCTGCTGAGATAAGTCCAATTTGATCAAATTCCATATGGGAACGTGGTGAGAGACGTGTGTGTTGCACAAAGCGCCTTTATCCCGGTGCAGGTGGCATTAGCTCGGGATGTGCTTCCGTGTGGAATGGCCCAGGGTGGGGCAGGGCTCCTCTGGGGGTGCCTTCCCCCCGCTCCAGGCACGTGACTCCATTGGATGTAGTCAGGAATAGCAATTTTTAAGGATGATTCTGCATTTTTTCCCCCAGAGTTGAGGAGGGACAGCTGTTCATAGCAAAAGGTGCTGATACTCCTGAAATGTGTCCAAGGCCAGGTTGGACGGGGCTTGGAGCAACCTGGGATGGTAGGGGTGTGGAATGAGATGAGCTTTAATATCCCTTCCAACCCAAACCATTCCCTGATTCTGTGAAATGCAGTTTTGCAAGATTTTGGTGCTGCTGTTCCCTCACACCCTCTTGTGTGCTGCTCCCTTGCTCTCTCAAGATTGTTTTTCTTTCTGAAGAAAAACCTAGTGGATTAGAAATCTGAGGAGGAGCAGAAGGGTTGTGGACAAAAATGGATGCTTTCCTTGGAGCTTTGCTGGTGAGAAGGAGGTCTGTGGGATGGGGAAGCTCTGCCGACCTGCTGATACAAAACAAAATGGTTTTTAATGGTATAGAGGGCAGGTAAAGGTGGGAAAACTCCGTGGGAGCTGGATGGGAGCATCCAGCAGGAATGGACTTATTGTAGGTGCCAAGCCTGGGCCAGAGTGACAGTCCCTTCATCCAAGATCCACAGAAGGATTTGTGATCTTCGCAGCTCCCTGGTTTCCTTGGGAGCTCAAGCACTGAAGGAGGAGCCGGGAGCCTCCCTGGTTTTGGGGATGCAGCCCAAGGGTGCAGGTGTGCTCAGAGTGGTCTCTTCCTAAGGTGCTCTGTGCCCTGTCCCTACCAAGGATGAATTTTCCCCCATGGGAAAATCTCCCAGTGGAGATTAAATGGATGCAGGACTAAACCAGTGCCCCTGGACTGCTGGAGCACCACAAGGAGATGTGTGGGATGGCTGAGGGCTCTCAGCTTTCTGACTGGGACAGGACCTGGATAAAACTGGCTGGCAGATGCAGTGGGATAGGCACAGGCGTGTGTCCCTTTGCTGCTGGAGCTGCCTGGGGGGCCTGGCCCTGCCTGAGCTGGCTTCTTCCAGCTGCTGACTGTCCAAACTTACGGACCAGGGAGACAGGGCATGGCTTTCTTCTGGGTGGCCAGAGGTCTCTGCAGGTTGGCTGCTGCTGCAGGAGCAGGGGGAGTGTTGATGACATTCCCTGTGGGGGCCCTGAGGAGCCTGCTGCTCCTGATGGAGCAGGTTTTGTGCAGCAGGTCTTGATGGAGCAAGTTTCCTGGTTGGAATTGGTGCTTTTGGAGGAGACCCCAAGTGTGGCTGCAGCAGGGCAGGAGCGTGCGACCGCTCTGTGGGCCTCGGGCAGTCACCAGATCTCATCCCAACCCCAAATCCAGGTCATATGAATCTTTATTTTTCTTCTCCTCTCCCACCCGGAGTCTGCTCTATTCATTCCTGTCTCGAGCGAGTGAACCCGTTGCAAGGGAGACTTGCATTCCTCTGGATAATCTTGGGCGAGCAGGGCCTGGCTGCAGTCTCTCAATTAAACAGAATTTCTCTTCCCTTTCGTTCCCTGTCCCCTGGCATCCTAATTGGAGGTGCTGCAGTGTGGGCTGGGGGGGGCACGGTGCCCCTGGCGTGGTGCACAGGGTCAGAGGGGGCCATTTGCCTTCGGGATGCCGAGCCAAGCCGCTCCTTCCCCTGCTCGCCCCATTTTGTTTTCTTTCTGGCAGAGGGAACAAATTTCCTTTTGCATGAAGCTGAATTAATTCAGCCTCTCCACAAAGCGTCCCTTTTGTCTTCCTCTCCCTGTGTCATTCCCGAGGCGCAGGAACGGGCATTGCCCCTCCCGAGCCGCGGCGGTGCCCGGGCTGGGCCGGGGCACAGGGCTGCCTGTCCCTTCCTCTGCCTCTTATCTCCCCAGTCCCCCTAATTTCCCTGCAGCAGCCAAATCAGCTCTAAAACGGGAGGCCTCCTTCCTTGTAGCGGACATGCCACGTGCCAGACCTTCCTTTCCCTCTTGGGAACCAAACCCAGCTTCCCGTGCCCATCCTCCGGTACTTGGTCCGTGCCCATGGGGTGAGGTGATGATGAGGATGGTGCCTGTGGGCAGCCCTGGCGCTCCTCGGCTGCTGCAAGGGGGCTCATGTGATGGGAACAAAGAAGCTGTGGCTGCCCCTGGGTCTCTGGAAGTGTCCAAGGCCAGGTTGGACGGGGCTTGGAGCAACCTGGGCTAGTGGAAGGTGTCCCTGCCCGTGGCAGGGGGTGGAATGAGATGGGCTTTAAGGTCCCTTCCAACCCAAACCATTACAGGATTCTGCGGTGAAAAAGCCTGTGAAAACAGGCTTGGGAAGGAGCTTGGAGGTATTTAGTGTGCTGTGCAGTGCTGTGGTTGCTGTCCTTGTGTCAGCCCTGGAGCATCCAGCTTTTCCAGGGAGGCTGAAGGTGCCATCCAGGCAATCCACCCTGTTGCTGCTGCAGCTCGGGCCGGTGCTGCCGTGTCCTGCAGGAGCTGTCACTTCCCAGGGAGCAGAGGAGAGTATTCCCCAGGTTTCTCCTGGAGTGCTGGCAGTGGCTGTAGAGCCCTCCCGCTGTGCCCTGGAGCACAGTGGTGTTTCACAGGCTCCCTTTCCCAAATCCCTGCTCTGAGCTGAGCTGGGAGCATCCCGTGTGCTCCCAGGGGTGCACTGCCTTCCCAGCGGCATCATCTCTGCCTGTTCCTTGTGGTCACGGTGATGCTGCTGGTTTGTAGTTATTCTCCTGGAGAGGACAAGCTCTTGCTCCCCTCCCCGCCCTCCCCGGGCATTTCACCGCAGCTCACGGGGAGCGATGGTTTGGACAAACCCAATTTGTCCGTTTACCCGAGGACAAAACATTCCGGCTGCCGGGGGGAGTCGGGGCCATGCGTGGAAGGGTTTGGTGCTTTAGCCAGCGCGGCTGGGGGTGGGACGTGGGGGTTCCTGGCGCTGGTGGGGCGCGGCAGGTACGGACACGCAGATGTGCGGTTGGGCGAGGGAGCCGCGCAGATGTTCCTGGAATTCCCAAGCCGGATGCGAAGCGGCGAACAGGATGCGTCGGGAGGCGGCGGGGGGGAGCGGGGGAGCTTGCCAAGAGCTTGACATAACGAGGGGATCGTGTTCTGCCCTTCCCTTGCGAGGGGCTGGGCGGGGGGGGGGCTCGGGGACGGCGTCGCTGGGAGGTGCAGGGTGAGCCCTGGGCAGCAGAGGGTCCCACAGCTCAGCACCCAGCGCTGCTCCCGGGCATCACAGCGGGCTCGTCCCCCTCCCCAGCCCCAGCAGCCTCCGCTCTCTTATCCCTGGGCAGCTTCTCCTCTTGGTTTTCGTGCTGTTTTTCCAGGAAAACCAGCTGCGCTCATGTAAACTAAATTAGGCAGCCAAGCAGGCTGTGTTGCTGCAGAGTCCCTCTGCTCTTGCTGTTCCTGCAGCTCCTAAATCCCTGTGAGCCGGAGCAGTGGGAAGGTGTGTCGTGGCCACCTGCCTGTGCCCCTTTCCGATGGTTTCTGCTCGGATTATCCGCCCTGTCAAGGCGTGTGATGGATTTCGGGCAGCTGGGCCCCTGGAAGTGATACTCTGGCTCATCCCTGCTCGTGTGGGGCCAGGACCAAATTAATTAGCAAAGTGTATCGTGATGGAAATTCCATAGGCAGAGGGATTTGTTCTTCCCCCTGGGTGCTGCTCCCAGGCACGGTGTTCCTTCGTGGGCCACTGTGGGTACAGGGCTGCAGGGAAGTGTCCAGCCAGGGCCTGTGCTCCAGAGAGTTCTCCTTAGTACCTCAGGGAGCCTGTTCGAGGTCCCTGCCAAGAATTCAACATCTGCACAGTGGATGCTTGGCAGGCAATTTTAAAATTCATGCAAGCTCCCCGAGGTGAGGAGGGAAAATGCCTGGATCTGCAGCTCCATCCCCACTCTGTCCCCAGGCCAGGATGGAGCAGGTCTGAGGTTCCTAAGCCTGAGGGATGTGGAACAGTGACATCTCAGGGTGGGTGATCTGACTTTTGGCTGTGTTGTGGGCTGGAGTTTTTCCTACATTTCGGCAGTGACAGTGGATTCCAGTGCCTGGAGCGTGGCAAATCCTGCTGAAATCACCAGCTGAGGGCACTGGAGCTGGTGCAAGGGGCGCCAGCAGGGATGGTGAGCTGGCTTTGACTTGATCCTGGACACACTGAAGGGTCCTGCTGCATGGGCTGATCTGTGCTTTCCTGCTGCTGGCCATCTCCTGAGCCCCAGGGGTTCTCAGGCAGGGATCACCTTCCGTGTGTAAAGAGAGGCAGGGAAAGCCAGCCTGGCTCTCAGGTAACCAGGACTAACTGCCGTGGCATCTGGGGCTCCTTGTGCGGATTTCCTGGCGATCCCGGGGCGGTGTGGGATGCCAGGAGCTCAGCCAGGCTCTTCCTAGCAGCTGCAGCGTCTCTAGGACCCCCCATGCTCCAGCCATGGGGCTGTTGGCCAAAACAGGCTCCTGGGTGTTGCAAACCAGATGTTCACAGAGCGCAGAGCTGTCCCCTCTGCCCAGCCTGCAACTTCCTCCTCGGATCGTCCCTTCCCGAGACTTCAGATGAAAAAAGCAGCTTGGTCTGTTGTTGTCTTGGCCTTAAAAATCCTCCGTGTCCAGCACAGCTGGTAACCTCCTCCCGTGTGCTGGAGGCAATGCTGTTCCTTGGCTGATCCCACGTGGGACACGGGACAACCACCCCATTCCTGCGGGTGGGCAGCAGGAGAGCTGCTGGGCTGGGATTCAGTTCTTCCCGACTCAGTGACAGCTCAGGCAGCCTCAGCCTGAGCGTGGAGAGTGAGACTCCATCCTGAGATGTGTTCTGCACTCATGGCAGGGGGGAGGAAAGAGCAGGCTCTCCACAGTGCTCTCCTGGCAGGGAGGTGGGCATTGCTGGTGGCTTTCCGTGCTCCTCGTGCCACTCGTGTGAGCAGTGAGGCCACCGCAGCCAGGGGTGACCCACGTGCCAGGATAAACAGAGGCAAACGACTTGCAGGGTCTGCTGATGACTTTTCCAGCAGTAATTAACTGGGACACAGGAAAAACCTGAGGGCTTTTGCCATTTTTGGGCTGCACAGCAGTTTCCAGGCGCTCTCCCTGATCCTGGCTGGTGGTTCCCCCTCCTGACCTGATCCGAGGGTCTCTCAGCACATCAGTGGCAGTTGCTTGGCATCACTGTGGCTGCAGGAGACACCATTGCTTTCATTTCCCCAAGTCCATCCCTCCTGGAGCCTGTGGATATGGGTAGCTCAGTCCCAAAGAGGATGAGAAAACCCACAGAAGCTTTTTGGTCCATAAATGAGGGCCCCCCTTGTGCCCAGGGCACTGCTGGAGGGGTGTCAGAGGTGTTTGGGCTGTGCCCCCGTTCCTGGAGAGGTGGGAATGAAAGGACAGGGTCCCCTTTGTCCTCCTCTTGGGCTCCAGAGAAGGTGGTGAGCGGGAGGATTTTTCCTGGATGGTACAATCCTCTTCCCCTTGACCGACCCGCAGGGAACGGGCTGAGCTCGTGACTTGGATGGAGCAGCAGGACTTGTGGGTTTTCCTTCTTTCCCTCTCGCTCGCCTTCCCAGCGTCTGCCTGTCCTGCCGGGCTCGTGTTCTGGGTAAACCCCAAGAACACCGAGTGTGCCTTGAGGAATGTCCCCCTGGGTGGACCGGCCTGGAGGAGTTTGGTGGCCGGAGGGAACTGAGCCTTGCCTGTTCTCGGGGCTTGTTTGAAGGTTTTGTGGTCAGCCCACAAGGACCTGGGGATGTTTGGTGTGAGATCATCTGGCTGCTTATTTAGGGACCACCAGCGAGTTGCAGAGCACCTCAGGAACTGGGCTGTGGCCGCCTTTTGATATCAAAAGATATCTCAAAGGCAAATATTGAGAAATTTTGGGTGGGGGGAGCTGGAAGGGGCATTTCTGGGGTGCTGGGAGCCACCGCGCCGGCTGCAGCGGGGGCGAAATGCTTGATGTATTCCAGTGGGTGGCACATGAAAGGTGTGGAGAGGTCATTAATTGTGGGCCTGGAGCCCCTGGCTGGCTCCAGGAGACCACCAGAGCTCCGTGGGGTGTTTGGCACTGGGACAGAGCAGCATGTATTCGTCCTCCTCCTCCCTTCGTCTTTAAATACCACCCCTCAGATCTCAAGGAAAAAATAACTGCACTTAAAATGGCATCATTTTGTGGTGCCTCGAGGGCTATTTATATTTTTTATTGCTCCCACAATTTTATAGAATAGCCTTTTTCATGAAAACATCAGTGTGTGTGTGTGTGTGTGTAATTAACCCAGCCACCATCTTCAGAGAGCAGTTTTATAGCTGGGTGTTGGGGCAGGGGCATGTGGGGCTGGGATCCCACTGCCATCAGTCCTTTCCGGGGCTCTCCTGGCCAGCTCCAGGCTGATGTCAAGCTTTTCATCCTAACTCAGTTTTCCAGGCTGTGGTGGAGGCTGTAAGCTTGGTTTTGGGAGAGTTATGCTGCCCTGGAAGTGCCACGATGTCATAGGAAAAGACATTTCTCAGTAATGAAATAAGCTGAATGTCCAAAAGCTGGTGCTCAGAGTGAACCAGGCGGATTTCCCGCCCATCAGGTTTTTGGCTGTAGGTTTCAAGGACAGGAGGTGGATTTTGGTGTCGCCCAGCCCAGCCCTTGCTGTAGCCCAGAGCTGGGCTCAGCCCCGGAGCTCTGCTGGCACATTCTCCTCCCCCATCCCCGTGGAAAATGAACCAAATCTCTCCACTTCTGACTGAAATGTAAGACGTGAGATAAGTATTTACTGGAAGGCTCCCGTTGCCAAATAGCCTGGAGAGCCTTTCCTTCCTCCTGAACGAGAGCATGAGGTGTTCACTGCATCCCTGTGTGGTGCTGGGCTCCACATGCTCCTGTCTGACATGGGATTTACACCTTCAGCACAACAACAACCGCCTTGAACGATGCACAACCCCCCTGCCTTGGGTCAGGTGTCCTCCAGCAGCTCCCAAACCTCCTCCTTGGGATGCTTGTGGGTACCAGGATCTCAGGAGGAAAGGCAGTAAGATGGTGGCGTCTCCGAGAGAAACCACCTCGATCCTGCAAAGCACTGAACCCTCCCTGGGTCAGCACCTCGAGCCGCACTGACGGTCACGTTTGGTGTGTTGATGCTGCTCCTCTGCTCCTTCCCGTGTCCCTCTGGCAGTGCTGGTGGCTCGGCTGGGCAGAGGGGACCCTGTTCAAGATCCAGCTTCTCCCCTTCCGGACAGACCCACCCAGAGACACGGGGGCTCTTTAGTGGGTATTTCTTCACTCCCACGACAACCCATCCCTCTTAGCTTTGTTGCAAAGCTGGTGACACCTCCCCGGTGACACCTCCCCGTGACACCTCCCTGGCACCAGGCACGTGGCAGAGGCGAGGGGGGCACCCCACGAGGGGTGGGCAGAGCCCTGAGCCTGGCTGTGCTTTTTTAATATCTGTGCTCTAAGTGCAAATGGAGCGGGCTCCAGCTACACAATGTTTGTCTTGGAGATTAAATCTGGAGAGCCTCCGGTCTCCAAGTCCATGCCGGGAAGAGAGGGGCGAGGAGGGAGGGAGGGGAGCCCGGCCCCGCGGGGGCACACACCTTGTTAACCCTCTGAAAGCTGCCAGCTTGAAAATGCAGGGTTGGAGGGCAGGGAGAGGGAGAAAGGGTGAGGAAACATGGGGCTCTGAAACAGCTTGGGCGAGGCTGGCACAGCCTGAGTTGCTGCACCTGCTCGTGAAGTTTTTGCAGGCAGGAATCTTTCCGTGCTCCTTCTGCACGGTGGAGTGTTCCCGTGGGGGCAGTGATGCTCCAGCCAGGAGAATTCCTGGGATGGTTTGGGTTGGAAGGGACCTTAAAGATCATCTTGTTCCGGCCCCCCTGCTGTGGACAGGGACACCTTCCACTAGCCCGGGTTGCTCCAAGCCCCGTCCAACCTGGCCTTGGACACTTCCAGGGATGGAGCAGCCACAGCTTCTCTGGGCAACCTGTGCCAGGGCCTCCCCACCCTCACAGGGGAGAATTTCTTCCTTGTATCTAATCTAAACCCGCTCTCTGTCAGTTTGAAGCCCCTGGTGCAGGGTCAGTGTGTGTGAGACCCTCATCCTGGGCTTCCCATGGCTCGTGGCTTCTCCTGCAGCTCTTTCTTCAGAGGGCTGGGTCCCGCTCTACCCGCTCTGCTGCATCCCAGCCCTTGCTCTCCATCACTTGTACCTTCCCCAGCAGGTATAAGTGGCATGGGGCCTTCTCCACCTGCGTGTCCTGGCCCCCAAGGTGGCTCAGAGCACCTCAGCTGTGGCACAACCTCCTCCTCAGGGTTGCCTTTAAGTCCAAGTGCCCGGGGCAGGCAGGAGGGCGGGGAAGCATCTCCCGTGTCCCGCTGCAGAAACGTTCCCAAACACTCCATCCCGTGTTCAGGGAGCACTCCAAGTGCTCCTGCAGTGCCAGGGCTGGGCCGGCAGTGCTGTTCAGGGAGGGGGTCGTGCTCGGTGCCTGCATGCCTCTGGCACTCCTGGAGCAGGTAGGCTGTGTTTGTCCTGGGGCCTGGCCCCGGGTGCTGTCAGCTGGGGCTGAGCCAGCCCCGCCGCCAGGCTCGGGGCTGTGTTATCCAAGGACTGCTGAGAGGCCAAGCCTGCTCCTTGTGCTGATGGAAAACGTGGCTTCGAGCAATTTTACCCGGTCTGAGCTGGTGGAGCTGTGCCAGTGGGCGGGTGGGAGCTGAGGGGTGCACCCCTGCTCTGTGGGCTGTGAGGTGGGTTCAGCACCACCATCTTCAGGGAGAGGCTTTAAGGAGCCCCGAATGGCTGGAGCTGGTGGGGCTCCCCCTGGGCACAGGGTGGGTGAAGGGGTGCAGGTGGGGGTAGATGTCCAATTTTCCCCTCTTATTTTCGTTGCTTGCAGTATTTGGCTGGTTTTAGCGTGCAGTGGCGTGGGGATCTGTCTCCCAGGTAACTGTCTGGTCCCAGTTTGGGACTGGGGACAATTTGCAGAAGAAAGACCATAAAGCTGGCAAAGCACAGGGTTTGCTCCCCACAGGGCTCCTTTCACTGGGTCCTTCCCTGCCCTCGGCAGCCCAGCACGTGGGATGGATTAGCTGGCACATGGGTCTCCATCAGGAAGGGATGTGTTTTCACCTGGCCACGTATCCAAAGGTCTCCAGCTCCTCTGAGCACCCTCCTGGATGTGGGGCCAACCTCTCCACCAGCTTCTATGTCCAGCCTGGGAGGGAAAACCCAGCAGGCTCAGGGCTTGGGGGCTGGTCAGCTCTGCTCTTGCAGCCCTTGGCTGAGGGCAGAGCCCTCCCAGTTAATCTAAAGGGCAAAATTTAATTAAATGAGATGTAGATCTCATCTGCTGGGAGTTCTCCTTGTGGGCACCGTGCCCTGGATCGTGGCCAAGGCAGCAAAGGGAGCTGGGGGAGGAGGAAGGCTGGGCAGTGCCTTCCTTTCACTTTCCTGCAGCACTGGCCAGGTTTTCCCCTCACCTGCCCTAAGGATGGGGCTGGGATGAAGCTGTTCAGCCCTTCCCAAACCCCACCTTGGTGGCTTCAACCATAAAACCGCAGCCAGGAGCACAGAACTGGGTGTAGCTTGGAAGAAATCACATTTTGTGCCTGCCATCCTTTTATCATCCCATGAAAATGTCTTTCTTGGAAGCTTTCTTTGCTGCAGATTTGCTTTTGCTGTCTGGAGTGCTGGGAACTGGGAGCAGAGAGCTGAAAGGTGTCGGGAAGGGCACAGGCAGGGCTGGACCGGGACCTACTGGGGATCGAGGATGGAGGCAGCGATGGATGCAGCTGCACCCAACCTTCTTCCTCCTCAAATCAAAGTGATGATGTTGGGGACTAAGACTCCTTTTTGGGAGCGGGAGAGGCCCTATCCTGGGCTGGACATGGCAGGACCCCCTTGAGCTGCAGCGCGAGCAGCCTTCCCGCAGGAAACACCCTGGCTCCAGCAGGGAGAGCCCATTAAAAGGGAATAGGCCAATCAATAAATCAAGGCACCTGAAAAATGAAACCAAGGAGTTGGGAAAAGAGGTTTTCTTCTTTCTTTTTTTTTTTTTTTATTTTTTTTCCTTTTTCCTCAATTAAAGCAAACAACCCCCCCCCCCCGCAGGCGGGGCTGGCGCGGGCGCTGCGCAGGGCCCAGCTCAGGGTGCTGCTTAAATGAGCTCCGTAAATCACAGCTCTGATGCCTGGAGGTGTTGAAAGGGGAGCAGCTATTCCCCAGCTCGGGAAGGGAGAGGGCTGGGAGTGCCCCTTTCTTCTGGAAGGTGGATTTTCTCCGAAAATCCGTCTCTGCGTGGATCGTACGTTGACATCAGTGAGGGAAAGAAGATGCTTGCAGGGTGGGTAGATGGAGCTGAAGGGATTTATCCCAGAGGCTTTGGGTAACAAACACTTGGCTGTATCCCTGCTCTAAGCAAACCTGTTTGGGTCTGGAGTGTTTTCAGGCTCTTTAATGGGCCCCTTGAAAGTCCCTGGCTTCGTGTCCCAGCTGGCAGGTTTTTGGGATCAAATGTGGGGATGCTCTTGGAGGGGTGGTAGCACTGCCCTGGTTGTGTTTGCTGTTGTTGGGGACGTGGTTCAGTGGTGGCCTTGGCACTGCTGGGTTAATGGTTGGACTCAATGAACTTAAAGGTCCTTTCCAACCAAAATGATCCTGTGACTGTGTGGGGAAGCTGCTGCCTTTTGGCTTTCCCCTCCCCGTGTCCCAGGGGTGGAACACCACGACTTTGTCCCGATGATGGGAGCAGGAATTTATGGCTCTGCTGCACTCTGTGCTTTAAGCAAACAGCAGAATACCTGGAATGAGTGGGAATAGGGCAGGAATGGTGCCCAGCCAGCGTGTGCCCCGTGGCTGAGGGCAGGCCGGGGCGGGCTGAGCGTGCCCTGGCAGCAGGAGCTCCGGCCTGGCAGCACCGCCGGCGTCCTCCGGCCGCAGGCACCGCAGGGACGGCTGCTCTGCCCCTAAAACCCCTGAGGTCTGAGCCCTTTGCCAGGTGCACATCCCTCGGAGCCCCTTCCCAAGCCTCTCGCCCAGGGGTGGCACCGCGGGGCCGCTCGGGCGAGGCGTCGCACCGAGGAACAAGGAGCTTTTCACTCGGGTGCTTTTTTTCCTGACCTACATTTTTATGTTCCTGCATCAAGTTTTAGGTTTCAACCCAATGGCGTTTCTCAGCCAGTAACACTTTCAAAAAAATTCCCGATTAATTCTAGGAAAGGCCGGGCTGAAGGTACACTTCTCCGTGCCCTCCGTGCTGAGGTCACGGCGCGGCTGGTGCTGTGCCCTCCCTCCTGCTGGGAACGGTCCTGGGGGCCTTTTTGGGGGCCACCAAACCCTCACCTCGACCCTTCCCCATCCCAGGATGGAACTTTTGGGCCCAGAAATCCCGTGTTGTCCCTGCTGAGGGCCGGTGGGAGGATGTTGGGGTGGCCCACGAGGGCCGTGCCCCAGGGCGATGCCAACCCAAGCGTGGCCGTGCGTGGAGGAGTTTCACTCCCAGAGTGCTCAGCAGTGGGTCTGTGGCAGTGGGTGTGTAAGGAAACTGCTTTTTGGGGGGTTTTTTTAAGTCAATTAAAATTACTTTGGAAAAATTGCTTTTCCCCGATTTCAAGGAATTTGAATTAAGACGAAGATCTTTTCCTTACTCTTTTCCCCTTTCACTTGGCACCCGTCAGGGCAGGAGGTGGGGGATCCATGTCTCTTTGGTCACTGTGAGTTAAAACTGAGATCAGGAGGGAATGAGGAGAGCCTGGAGTAGGGCTCCAAGTGGGATGAAGGCTCTGCCCTGATTCCTCTTTGAGGATGGTTTTGGGTTGTGTGTTTGTTTGACCTTGGGTTGGACTGGACCAACTGTGAGACTTGGTTGCTTTATCCATGTTTTCTGTTCCACTTAAAGAGAAGTTATTTAAATGTGGTAATTCTTAAAAATCCCTATTTTTTTATGCTTCCCCATTTTTATGCCTTACCGTTTGCAAACAAAGGACCAGTGAGTCTGTGGTGCAAACTTCTGCCTTGATTTATGCACATAAAAGACTTTTGTTGTTGATCTCTGGTTTCAAGGACCCAGAAGAGGCAAACAGCCCGAATTTGCTCCCCTCTGAACACCACATTTCGGGTGAGGGCAGTCGCTGAAGGTTCCCACCCTTCCTCAGCACTGAGCCCTAATCCTGGCCTGAGGGCCCATCTCACTGCAGGTGAGAGGTAATTTTACCTCCTGCTCTGGTGCTGAGGTGCATTGTGAGAATTAAACAGTGTTTTGCTGTGCTAATTTCCCGCCGTGGATTGTATAATTATCTTTTTATAGGGATGGGTGTGTTCCGGCCTTTCCCGCCGCACGGAGCGGTGGCTGTGCCTGTGCCTGGGTGGGACAGGTTCTGGCACACCTGGCTCCGTGCTGGCTTTGCTCTGGGATTTTGGGAAATTACCTGGGGGCTGAGGGATGGAGGTGCCCTGGAGACTCCCCAGGAGTTGCACTTTTTGCACCCCCCAGTCCTGAGCCTCCCCAGGAGCAGCAAACCTTGGGGTGTCGTGGGACCCGTGGTGTGCTGGGCTGCTGTGAGTGATGGTGGCACTTGGAAAAGGAGGCTCCTGCACTCAGGAAGTGCGGCTGGATCGTGCCAGGGCAAGTTTTGCTGCTCTTGGATGAGTCCCACCAGCATCTCTGGTACCAGCAGTTTGCACTGCACTGGGAGAGTGATGTGGTGCTGATGGGCCTCACCCTGACCAGCTGGGGAGGTTTCTCCCCTCCCTCAGGGATATCAGTTCCTTTTGGATAAGATAAAGATCTTAAAGCTGTGGTTTAAAGCTCCGTGGTGAGGCAGGATCCATCCTGTGGGGCTGGGTGAGCATCGCCCTCTGCTCCGCTGGGCGACTGCGTCAGCTCTGCCTTGGCACTTCACCGGAATTCCATATCCTCATTTTTCATGAAAGAGAAGGAGGGGAGAGAGGGGAGAAGGGGGGCACAGAGAACTAATCAGCTTAGGGTCAGAACAGGAAAAAACACTGCTTAAATTGGTAATCCCCCGGGATAGAAATCAGCTCAAAGCTGCAAAATAAATGTGCGGCCAGCTGGTTTTTCCTCCTTCCCTTCCTCCCATCCTCAGGGGGACCGGTCTCAGAGGGCAGGGGGTGGTGGAAGGGCACCACCAGTGCCCACCACACTCCAGTGTGGCCTTTGCATCCTTGTTTGGGATCACTCCCTGGTTCAAAGCATTCCAGAAAACACCTTGACCCAGATGTGAGGAGCCTGGGCATCCCCAGGCTGTGAGGAGCAGAGCTCATCCCTGGGATGGGACCCTGTGGGATGCACAGCCAAACCCATCACCTCCCTGGAGCCAAACACGGGGGTTTTGCAGTGCTTTTCCCATCCTGTGAGCCAGTGCTGTGCTGCACCAGGATGGGAGCAGAGAGAGGTGTGGGAATGAGCACAGTGACCCCCTGTAATCCTTTTTATCCTGGGGATCCACCCCTGCTGAGCTTTTCTGGGGTGCAGGAGGTGCTGCAGAGCATCCTTCCTCTATGTCTGCTGGAGCAGCAAGCAGGTGGAATCCTCCCTGTTGGTGAGAAGAGGGGGGGAAGATCCCTCCAGCTCATTTGGAAGAGCCCAGGGATCAAATGGATCATCAGGGCTCCTGCTGATGACAGAAACCAAAGGGAGCTGCTCATCTGCTCACAGCAGGGGCTGCTGGAGTCCCAGCAGGAGAAGCAAAAACTCTGGGAGATGAACAAAGTTCATGCTCAGGGAACATGGTTCTGCTGCTCGGGCCCATCCATCAGCCTGTCAGAGGGTTATCACTGTGGGGATGCTTTTCATAAAGGAGCAGAACTGTCACAGGGTGCCAGAGCCTTCCCGAAACCTGCGGCAGCCGCTCCCGGAGTCCGTGCTGGCCCAGCCTGACATCGCTCCCTGCTTATCACCGGGCTGCAAAAATGAAGGAGAATGGGACTTTCTTCATTCTTTCACCTGCCTGTCAGTCTCCAAGTGACACATGGCTTTCAAGAAAGAGCGTGGCCTTTTCCTGCGGGGAAGGAGGGGGAAAATTGCTCGAAAGAGGCGGAGAGGGAGGCGGCACACGCAGAACAGGTTGGAGCGTGGGAGCGAGAAAGTCCTTGGGGGTGTTTCTGTTGGGGGCTTAAAAGTTCTATTTTTAGTCTTCCTTAGGGTGAGCACCTGTGCTCAGGTCTGGGTGGGTTGGTCAGGGCTGGTATTTGAGGAGGGAACTGCAGCTGGCGCTGCTTTGGGAGCAGCGGATGCCGTGCTCCGAGCGCATCCCGGCGGGACTGAGCTGCTGCCAGTGCTCGCCTGCATCCCTGGCATCTCTCCTGGGCCCCCATCCTCTGGGATTGCACTGGCCATCACAGCCATTGCCTTCCCTGTCTCTGGAGAGCAGGGTGCTGCTGTGGTGGCCGGGGGGGCCCTTCCTGCACCTCAACCCTGCGAGTTTTTTCCAGGTGTCGATTCTTAGGAGGAGCTCTCGAATACCCTGTGCTGTTTTTGGGGTCTCGCACAGTCTGACCCCCTGACTGCCCAGCCCTGAGCATCCCCTCTCCTGCCATGGGGTGCAGGGTGGGTGTTTGGTGGAAGGGACGTGTGCTGGTGACTCAGGAGGGGCAGGTCGGTGACTCAGAGCTGACAGCACCTGTCTGGGCCACGGTTATTTATTAACACCTTACCAGAAAGGGCGGCCTGGGAACAAAGCACTTGCTTCGCTTCCTCTGGCTGAGGAGGTTTAATGACACCTCTCCTGAGGCTGTCTGGGGTTTTGGCAGCGCTCTTGTGTCTCATGCTCATGTTGGTAAATGGAGATAATCGCTTTGGACTCAAACTCCGGGAATTAGGTTGGCTCTGGCAGCAGAGCCCGGTGGTTTAAGGAGAAGGCTCCGTGGTGTTGCAGTGGTGTTGAAGGGCTGCACCCAGCCTGGGGGCTCCTTCGTGGCCAGTGTTAAGCCTCCTGGAGCGAGACACCTGCTCCAATCTGGGTACACCTCTGTAGTTCAGGCAGCAGAGCTCAGGACCCTCTGACCTTGGTGGCTGCCTCATCCCTGGAAGTGTCCAAGGCCAGGTTGGACAATCCATGGAGCAACCTGGTCTAGTGGAAGGTGTCCCTGCCCATGGCAGGGGGTGGAACTGATGATCTCTAAGGTTCCTTCCAACCCAAACCACCTCTGTGATGCAGCACATCTCACGGCACTGCTGAGGGAACAGGCAGCATGGCAGGAATGTTTTCCCCAGGGATCACAGATTCCCACCCCTGGTCACCTCCTGGCTGGGCTGTGACTGTGAGCTGGCCCGTTGTGTGGGGCTCTGTCTGTGGTGGGGCAGCTGGGCAGGGAGGAGGAGGGCAGGAAGGAGTTGTGAGGAGCCCCATGTGAGATGGGACACGTGAGAACAAGCAGAGAGTGATGGAAACAAGCAGAGAGTGATGGATGGGTCCCCTGGGCAGCACAAGGGTCACACCCTGCCCGACCTGTCCCTGTGGCTGCTCACACGGGGGGACAGTGGTGGCAGGGGACCCTCTGCAGGAGGTTGCCAGGGCTCGGGAGGACACCGTGCGTTGGCAGGCACAGGCTGTGACTCAACGGGCCCGTTTCATCTCCCTCAGATCTTTTGCTTTTTTACTTTTCTTTCATCCACTTGCCTCATTGACTTTATTTTAGTGGCTGGGTTCACCGAGGAGCACTTTGGTCATTAAGCACGTCGGGGCATGTGGATAAACCTGCGTCTCCCAACGCGAATCGCTTTAGAGCCGGGATCAAATCTCTGGCTGGGTGTGACGGGCACAGCACGACCCCAGAGTCTCTCCTGCCCCCCACCTCCATCCTGCCCTGCTCCGTGTTTGGAAGGGATAAGGCCTACCAGGGCGTGCAGGTTGGAAGTCCCATCCCTTTGCAGGTCCCTCAATGTGTCCAGGTCCCAGTTTCCCTCCACAGACGGGGGCTTGTCAGGGCTTCCCTTCCCCTTTCCCGGGGCTGGGGCCAGGCTGAGCCCTGCCTGGGAGGTGTTTGCAGGGGCAGTGCCGCGAGGTGCTAAGGCAGCGGTGCTGGGACCGGTCCCTGCAAACAGGCCGTAGCTCTCTGGCTGCATTTTTCTAAATCCAGCCCTTTGGATGGGAAGCGTTTTGACAGTAAAAGTGGAACTGGGGCATGTCTGAGCAGGGCGAGGGGTCTGAGGGAGGGACGCCCGGAGAGGGAGCAGCAGGGAGGTGTGTGAGCCGTAACGGGAGTGCTGCCAGGATCGTTTCCCTGCCTGTTGGTTTCCTTTCCTGTTTGCCTTTGCTGCCCGCACCGTTCGTGCTCACGCTGTCAGTAGATGCTGCAGATGCTCCCGTCCTCCGCAGCCGAAAGCCCCGTTGCTATTCCTGAGCTTTGCTGTGCTCCCGGAAAAGGCGTGTTTGGGGGGGACGGGGCAGGAGGCAGATCCCCATCGCGAAATACAGATCATCATCCTTCCTGCTGCAGAACCAGCAGCTCCTCCTGTGTGCGCTCTGGATGGATGCACTCCCTTTCCCGGGATGCTGCGGAGCGAGGAGGCAGCTCATGCCCTTGTTCCAGCGCCTGCTGCCTCCCCGCTGCTCTCCCGGGATGTTGGAGTGGGCTCATGGAGAGAACAGCACTGCGGGGGTTGGTGTCCGGGTGACACCGGTGGCCTCGGGGTTTGTGGCCTGGCTGTGCTGCTGCTCCCAGGGCACAGGGAGGCAGATGATGCCTCCCCGGGGAGTGTGGGGAACGCGGGAGGCAAAGGGAAGAAGCACATTGCACCCGAGATGGTGCCGTCTGTGGAGGTTTAGTGCTGGGAGATGTGCAGTGGTGGGGAAGGAGGAGGCTTGTCCTGAGTGGGGTTTGTTCAGGTCAGCGGAGTCTGGGCAGGGTGGTCCTTCACTGCGGGTGTCTCTGGGACAAAACAATGTGCTGTGTCCTGCAGTGTGGGGCTAAACTGGGGCACCCACGTGGCACTGAACCCGCCTGGGCTCCTTTCCCCGCTGAAGGGTGACAGTGTCCCTAATCCCCGCAGTAAGGACGTGCTGATGCCCCCGATGTGGGCAGGGGCCGTCCTGCAGCAGCCACCGCGCTGGGCCCATCGCTCCTGTTGGCGGTGCCTCCATCCCTGCGGCGGTGGCGGCTCCCGCACCATCGCTCGCTCCCGCGGGGCTGCGGCCGCATCCCGAGGAGGGACCGCGCCGGCTTCGCCGGGCTGGGAGGCATCAGGAAGCGCCTTTGATCTGCGGGCACCGAGAGGCTTTGAAATGAGCCGCAGAGCTGCCTGCCCCGCCGGGGAGGGGAGATAACACATCAGAGCCTGCGCCCAGGGCTGCGCTATCGCGCCTTTATGGGGCGCTGATTGCTCCCGGCCGCGCAGCTCGCCCGGGGGAACTTCAAAAGCAGCGCTGGACCTGCAACAACGCCCTGTGCAAAGAGTGCCGGGCCGGGCTGGGCACGCACACGGTCGGCTGTGCGGCTACACCCAGGGTGACAAGGCTCGGGGCCCTTCACGCCCTCATCCTGCAGTTTTTGGTAGATCTTTGTGGCCCACTGAGGTGGGTGTGAATTGGAAGCGGTGGGGTCGGACCCTCTGGACCTTCTGGGTGGGCACTGGGTGCCTCTGAGGTGCCACTATCAATAGTTTTGCTCCCTGCCTGTCCCAGATCCTGCTGTGCAGTGATGCCCGGAATCTGGGAGTTTGGGATTAGTGCCTTGCAAACCCCAGTGGTTCTCGTGAGGTCCCTCTGGACCGTCTTGGTGCCTCTGGGGTGCCACCACCAGTGTCTTAGCTCCTTGCCTGTCCCAGGCCCTGCTGTGGTGGTCCCCAAAGCCTGGGAATTTGTGGTTAGTGCCTTGCAAACCTCAGTGATGCTCCTGAGGCAAGGGAGATGCTCAGAGCGGGGAGCAGGATTTGCAGCTGCTCCCAGCGTGTTTCCCAGCAGCATGGGAGTTAACAGGAGAAGTTGGGGGAAAGAGGAGGAAAAGGGTTGGGACCTCCTCTGCCCCCCCTGCCTTCCCCTGGCTGCTGCCATTTCATCAGGCTGTGTATTGGCCTCCCGAGGATGGAGCTGGGTAACACCACAACATAAACAGAACATCTGGAAGCTCTTAAAGGGTTTTATTTTTTAACACATTTACAAGAGCCAGGGACACTTGTGCAGAGAGTTCTGCAAACTGGGAGACGCTGTGCTTGCTCCTTCCCCAAAAGCCCAAGGCTGGTGGTCAAGGCTTTTCCCTGGAGGAGCTTGAGGGGCTGGTTTGTGCCTCCACACCGGATTGCTGAGGGGGTGGTGTCTGGGCCAGGAGGTGCCAATCTTGCTTGCATATCCCTTGTGAGGTCCAAGGCAAACAGAAGATAAGTGTGCCACGAAAAATGAGCATAAACCTCTACCCTTCTTTCCGTGTGCCCCCGGTTGATGCTGGAGCCAGGATGGGGAGTCAGGAAGGGTTTGGTGGGGAGAAAAGCCATTTAATGATCTTATGGAGTGACCAGGGTGAGAATCAAAGAGCAGAGAAAATGATTTAATTCCCTACACGGGCTGAGAGCTTGTCTGAGCCAAATGGGAGCTGCTTGTGCTGCACTCAACAGTGGGATTTGGATCCTCAGGTTGATTTGAGAGCCTGTGGGTGGAGATTCTATGGATAGAGGGATAAATGAGATCCATTCTCACTCTGCTCTCTTGAGTGTGTTTTCCTCTCCCTGTCTTCTTCCAAATCTCTCTGGCAGTTGGGAAGAGGAGCCCCTTTCTGCCCAGGGCAGCAGTGAGGGCACAGGGACGGGCACTCCTCCTGTGGAGTCTCTCTGTGTGTCCTGGCTCTGTGCTGGGATGTTTAATCCATGACTTGCACATGCCTTGGAGTGGGTAAGGCAGCCCACGTGCACACAGGCAGGATGAGCTGCTTTCCCTTCCTCTGCGTTCCCAGATGTTTTGGGAATTGTTTTGTCTGTGCACAGAAACGGCCACTTGAGTTTCTTCCATCAGCCCCCGGCTCTGTCTCTTCTCCACCCTCGTGCTGTCCTGCACCCCCATCTGCTGCCTCCTGATCCCACAGGAGCTCAGCCTCAGGGCTGGTGCTGCATCTCCTCTTCTACACAGTGCTCCAAACATTTTACTCGGTGCCGAGGAGGAATCGTGATTTGCTGCACCACAACCAGCTGCCCACGAGCCTGGACGTTCCATTAACGGCGTGTTTTTCCTCCGCAGGGTCCGTGGTGAAGGCTGGGGGTGCAGGGACCTGCGAGGGGACAGCCAACGTGCTGCAGCTCTGACCGTGGCCAGAACACCCAGGAGCACCCCCAGGAGCACCCTGCCGAGGATGGGCACTTCAGCTGGAGCACGGGGAGAGGGACACGGGGACCAGCAGCTCGCCCTGAGGGAGCGACGGAGCACCAGGGGCTGTGTGAGGTCCTTCCCTCAACAGCCCCCACCAGCAGCCCCTGTACCCTCACAGGGCTCCGCAGCCCCTGCCTGGTGAGGGCCGTTTCCTTCCCAGTGCTGACCTCGCTCCCGACTCCCACACGGATCCGAAGGTCTTAATTAGCTGCTCTCTGCTGGGCTTTGGAAATCATCCCTGTGGGCAGTGCTGGTGCTGGATGGATGGCCAAACTTTCGGAGCCGAACAGCAGCTCGGTGCTTTTCTCTCGGAAGGACCAAGCGCTTGCCTGGTTCCCAGGAACCACCTGTGGAGTTTTTTGGTCTTTTTTTTTTTTTTTTGGCCTTTCTGTTCTTCCTTCTGATGCCTTTTGGGGTTTTGGGTGTTTTGTGAGGACGGCTGGACCTGCGCTGGATCCCGCTGGTGCCCGTGGTGGGAACTGGAGGCCTTTGGAAGAGCCACGGGGCAGAAGCTGAGCTGGTGGTCGCGGTGCCCTGGGGTTGAAAACTGCCTGGCAGAGGCTCGTCCTGTGCTCTGGGTGTTGGGTGCCCTCGGGAGGGTCTTTGAGCACTCACATGGAGCCCAGCCCAGGTGGGATTGGGAAGCAGGAGCGGGGGATTCCAAACGGCAGCGAGGGGAGCGTCACCATGGGGGGAAATGTCACCCTGGGAAACAATTAAACTCCTCAATAAAACCCGTTGGCTCTGTGAGTGCTGGATATTGTTCTCCGTTTGCCTTGGCTCAGCCACACTTACATCAGGACTCTGTCCCGGGGCTGCCGGGGGGGTGCCTTGGATTGTACAGGAAACCAGTGCTTTGGGAAACTTCTGCCCCAACAAAGCCAGACCAAGAGTTTAATGCCTTTGCGTTGCAGAAAAGTTTTCCCCTGTCCTTTCCCTCTTCCCTTTCTGCAGCCCTGAACCACCACTGCCTGATGGTGTGGCCTGGTGAGCCATCCCTAATACACCTCCTGCTCCAAAAGCCACTGAAATGCAAATTATTTCTCCTTAAATCCTGTTGTTTCCTGTCCCTGGACTGTGTGTTCCCTCCCACCTTGTGCACCTGATGCAAAGCATCGGAAGGGAGAGATCCAGGGATGGAGCAGGGAATCTTGGAGCCCGAATGTGGACCTTCTGGAGTTCACCACTGATGTTTTCCTCAAAGGCCTCGTGCGTTTCGTGTGGGTCAGTCCCTCAGTCCCGGCTCGTGCAGAGCAAACACGGAGCCAGGCCGTTAAACGGGAAGGGCGTGGGGCTGCACTGCTATTTACCTGTGGAACCAGCAGGAAAACCTGCCTGTCACTCTGCCTAGTAAATACAAACTGGAAGCACGGGCCAGCTCATGGGGATTTATTAGTTTGCTTTACCAAATGCAAATATTAAGACTAGTTAGGCTGGCCCAGGGGCTGCCATTTGCCTTTTGTGTGCTGTGCGGCCGCTGGCGCCTCTGGGTGCTGATAAGGGGGTGCTCTGTGCTCGGCCAGCTGTGCTCAGGGTGCCTCTTCTGCACCAGTTTTGTGCCCCTTTTGCTCAGGACTGGTCCTGCCAGGGGCTGAGCACCCGGGGCTCTGGTGCTCCAGCCTCCCCAGCCCTGACCTGGGGATCTCCCCGCTCAGGTGAGCTCCCCTCTGGCGTGTCCCGACCCACCACGTGCCCTTGGCACGGTTTGCAGCTGGTGTTTGGGTTTGTGGGGCCAACCTGGAGCAGGTGAGAGCTCCCTGTGCTTGTTTGCACTGTAAAGGGTAACACGTGATCCTGCTGTCACTGGATCCTTGAATGGGTTGGGTTGGAAGGGACCTTAAAGCTCATCTCTTTCCACCCCTGCCATGGGCAGCGACACCTTCCACGAGACCAAGTGGCTCCAACCTGGCCTTGGACACTTCCAGGGATGGGGCATCCACAGTTTCCCTGGGTAACCTGTGCCAGGGCCTCCCCACCCTCACAGGGAAGAATTTCTTTCCCAATATCCCATCTAAACCTTCCCTCCTTCACCTTAAAGCCATTCCCCTGCAGTTCAGTAATTCCCTGCAGGGTAATCCCTGAGCCTGCAGCTCCAGCTCCAGGGAATACCATCCAGGAGCACACCAGGCGTGACTGGAGGTGCAGGTGGTGCTGGGAGCAGGGATGGCTCGAGGCAGGGATGTGCCCTGGGGCTCAGGGTATGGAGGCTGGGGATGAACAGACGGGAGTGATGGCCTGGAGAAACCGGATTTGTTTTTCCTCGCCTTGTTAATGTGAAGATCCTGTTCCATAGAAGGCTCAGTGGGCAGAAGGCCCCTTCGTTGCTTTCATCCTATTGCCTGGAAAAAAGGGGGAGTAGAGTCCAGCTGGGATGGGGAGGGTTTGGGAGGAGGAGGGGGAGGCCAGGTGAGCAGCTGGGGGAGCACGGACCAAACCCAGCCATCCCCCCTACTTCCAGCGTTCCATTCTCATCCCATTTCTGCCCCATTTCATCTGTCCCTGCATCATCTGGTGCGTATTTACAGGCAGTTAGAGATGCTTGTCTGGATGTTATTTTCCCTCCGGGGCTCGTAAAACGCATCTGCTGGAGCTGCCGACCGGCTCGGGGGGAATGTGCAGGCCCTGCCCGTGTCCCGAGCCCGTGGCTGTGGGCCGGGGGCCTTGTTCCCGTGTTTGCTTTGACAGCTTAGCAGCGTCAGGCCGTGGCTGCAGGTGTGTGTGCGGGACGAATCCTGCCGGGATGCTGCAGGTCCACACGGACAGGGACACTTGGAAGCTTCTAGCAGAGACCATTCTGGCTGGGCTGTGGGTGGGTGGGCTTCTCTGCTTCATGGAACCACTTAGAGTGCGAAAGATCATCAAGTCCGGCGTTCACCCAGCACTGCCAGGGCCTCCACTAGACCAACCCAACGTGTTGTGCCCGCAGCTAAAGCCCCCAGAGCTCTTTGAGGAGGGTGTTGGTTCTCAGTCCCTTTCCCATCATTCACCATCTCTAAAACTGCCTCTTTTTTTAATTGTTGAGAGTTCATGGGTGTCACCTCCCAGTCGCAGAATGGTTTGGGACAGAAGGGACCTCAGAGGTCTTGTTCCGAGCCCCTGCCAGATGCACTTTTGGGTTGCACACAGCTTTACTCACTTGTTTAATTCTTGCTTAAGGCTGAGCACCTGGGGGCAATTACTGACCCCAGATCTCCTGGGAGCTCCCAAACCCCTCCAGGTGTCCCCAGTCCTGGTGTCAGTTAAAAGCTCCCCGCAGAGGCGGAGCCCCAGTGATGTGATGGTGCTTTGCAGGAGAAGCAGCCACTGGATCCTGGGAACCTGAGCAGTTTTCTTGGTGCTGGAGGAGGCAGGTGAGGCTGAACCTCTTTTGCTCTCTCCATGTTGGACTTGACTGTGTAATGTGGAGCTAAAGGGGGCGGGGGGTTACGTGCCTCGGTGTGATGTTGCCAAGGGATTTGGTGTGTGAAGAGGGTTGAACCAGGAGTGAAATAGCTGATTATTGTTTTTTCATTTGTCAGACAATACAGCTGAGCAAATCCCAGCCTGCTGTCTGTTCGTTAAGGGGCTAATCCTTTGTCTTTTCCTGGAAAAATCCTTTCCAGGAATCCCAAGGTTTTCTCAGTAGGGCCAAGCTTAGAAGATATAATGGGAAAGGGGTGTATTTCCCTCTCTCAGGTATTTCTGAAGTATTTCTTCAGTCGTTTCCACTTCTTGCTTGTCCACATGATCTTCCCTCCTGTTTTCCACCCTCTGCCCAGGAACTCTCCTCAGGGGAGTTTTGGTGTCCTGCAAGGAGTGACCTGACTCCTGCTCCTCTGGCACCCAGCAGGGTGGGTGTTTTGGGGCCACGTGTTGCCCCGGAGTGCCGTGGGTGCCGATAAACCCCCTCGGGGAAGGGCTGCGGGGCGGGGGAGCCTCCAGCCCCAATCCCCAGGAATGCTGATTAGCCCCAAAGCCGCTTGGAGCAGCGCTCAGAGCTGAGCCCGCCTTCCCTCTGAGCCTCCGCATTTTCGGTTGCCTTCGAGGAGAGGAAATTCTCCTGCTGGGGGAGGTCTCCCTCCTAGCAGGGTGGCTTTTCTGGTGCACGGAGTTAAACCTTCCCGATGAGCTCCCCCCAGTTGCTGCCCACTGGGAGGACTGGCTCTGCTCCCCGCAGCTCAGCTGGTGTCGTCTGGGTGCTTGTAATGGCACAACCTTCCCCCAACATGGTCTGGCGCTCTCCCCCTCCTGTTTAAATTAACGTGCCAGCCGTGCCTCGCCCTAATTAAAACCAGCAAAGAGGACTGGTCCAGGCTGTAAAATTCTAGGACGGTTTTATGTAGAGCAATTAAGAGGAAGGTAAAAAAAAATTGTTAAGAAATTAAACACTAATTACTTTTTTTTTTTTTTCCCCCGCCCCGGATGAACTGTTTTGGCAGTGGGGCTGCAAGTGGGATGCAAAGGCCTGGGATGGTTGGTTCCCTGGTGCCATAAATCAGCTGGATCAAATGTTCCCTTGCTTTTTAGCCGTGTAACTCATCTGCTGTCAATTAGCCTAAATCACATTTTTTCAATTAAACAGGCTTAGAGGCCTGATAGCAAAGCCTGGTGGGGAGGGGGAAGGCAGAGGCAGAGCCTGGCTGTAGGCAGCGAGGTGGAAATATCTTTTTAAAAGGTGTGATTCCCATTTTAGTGTTTTCCACATAAAATATGGTCTAAATGTCTGTGCTCTGGGGAGCGGTAAGAGCTGGAAGCCCAGCTGAGGAAGGAGCCTGTGGAACAGGGGGGACTGGCCACGGAGGTGGCTCGAGGGATTAAAGGGGAATCCCAAGCTGGGATGCTGGAAGGACTGACAGCAACTCACTGACTGCAAGGAAACTCCTTTGGGATGGATTCCCAAACTCCCTTAAACTCCTTCTCTAATTCCACTCAGGTTTTCAGGCTTGCAAAGAGGCTGCCCATGGTGTGAGGGCTCCTTTGTGCTCCAGGGAAGGTGAAATTATCCTGTTGTTCACAGTGGGAATGGGTGGCTTGCATAATACCTGGAATGATTGGTGTTGGATGGTGAAGTAAACTGCTGTTTCCTCTCTGTGTGTCTAGTCTTGCTCACCGTGTGTTTTCCCTCTTGATTGGAAAAGGAAAACAGGCTGGGAAGTACTTGGAAAGGGGTGAGGAAGGGCAGGGCTTGAAGTAAATGGCTCCTTTTATACCTGAATCTGTCTTGTGGCCCCCTTCCCCCCCAAAAAAAAAATAGATAAGACCTTCCCAGATTGGAAAGAAAGAACCATCTGGAGTGGGATGAGGAGCTGGTCCTGGCCCCAGGAGGAGGGAGAGGCATGTGTGGCCTGGTTAGGGGTGTAGTTACTGCAGGTATTACCTGTCTCCCTCCATTCCCCATGGAGTTTGGTCCCTGCTGGAGCCAGACTGTGCTGGGAGTGTGGGGTGGCCCCTGGTCTGGCTGGGGAGTGCTGAGGAGGTGCAAACAAGGGGCTTCAAAAGTCCCTGCAGATCCCTGGATGCTGGAAATGGAGCTTCACCTCCCTGGTTCAAGGCTTTGCAGGAGCTGATGCTTCCGGGATACCCTGGGATGGGGAGGACAGCCGTGGTCCTCCCACCCCTCCCTGCACCAGGGCAGGATGTGCTCCCAGGACCTCTGGAGATCCCCCAGCCTCATCCTGCAGTGCCAGATGTTCGCCCATCAGCTGCAAAAAGGGCTCAGGCCTCCCCGTTCTGCCAGCAAGCCCTGGCAGGTTACCCTGTTAGGAAAACCAGACTCATTTATTAATAAACATAACGTTAATTGCTGTAATTGGAAGCCTGGCTTCCCACTGCGGGGATGTGGGCGTGTGCTGCCGGTGTGGAAATGCGGGAGGAATGTCACCCTGCCCAGCCCCCGCGGTGAGGGGAGGGTGCTCCTGTGGTTGTTGTGGGGACGGGTTTGTATTGTGGGTTTGGGTTCGGCTGCTGAAAGAACAACGAGAAAACCCAAACGTGTGTCCTTGGGGGAGGCCCAAAACACAGCCCAGGGGGTTTTGGGCTGTTAACTGGTGTCGTTCCCCAGCGCTGCCCCAGGCAAGCCTGGGGATGCAGATCTCCCTTCCTTCTTGCTTCCTGACCACGTAACTGCCCTCAGCCTCCAGAAGGAGCTTTGCTGGTCACTTGGAAGGGCTGAGCTGGGGTGATCCAGGCTGAGCAATGTCCCTGAACCTGCAGGAGGGTGGTGGTGCCACCCCACCATCAGTGCCAAGGGAGCTGGAAATGTGGGACCGAGGTGGCCCCTGGGGCCCAGAGTCTGCTCTGCCTTGGGCTTTGCCAACAAGGTTGTGCTGGTGAGGGGCAGAGGGAAGGAGACTTGACTCTTAGTTCTCAGCAGAGGTGGGTTTTTCTGCCCTGTCCCTGAGGTGATGGGGTGGGGTGGGACTGCTCCTGCCGTGCTGATGCCTCTGGTCTCCTTCCTGCAGTAGCTGCTGGCCCAGCTCTGTCCATGTTCAGGGACTTGTAGCAAAGGCAAACCCAGAGCTTTGCTGGAGATAAATCAGGCAGCAGGACCTTGGCTCCTGGAGGACTCCTGGCGTTGTGTTTTTCCTCCTGGGAAAGAAAGAACCCCCCTGTCTTTGTGGACATTTGGTGCTGCCAGCAGCAAGGCTGGCTCAGGGCTTCTGTTCCCACAAAAGCTCCACAGTCAGGTCCCTCCACACCCGGAGTTGCACTTGGGAAATGGCTCCTGTGCCAGGAGCCTGTGTGTCCTCCTGGATCCGCCGCTCCGGCTCTCCTGCCCTGTCCCGAGGTTTGCTTTGGAAAAGCAGTGCTGGTGGTTTCTGGAACGTGCTCCATCTAACCCGCCATCAGAAAACAACAAACCCAATCCTGTAATTGCCTTTGGTCTTGAGCAATTTGAGCTGGGTGTGAATTGGCCACGAGGGCTCCAAAAGCGCTGGGAGCTCCAGGAGCGCTGCCGGCAGGAGGGAGGGGATGGGGTGTGGGAACCAGGAGCACCCCCCCTTTGGCCGTGACCCTCCTTCACCGTCACCCTGCACCCAGAGAAACCCCACTGATGCTCTGGGCTCTGCTGGCATCAAATCCGGTGTGAAACCCCAGCCTGGCAAAGCCCCCACTGCCAGCGTTGGTGGGTGAGGGGCACCACGAGTCCTGGGCCCGGCGGTGGGGGGGGTTGGCTCCTGTGGAGGATTATGAGAGGTAGGGAATTAAGCCCTACATTTCCTGATTTCCCTCCTTTCAGCGGGGCTGGGGCGAGGAGAACAGCCCTGCCCCCTGCCCTGCCTTGCGCAGTCACTGGAATTCCTTTTGAGAAAGGGGAGAGGGCGAAGGGGGGAGTAAATCTGATTTAATTACAGTGACACAACCTGCATGGCCTCGGCGGCTCTGGNGATTTGGAGGGGGGAGGAGGTGCAGCGGCTGCCCTGGCACGAGCGCCCACCGCACATGACGGGCTTAGGGCAGCGCCAGGCACGGGCAGCGCCGGCCTGGGGGCACCCCCTGCCCACACGGGGGGGGGGGATACCTGGCTGGGGGACAGGGATGGGGTCCTCAGCCCTTGGGAGCGCTCTGCTTCCCACCATGTGCTGTTCTGGGATCCAGGCGAAGAGGTGGTTCGGTTGGAAGTGGTGATGCCCCGTCCCTGGAAGTGTCCAAGGCCAGGTTGGACAGGGCTTGGAGCACCCTGGGCTAGTGGAAGGTGTCCCTGCCCATGGCAGGGGGTTGGAAGTGGATGATCTTTAAGGTCCCTTCCAACCCGTTCTGTGATCTCGTGTCTCTCATACGGATCCGAACGGAGAAGCCTCTTTCCTCCTGCTCTCCTGAGACACATCCACCTCTTGCATCCCAGTTCCTCCACAGCACGTGGCTCTGCCCTGAGCTCTTCCCTCTGTGCTTTCCCTGTGCTGCTGTGACTTCCCACGCTGGGTTGTCGCCTTTGGGTTCAGGCTGGAGTGTCCAACTGAGAGGGATTTCCAGACAGCCCTGGAGCTGCGTCCCCCTGTCCTGAGGGGTGTCCCCCCCAGCCAGGGGAGCTGTGCCAGGCTCAGGGATGTGCAAATCCCAGACCAGGAGCTCCAAACCACAGGGCTGTAAAAAAAAAAACCCAAACCCAAAAACAAATGACCCAATAATGTGTTTTGAGGTTCTTTTTGTTTAGCTTCTGGGTTTTAGGCTTAAATTGGAGCTGCTTTGTTTTCTGTGCAGTTGGGAGGTCTGGGAGCCTTTCTGCAGGAGGAAAAAGTGAGATACCTGCTGCCCTGTGGGAGTCCTGCAGGGGTGGTTGGAGCTGTGCTGGGGTGAGGGCCCTGGGCAGTGACTTCTGGTGAAGAAAGAGTGAGGGACCAGCTTTTTCATCCTCTTTCTGAGTTGAACCACATCTTCCTGGTAAAGTGCTGTGGTGGGGTGAGTGCCAGGACTCAACACAGGCCTGACTTCCCTCCCCTTTGAGGCTTTGTATTTTATGCTTTAAAAATGCTCATTTTAACATCCCCCTCAGGGGTAGCACCTTATGCCACCCCTCCCTTTGGGCACAAGGGGGTGGGACATGTCCTCCCCTCTTGCTGGGACAGCAGCTGGTGCTGGAGCATCCCTGGGGGGCAGGTTGTGCCTGGAAAGCTGCTCCATGCTGGGGAGATGTCTGTGGGACCTCACCCAGCTCCAAGCAAGGAGTTTCTGCTGACACAGCCACCACGTGCTTTAATTGTGGATTATTAAGAGCTGCTTTTATTTTAAGAAACTGGCCCCTGGTTACAGTGTGAGTCCCCCAGCCCTTTTCCTCACAAAAGGGGTGTTGTGCCTCTTACCTTTCAGGTTTCCTTTCAGCTCCCAGCCCTTGCTGGGTAACCCAGAGCAGGGGGAGCTTTCAGAGAGCTCTCACCCCATAACTCAGCCCAGGCTCCAGCACTAGTGAGGTATTTTACACCTGCCAAGGCAGATAATTAATCATTCCTGAAGAATGAAGAAACGTTTCTGAGCCTTTCCCCCCCTCCTTTTTAAAGAAAAACAGGGATTTGGATGCCCCTCTGATAGGGGTTTGGGATGAGGAGTGTGAAGGGTGGCTGACTCTTTGGGAAAGCCACGTGGGATGTGACTGGCCAGGCTGAGGGGCAGGTTTGGTGTCCATCTCGTGGATTTAGGGATGGGGTGGGTCAGAGCCTTCCAGTGACCTCTTTATCTTGTGTGTGTTGTCCTCTGTGCCTGGGACTGTTTCTTGGAGAGAGGTGATGCTGGTGGCCCTCATGGAATGGGTTGATCCCAGCTTCCCAAGGCTGATCTGGAGGAGTTCTCAGGCTGGAGTATGTGGGAAATAAAGGAAAAGCCCCCTTGGAAAACCTACCTGCCAGGTTCCCAGTGACTTGTCTCTGGCATCACCATCCAACTGGGAGCTGGAAATACAAAGTCAGCTCTGCTGAGAGCGAGCCAGCCCTTTGTTCCTGTGTCTCCTTGAAGTGATATTGTGGTTGCCTTAATTAACAACACAGCATTATTGTGGGAATGACAAGGAATTAAAGAGATTAAATCTGGGAAAAGGCCTATCTGGCCATCTAATCCAGCCCTACTCTGCTGCTCTCTGAGCTACCCTTCTGTGCAGTTTGAGGTGCCTCAGGTGATGCGTTTGCTCCCTGTTCCCCAAGGAAATCTTCCCGTGGCCCGTCAGGGAGCTGTTTGTAGGGATGAGCTGGCTGGTTTCATCTGCATCCTGCTGCTTCCCTGTTCCTCCAGCTGTGTTTCCACCAGCACTGGCTTTACCAATAAGCCTGACCAGCCCTGGCAGAGAGGGCTCAACTTCTGCCTGCTCAGACCTTGCTGTAGAGTGGATGTGCCCAAGGAAAGCGCCCTTGGATAAGCAGAAATTCCTTCCCCCTTCACAGATGCTTTTGAGGCTTCACCCCAGCAGGTTCTTGGGTTGCACTGGAGTTTGTTTGCATTTTGGGACATCCTGCATTGACTTTTTGACTGTTGTTTGTTGCCTACTTAAGACCAAAGGCTCTGGAGCAGAAAATGTGGCTTTGGACTTGGTGGCATTCTGGTGGAACACCTGAAAAATGAGAAATTGTAAGAGCAAGTGCTCGAAGGAGCCTTTTCCTTCTCTGCCTGAGATACAGATCCGTGTTGGAAGCTCTGAACTGGGTTGGTCTGTGTTCTTTTCGTGGCTGTCACTGTGGGCTCCTTTCTCCTTCCTCCCATCATGATCCCTGTGCCAACAGCTCCATCCCTGGCTGCAGGGCTCTGTGTGCTGCAGGGAGCTGGGCCAAGCAGGACCTTGTGCAGTTGTGCTCCCAGCGCTTTCCACTCCGTTCCTGGAGGGAATGTTGGGTCTCTTCACTGTCTCGGGTTGCCTGGGGTGCTTTTGGGGAAATCCTGCTTTTTCCTCCCCTGTGTCAGTATGGAAAAGTGAACTTGCAAGTGCTGAGGGTGGTGGGACTGGGAGGTCAGCTCTCTCTGGGAAAGAGGGAAGCACCTCACTAATTCAGAGGAGAAACTCTGCTGTGGTGCCCCTGGCCCCCTGTAGTCAGGGCAAGAAGCTGTAAATGAGGAGGAGGGGGGGGGGTGGGGATTTTGGGGAGTGAAAGAGCGATTCATCTCCACATCCTGGGTCAGGGTGGGGGACCACGCAGTGCACTGTGGTAACAGCGGTGGGAGGGGTCCCAGCAGCCCCCTCAAAGCCCCAGGTCTGCTGCAGGGATGTGCCCACGGCTAGAGCTGGGAATGTGCAAATTCCTGCAGCCGCTGCTGAGGGAGGTCCTGTGGCTCAGTGCTGCGACAAAGAAAACTCATTTCCACTGCCCCAGGCTGCTGTTTGACCTTGTGTTGTCTCCCTGGCCGCATCCTGGAAGGCTGTGTGTGGAGCTGGGTCCTGCCAGGATGTCTGGGTGTGGGAAAGGTGCCTCCCTGCCCTCCACACGCCAGCGCTGCCACCAGCTAATACCTGGTTAAACATGGACTGTTTGCTGCACCTCGGCCCTGGGGGCAGTGACAGAGGGAGGATGGTCAAAAATTAGGATTTTTTTTTTTTCCCTCCCCTTTGGCAGAGCCTTCCTCCCTGCCCGGGTCTCTTCAGGGGGTGTCTGTGTGTTGCTCCGTGTTGGCATCTGCCAAAACACAAATCGCTCCCCGGGTTATGAACTGAGGTTGGCACTTGGAAGCCTCACCTGGTGAGTGACACAAATCCCAGGGAGGCTTTCTGAGCACCGGGGAGTGAACATCAGCTCTGGTGCAGGAAATCAAAACCTCCAAGGCTTCTTACTGAGAAGGAGCCCTGTGCAAATACCGTTGCTGCTCGTGCTTGGTGGGTGCAGGAGCCAACATGTCCTCCCCACACGGTTCTCTCATTCCATGTGCTTTAGGATATGTACAATGGGCATATAAAAATGATGCATTTACTTTTTAAAAGTGATTTTTGTGGAGTCTTTGATTTATCATTAAATGTCAGCCCTTTTGGGGGCTGGGGGTGTTCCAATAATCGTGAAGAAAGATCATCCTGGCAGCCTGTGGCTGCAGCAGTGTCACTTTTCTTATAAAAACCAAATCCCAAAGTTGGGGTTTGAGTTTATTCCCATGGCTTCAGGAACTGAGGCTTTAAGGAGAGCTGCTAGTTTTCAACAACCTCCTATTAGTCATGGGAACTGGCAGTCCTGAAATTAATATTTGCAGACCACCCCCCCTTCCCTACTCCTGCTGCCTCCTTAGTGCAAAGAAAACTCTCACCTCCAGCCTGGCTTCCAAGTGCGTGATTGGGAACATGTGAATCCACAAGGATTGAACTGGGGGTGACCTCTGGGGAGTAAGAGGGTTAATCAAAGCTGGGCTCTTCCCCACACTTCACTCCTAAAGCTCCTGCATTTCCTCCTGATGGCTGATAAGGAGGGATTGAGTTTATGGAGGAGATGAAGATGTTTGGATAAGCTGCAGTACCAAAGCAATCCTGCCGGACGAGTCGGGGCCTGAAGGAAGCCCCTGCAGTTGGGGGGGGTTTGTTGGTTTGGAGGTTTTTTTCCCAGGGGTTGTGTCTGTGAGGATCCCTCTGGAGATGTGGTGGCAGCTCTGTGACCTCAGACCCCTGGGTACCCTGGCTGGAAGGATGTGCTACGAGTCCGGGAGCTGTGCTGGTGTGATGGGCACTGAGGCCATGGCACCCAGGGGTTTTGGGGGACCCTGGCAACTGAGACCTCAGAAATGTGCCCTAGTTCTTTGTCACCCCTGTCTCTGAGAGATGCAGGGCTTTGAGGTGGCCTTGGCCAGCTTGGTACTATCCCGTTGGCTATTTGGCACTATGCTGTTCTTCCCGGAAGGCAACCCCCAGGCAGAGGGCACTGGTGTGTCCCTGACTGTCATTCCATAGCCAAGTCCTAAGCCAAAACCATGGGCTGGTGTTATTGAGCACAACATTTGGTTGTTTCCCTGTTCTGTTGCCGTGCCAGGAGGGCCAACACCTGTGTCTGAGATCACGATCTGTGTCTGAGATCAGTACCTGTGTCTATTTTTAGACACACCTGATCGATGCCGAGAGGAGGTGAATCATGTTTGGGAAAGGAGCTGCTTCTCTTCCAGATGTGTTTTGGAAAACAGGGCTGAGCTCCCCGGGGAGGGGAAGGGAGGCAGCAGTGGCGTTGACCCGTCAGGGGGCTGTGGTGTCTCCGGCTGTCTGTGGGTTTTGGGAGGGCAGCCTGTCCCCCTTGGGTCAGAGTCTCTTTGCTGGAAGGTGGTGGCTTCTTCTGGGCACTGAGCAGCCTGGTTTCTGCAGTGGGAGACGAGATGACAGCTCCCAGGGTCTTCCCAAAGCTGAAACCTCTGATTCCCTCAGACCAGTGATCAGCATCCTGGTGGATGCAGAGGCTGGGCAGGGTCTGCTGAACCCCTCCTGCAGCCTTGCTCCTGGTCACAGTGGTTGTCCCCCTGGAGCCTCCCCAGGAGTTCTCCACTTGGATGCAAAGCCATGGAGTGAGGAGGCCACAGGTTGCCCTCCCTGGGAGGACTCACTTCGCCCTCCTTCCTCCCCAAGGGCCCTGCTAAAGCTGGACCCCCTGGATGCTGCTCCTGTGACCTCACATCAGCTCTGAGGGGCCACAAAGGCCTTTTGCCTTCAGGAGGGGCTGCAGGCGCGGTGGGGAAAGTTAAACTTTTGGCCCTCTGATATCCCCCCCACCTGGGCAGGAGAAGCGAGTAACTGGGTGGTTGGGGTTGATGTCTCCATTAAAGGGCTGCGGCAGCGGAGCCGTTCGTTGTTTGTGCCGAGAGGGGAATGCCCACAGGTGATTTATCTTGACATTTATAGAAAGCATAAGGGTTTACTCATTCATAAAATGAAGGGACGGGGTGTTTTGCTGCACGGGCTGAGCTCTGGAGCTGCTCGAACATTATTGTAGCTGATCGTAATCGTTTCCGGCCGTGCCCCGATGTGCCTGGGGGGGGGTTGCATGGGAACAGTAACAACGTGGGACAGGGGAGAGAACCTGTTGGACAGGAACGGGACGACTGGAGCTAACAAATCCTCTTCCTCCCAGGCCTTTTCTGAATGACAGGACAGGGCGAGAGCCAAGGGGAGGATCTGCTGGTAGTTGGCACCCTGAGCTGGCAGGCACTGGGCTCTCAGCTTGTTTTAGCTGGAGGCAGTCCTGCTGCTGGGGCTCTGTGCTCTGCAGCTCTGGGGGATGGCAAGGAAGGCTTTGTTTCTAGAACAAACTGTTTTGAAAATGGTTTTTGTTGATCAAGCACAGAGAGAAGCTGCTCAGTGCAGGACGGAGCAGAAGTGGAAGGTCTGGCTCCAGCCTCAGAGCAGAGAGAGCCAATAGCTCGATCCCTGTGCTGGTACTTGTCTCTCTGGGGAAGGCCTGTAGATTCCCTTGAGCTTGGACCTGCCTGCTGTGCAGACATGTGGCTGGATAGCTTGGGAGTAGCCAGGGTGGCTCTGTCAGCTGATGGTGAGCAGGGATGATTGATTCCCAGGCACCTCCTGGTGTTTCCCAAGGCTCTGGAATGTTAAGCACCAAGCTGCAGTGACAGTGACTTGTGTCTTGGCTGATGGGGGGGAGCCCAGTGTGTTGTTGGGAGCAGGACATGACCTGACCCATGCTGCTGCAGAAGAGATGCTGAGGACTGTGCAGCTTGGGGCATTGGCTGTCTGACTCCAAAAACTCTTGGTTCTGAATGGGTTTTCCCCTCTTTGGTTGCTGCCAAAAATAAGTGCCCAAACTGGGAGACTTTGGGCATCTGGTGCTCACTGATCCGTGGTTGCCACCAGACTGGAAGTTGTAGAAAATGTATTAACGCCCTCCTGGAAGGAGAGGCTGAGGGAGCAGCTTTGGCTCCAGGACAGCTGTGAATCCTCTGGGTGCTGCTGGCACCTCACAGCCAGGACAGCCCAAACTGATCACCCAACCCCACCTCCATCGGCTGGAGGAGGGAGAGGACTTGCCTGTGCTCTGCTCGCCAGGCCAGGCTGTTTGATAAACAGTGGGACTGACAAGGAGAAACCTGCCTGGAACTGTCTCCAGGTGATAAAATTCCTGTGCTGCTGATGCACTGATTAGTGTGGCTTTGTGTGAGGTGACTCTGGGTTTGGCTCTGGGTCTCTCCCTCCTGCTCAGTGTCTCCTCTGAGCACCTTCCTGGCCCTGCCATGCCCACCTGTCTTCATTGGAGTGCCATGTGGGAGGTGGCTCCGATGCCACTTTTCTGTCCCCCCGGGTGGGTGAAGAGGGGGATTGAAGGGACTGGCTGTGCTGAGCGGGCCTTGGCCCCCCTGCACCCATCCCCTGTGCCTGGCCAGGTTTTCCTCCTGTCTCCTAGGAGTGGCAGGGACACAGTTTTGGCAACAGCATCTGGGGGGAATGACGTGTGGGAGTGTTTGGGCAGGTGAGCTGAGCAAGGACAGCCCTGACTGAGACGCACCAAGTGCTGCCTGCACTGGGCTGGGGCCACCAGGGGCTGCAGGGGACTGGTCCTGGCTGAGGGGATGGGAGGGGGTCCAGAGCCTGGAGCAGGGGATGGCGCCTCTCCTTGTATCAGCTTTTAGGAGCTTGGGTTAATCTAAATCTTGACTGAATGCAGTGCTTCATCACTGGCTGGGCTGGAGGTGGGTGAGTCACCCGTTGAGTCACACTGTTCTCCTGCCAGGGGGGACCAGAGAGGGGACAGTGCTCAGAGCTGACTGAGTTGCACGGTCCAGAGCCCTCCTGGCACTGCCCTGGTGCTGATCTCCTCACTGTGCTGCCAGTGCTGCCTGGAAGTGTCTCTGCTCCCCCTGCTCCTTTCCCCCCTTTATCTACTGCTTCGGCAGTGACCTGGCCAGTGATGAGTGAGCTGCAAAGCCCGGGGCAGCCCCTGCCTGCAGCTCCCCTGGCTGCCCTCCCCGTGTCATGGGGCCTTTCCTGTTCCCTGCTTTCACGGAGTGGCAGCCGCGGTGCCCGAGAGCATCGCCGTGTGCCGGGGTCCAGCCTGGGGTCAGCCCAGGCTGCCCAGGGGGGCTCGCAGCCTCCAGCCCCCAGGAAACATAAAGATTTGGCCATAGGCCCCCCAGATCTCCAGGTGCTGAAGCCCCTTGGCTGCGGAGTCAGGGTGGGATCCAGTCGAGCGGGACTGAGCTGCGGGCTGGGGTGGGTTCGCCCCCCGGGAGCAGGGACGGGACAGCCCAGACCCCGCCCAGGGGCTGCCCCCGATGGTGCCCCCGCGCCGGTGGCCCCGGGGGTCGCTCCCGGCGGGGTCCGTGGGGCCGGGGGCGAGCCCATGACATCACCTCCGCGGCCGCCCATTGGCTGCCCCGCCGGTGACGTCATCCCCGCCCATCCTTTCCCAGCGCGGTCCCGCCGGGATGCGGCGTTGCCATGGAAACGGGATGCGCGCTCCTCGCCCACGGCCGCCCGCGACCGGGGGTCGTGGGATCCGCGCGGGCTTCGCCTCTGACGCGGGGTGGAATCGCTTGTCTGCGGTGAATCGCGACAATTAAGAGTCTGTTTTAATTGGGTCGGGATGTGTCGGCGCAGGGTGGGGGATGCTCCGTCCGGAGATGAAACCTCTCAGCCAACACCTCGAGCAGCCTCTGGTCGGGTCGGTGGGAGCCTTTCCCATGCTCGGTGTCCTGAGGGAGTCGAACAACTGCGTTCATCCCGTTTAGCAACACTTAATCTTTCACCAGCCTCGAAACAATACTCATTAAAGACCTGGCTGCGGTCTCGCTGGAAGGAGAAAGTTAAAAACAAACTTTAAAACGTTACAGAAGAAACATTTTAGCGAGGGGAAAAAAAAAAAAAGAGCAGAGCAGCAGTTTCAAGGGTGAGGTGGCTGGGAATGTCCGTGGGAGCGGGCAGCCGAAGGCAGCTGGGCTGCCGGGAGCGGGGGCTGCGGTCCCGCCCTCCGCCAGCCCACGATCCCGTCCCGCTCCCGCTGCCGGTCGCACGCTATTCCCAAGGACAAAACAAAGCCCTTTACCCCGGGCTTCAACTCTGACCTTGCCGTGGCGGGATTAGAACCTCGTGAAGATGGACAATTCCATTGCAAAGAGTTAATGCCCCCCCTCCCCTCTGTTTTTTACTCCTTTTCTTTCCAACCCGCCTGGTTTGCTGTGGAGAAATTGGGAAAACAACCAGAAAACAGTCGGCCTGTGGGTGCTGGTGGTTGGAGGATGCTGCAGGTGCTCCAGTGGAGCTGCAGCCTGGGGCAGGATGGACAACTGGGGCTTTAGCTTCTTCCTCCCACATCTGGGGCTCTGCACTTGGTTATCAGGGGTCATTCCTGGTTTTTGGAGCAGAAGAGGTTGGTTGTAGGAACCCCCATGGGCCAAGGAGGGGCTGTTGGTGAGTGCAGGGCCGAAATGCGTTGCTGGTGTGGGCTGTGGCTCCCTGGCACTAAACCCCAGTGTGCTCCAAAAAGAGCTGCCCCTGTTTAACCAGAGGCACATCCCTGTGCCTGCCCTGCCTCTTCCCATCTCCTGGTTGCAACTGCTGCTCATTTCTCAGAGCAGGAGAGAGGTTTTACACATGGGTGGGAGTCCCCATCCTGCTGCCACTTGCAGGGGCTGCTGTGGAAGCACCATTAATCCACATTTTCTCAGGAGAGAAAGGTTTTTTCCTCGTATCTAAAAAAGGTTTGCCCTCGTATTATCTTTTGTACTCCAATCTGGGTTTAGAAATAGTTTTGAGAAGCTGAGTTTTGCAAGAATTAGAGTTACTTTGTCCTTTTTCTATGGGAAAAAACCCAACAACAAACAAACACCCACCTCCTGAAATTTCAAGGCAATTTAATGGGAGCTTTCTGTGCATCCCCTGGTCTCTTTGCAAAGCAAAACTTTGTTGTTTTCTTGGCTGATTTCCAGCCAGAGCAGTTTGTGGAGTTGGAGTGCTGATAAAATACAAATTCCCTGGTGAGCTCAGATCTCTGCTGTGTGTTGCAGCTCCTGTTCCTGCTCCACTGCCCACGGTGGGACCCAGGGAGGGAGGTCAGTTCAGAGGATGCTTTAACACCTTTGCAGAGAAGCTGAGTCCCAGCTGGCTTTGGAGAGGGAGATGTTTCCTCACCGTAGGCAAAGTCACGCATAGTCTGAAGTTTAAATGGAGCTTTAAGAGGCTGAAATAAGTGAAAACCTGCTTTGATCTCCTAAAATCTTGTCTGCTATGAGGCAGCTACTGGGTAACTAATAAATGGGGGAGAAAAATGTACCTTTACTGCTGGTGTGGCCTTGCCCTGAAGCTGAGGGGGAGCTTTGCTCCCCATGAGCCCTGGCTGTTGGCAGTGCCCTCTTTGCCACCCAGGCGAAGGCATTTCTCATTTATTATATAATGGCTGAGTGTGACTGACATGGCCAGTCAGAGCTGGAACAAACCTTTCACCAAGAGGCTCCTCTGAGCTCCCGGAGAGGGAGGGGGACAGGGCTGAGCGACTTCCCATCCCTCTGCCAAGGCAGGGACGGTCTCTGCCAAGAGGCAGCGACGTGGGGGCTCTGGAGAGCGGGCAGTGGGTGCCTGGGATGCAGCTTCCAGGGCTGGGGTGTGAGTGAAGGAGATGTGGGATCTCCAGGAGCGGCTCCGCCGGGGCGTCTCGGAGGGGCTCTGAAGTTGGGGCCAACTGTGCTCAGACGCCCAATCCTATTGAAGGCAGCGGGACCTGGGCTTTGGAAGCAGAGGCTGTGCCAGAGCCTGGACTGAAAGGCTTCTGACCCGTTTGAGGCCGAGCTGAGGGTTATTGTTTGCTCCACACAGGCTGCCAGGAGCCGCTGGGGCTGCGGTGCCTGTGCCCTCTCCCTGTGGGTGCTGCCGGGAGCCCCCGGCACAGAAGGGCCTCACTCACGGTGCCCAGGCCAGGAGCATCCCCGTGTCCTTCTGAGGGCTGCTGAGCCCATCCTGAGGCTTAAGTAGGGCAGGCAGAGGGAGTGCTTGGTCGCTGTTTGTACCAGCAAGGCTTGTGCAAACCGGTGTTCCCGACGCAGTGCCCTCGGGGACCTTCTCACCTGGGGGGCTTCACTTGGAGGATGCTCAGGGACACAGGATGGTTCCAGCACATCCACCCGTGTGCTTCCTCAGTCTCCCACCCTGGCTGCTGCCCCAGCTCGTCCCCGCTGCTGCAATGTGGAGGATGCTTGGAGGAGGGGCTGCTCCATGGGAAGGGGAAGAGTTGAGCTGTGTTGTTGTTCCATAGCTGGCACGGTTTGGAGCACGTGGCTTGGAGGGGAAGGGTAACTGCTGGGCGCCAGTGTGGGTGGGGAGGGTGTTGAGATGGTGCAACTGACCCTGGGGCAAGCAAAGTCGTGGAAATACAGGCAGTGAGGGCAGAGAGAGCCAAGGGATTTCATGCCGGAATCTCTCCTGCAGCTGGGCAGGGAGGTGGCACAGGCATGAGGGGGAGCAGACCCATGGACAGTGGCTGGGGAGGTGCCCTGGGGCAGCCCCTGCCTTGGTGAGGGATGTGGATCCTGGGGTTTGGGTGGTCAGCATCACAAACTTTCAGGAGCATCCCTAAAAGCAAGGGGAGATGGGCACAGCCGGCTCCTGGGCAGGGGTGGGAAGAGCATCTTCCCTGCACACATCCAAATTGTCAGGAGAAAACTCTGCTTGGGGCAGGAGTACTTGTGGTGCAAATCAGCTCTGACCCGCCTTGAGGTTCCAACAGCATTTTAATTTCTTTAATAAACCCTGTGCCATCCCCTGTGGACTGGGGAGGGCACAGGGGCAGGACAAACCTCCTGGTTTTCAGCCTGGCATTACTAAGCAACCATGTCCTAAAATTCACAGCCCAATGGAGAGAACTTTGTTTACCAGGAAGAAAACACTTGAAAAGGGGAATCTTTGGCGGAAGCATGACGGGATTAATGCTGGGGTTTCTTTAGGCAGTTCTGTTGTTTTGCAGGGCCTGACCTTAGTGCTCTGATTCGCTTTTGCCAAGCGACTCTCTCCCTGCCTAATTTAGAGCAGGGCATTGTGCTGGGCTGGGAAGGGGGAGGCGGCAGAGCCAGGTTTGGCAGCGCGAGTGGGAGCCCGGGATTATCTGGTTTGGAGCGCAGGGAGTCGGTCATTAGATGCTGTGCTGCTGAAAATCCCGCTGTAATTAATTTTCTCCTGAATTAATTAGAGGAATTGTGAAGGGAGGCTGGGCCGGGAAGGTGCAGAGGAAGTTTTTCAGGGGGACGTGCAGGTTGTTGGCAGAGCAGGGACTGAATCACCTTCCTCCCCCTTCCCGGGCTGTTCGCTCGAGCTGCTCTTGGCCACGGTCGGTGCGTGGGCAAGGGTGGAGGTCCTGGGCACGGCATGTCCCTGGTGGAACTGCCCCAGGTGCCAGCTCAGAGCATTTCCCCTTTTTTGGGGGGGGCGTCTCTTTTTGCGTGCTGCTGGCACCACAAGCAGCGTCGCAGTGCAGCAGGTGGGATGCAGAGCTCTGTGAGGCTGAGCAGTGCCGGGCTGTGCGAGGGTCTGTCACCTCCGGGGCTCCTCACACACAAGGAGGCCCAATGTGGAGGAGGAAATTCAGCCTCAGTTTCTGGCTCCAGCAGAGGAGAGGGTTTGGGTTGGTTTGTTCTTGGCTCTGCTGTATAATTAGAATTGCTGCCTGAGCTCTGCTCGGGACCAGGGGAGCAGTGATGCCCCGAGCCGTGCATGTGAGGGGCTGTAGGGATGGGGGGCTGTGTTCTGGGGTCCCTGTGCTTGGCAGAAAGGTCTCCACACCATCCCTAGCTTGGCTCCCGGGTTCTCTGGTGTCAAGCAGCAGAAATGCACGTGCTGGTGGGTGTGCAGTGAAGGACACACTGCCTGGTGTCTGTAGGTGCAAGAAGGTGAAGTCCCCTGGGCAGGGCAGACCTTCCCTTTGCCTCAATGGCATCTCCGTGAGCTGCTGGGCAGGTGGGAAAAAACATGCCCGGGGAGGGGTGAGGATGGGGAATATTCCTACTGGCTTTGCCAGGGTTGTGCCTGCAGCATCCGTATGGGATCTGGGATGTGCATCATCCCTCCGGAGCTCACCTGCTGCAGGTGAGCCGGGCGAGGTCCTGCCCGCCCGTGGCCCCGGCTCGGCTGCTCCGTGGGCAGGGGTGCCTAATCCTTCCTTCCCGCCCCGGGAGGCGCTGGGAAGGGAGAGCAGGCTGACGAGCATGGGAATCTGGAAGGCTATTCAGCGGTAATTATCGGCCTCAATACGGAGCGAGGGGGAGAAGGGGGGGCAGCTGCGAGCGAGGGGAAGACCCACGGGGAAAGCAGATTCCTCCCCCTCCTCACCACGGAGCTGGGAGCGAGGGGAGGGATAGAAGGGGGGATCTCCTGAGGCAAACCCCCCTCCCCGTGCCGAGGAGGAGGTGGGTGCTGTGGCTGTGCTGTTCCACCAGCTGCTCCCGGTGGATCCGAGTGCCGAGCCTGTGCCTTGGACCAGGGTCCCCCAGCTGGTCCCGACAAGCTGCTGGTCGTGGAATGGTGCAATGCGCTGCTGCACCTGCTTAATTAACCCCAATTAGTCCAAGTGCTGCTGCCTCTTCAGGCAGTGGTGCCTCCTGGGGGCACAGCCCTCACCAGCAGCTGGTGGGACCTGGACGAGGAGCTCCCGAAGGCTCCTGTGGTGACACATTCAATGTGTCTGATCCCAAAATGGGTTTGGCACATCCAAACCTCCAGCTGACAGTGGGGTTGGGGTGTCTATGCCTGCAAGACACCCTGTACCTGTGTCACAGATGCACACAGACCTCAGGGGTCCCGTGACACAGGAACAGAAGGAATCAGACTGATCTGCTGGTCCTTCAGTCCGTTTGGGACCCCCTGCCCGGGGGGGGGGTTGTTTTACACTGTTTTTCCCAGTTTAGGGTATTTCTGAAGTAGGCACTAAGGGTATTGGATCCAGTGTCCTGTGCAGGAATGGTCTGGAAATGGAGACAGCACTGCTGTTTCCTTCAGGTGCTCTCTGCTTATCACCTGGCAAAGGTGTTGTGCCAGCCGAGTTCCACCTTCCCAGTTGACTGTTGAGTGTCTCTTGGCCTTAAATTTCAGCAGAACTCTTATTTATCAGGGATTTGGTATGTCCTTCCTGCCAGATTCCCGTGGAAGGTATGCTTCCAGCTTTAATCCCCCTTTTAGCAACCCGTGGCACATCCTTTGTTGGCTCTGGCATTGTCCTTCACAGCGTCCAAACTGTGCTTTGCCACAGGGTAAGGACCAGAGCTGGATTCTCCAGCAGCTTGCCCCCTGTGCAGCCAGGTCTGACAGCTCAGGGCTCCCTGTTCCCCTCCTCCTTTCGCCCTAAATCTGGGAGATTTGTAAGGCTGAGTTGAGCAGGGGGGCTCGGGTTGCACTTCAAGGGGTTGGGCTG
This sequence comes from Oxyruncus cristatus, assembly GCA_013399855.1. Taxonomy (NCBI): domain Eukaryota; kingdom Metazoa; phylum Chordata; class Aves; order Passeriformes; family Cotingidae; genus Oxyruncus; species Oxyruncus cristatus. The sequence goes on from VXAY01004618.1 coordinate 304,010, forward strand.
CCCCGGATCCTCCCGGTGCCGTGGCCTCACCGTTCCCTGCTGTCCCGCTGCAGGTGCAGGACCCATTTCCCTCCCTGCCTCTGCCTCCCCGGGGCTCTGGGGCTGAGGGTAATAAAACCCCCGAGGTCCCTCTGCCCCTCTGAATGGGAGCTTTGTCTCTGCAAAAAATGACTTGAAACTGAGCTGGGGAAAGGCGATTGTTATCTGGAGGCTCCTGAACTGTTTGGATCCTGACTTTGTTAGAGATCTTGTAATTTAAACTTCAACCTGCTTATTAGAAATTTGAGAGAATAGTTTAATAATAAAAAGCAGATTTTTTTCCCCCCCTTTGTTCCCGTGTTCCTGTCCTCCTCTTTCTCTGGGCTGCTGTGGATATTTAATCGTCTGATACACCCCCCCTCCACCTCCCTCTTTGCTTTTATTTTTTTTTTTTTTTTTTTTTTTTTTTTTTTTTTTTAAATAGTGGGATAAAATGGTGAAATGTTTCTTTTTGAGGGCTGCCAAGGAGAGATCACACAGGCCTGTCCCTGCCGTCCCTGTGCGTGCATTTTGGAGCAGGGAGAGCTGAAAGGAGCTGGAGGCAATGCCAGCCCCTGAGTTATCCTTGATTCCTGCGTGTCCCCTCCCCTGGGAGGGTCTGGAAATCCATCCAGGTGAAGGGGGTCCCTTTCCTCAGGGGGTTTCTCCCCTGAGCAGGGTCCTCTCTGCCTGTGCTCAGCCCCCTGCCCTGTCCCGCTGCCTGCAGCCCCGTGGGGGGAGTTGGGGTGGGATTTGGGAGCTCTTCCCAAGAATGATCCTCATCCAAGTTCCTCCAGCTGGGCAGCGGCTCCCTGGCCCCGGCAGCGCCCGGAGGAGACGTGTCTGGACATGTGTGGGGTGTCTCAGCATTCCTGCTGCTGTCCCCCCTTCCCTCTGGCCATGGGGCTGCACAGCCCCTGCCTAGTCCGGGGTGCTGCTGGGAGAGGCTGGGAGCCCGTGGGGCTCCCCCAGGATCTTTGTGACGTGGGTGGGCAGCAGCCCCGGTGGTTCTGCTCTGTCCCAGTTCCTGCTGCTCACCCTGATTAACAGATTCCGTGGCACAGGCAGGGCTGGCTGTGGGAGAGCAGTGCCAGAGCCGCTGTCCAGGGCACCTCCCAGGGAGCAGGAATGCAGAGGGAAGGGTGGGAGCCCACGGGGCTGACCCCGGTGGGGGTGGGACTGGCCATGGCAGAGCCACCCCAGTGAACCCACAGTGCTCCCAGGGCCCGGGTGCCTTTGGCTCGTCCCCTTGGATGCTCTGAGGGAGGAATCTGGGCTTTGGGTTCTGTGCCTGCATCCCAGGGGAGTAAAAACTGAGCTGAGTGGCCCTGCGAGAGATGCTGTGGCCCTGCCATGGTTTGGAGGTGGCCCCTGGGCAGTTGTGCGAGTACAGGGAAGATGCCACTGCAGACAGGCAGGGCCTGACAGGCCCACCTGGAGCAAGAGGCTGGGATTCTGGCAGGGGGAGTCTGGCAATTTTAGCATTTACAGAGGTCGTTGGAGGCTGATGCTCCCAGGGCTGTCAGTGGTGGAGAGGAATTAAAGGGAGACAGTGCTCAGCTGGAGCTATGGTCAGGTTGCAGATTTGGCAAACTTGCTGTTTAATGGCCATAGTTGGGCTCATTTGAAGGTAAAGGAACAAAGTCATGGAATTATCTGTGTTTAGTTGTTTGTGAGCTCTGGACTTGCTCAGACACTTGTAGGGAGGCACTTCATCCCCGGGGATGCTCTCCAGGCTGGGGCTGTCTGGGGTGGGTGAGGGGATGTGCTCCCCCTCTGTGCTGGAGATGGGCAGCCCTGGGGACGAGGGGAGCTGATCCCGTGAGATGGGCAGCCCTGGGGATGAGGGGAGCTGATCCCGTGAGATGGGCAGCCCTGGGGACGAGGGGAGCTGATCCCATGCATATGTAGAGGCTGCTGAGTGATTTCCTGCTGAGCCTGGGTTATGTTGGTTCATATTGGCTCCTGCTCTGGATGCCACTTCCATGACATCATTTGGCTCTTGAGGAGTGGAGGAGGTGAGACACTTCGGAGCGATTATCTAGTGCAAATAGCCCTTGGTAAATAGACTCAGTGAGTATTGACACTGAGACTGTTTCTCTTCCTAATTTCCTGCTCTGGGTGAGTTTGCCAAGTAGCCAAAAATAAAGGAGGAGGGGGAACGACCCAAACCCTGCAAACCCAATCTCAAACCAAGACTTCAGATTTCAAGTCAGGGCATAGAGCTACTGTCATCCAGGTAATTGAATTAGCAGTTAATGACATAACTTCCACGTGGGATCTTGGCCTGGGACTAATTTTAGGAAATGAGTCTATTTAACCTGTTTGTATTAGCTGGGGATCTTCCTCCTGGACTGGTGCTCTGATGTTCTCACCGTGGCACTGTCAAACTGGTGGTCCCTGCCCTGCATGGCGCTGACTTTCCTGGGATAAATTCTCCCAGAGACATTTAAGCCAGTGCTCGTTGCCGTGTCCTGTGGTTGCCTCTTACCCAAACGGCACCAGGATGGATGACTTTCCACAGTGAGGAGGGATGGACACGATCCCTTAGGACCGATGCACCTGAGCTGGGAAAACCAGGAGTTTTCCCATCCGGGGAGCGCTTCCTGCGCTCCCTGTCCCAGTGCCACCAGCAGCTTTGCTTTGCTCCGTGCTCAGCATGTTGGGCTCCAGCCACGTCCCAGGGTGAGCAGATGCTCTGCCCTCTCGGGCTGGCAAACTTTAACTAAGAGAGCCCGTTTTTTATTAACCTGAATTTCCTTCTGGCTCCTCCATTACCTCTGCACAAAAGAATCTGACCCCTCGCTCTCACCATCACCTTCACTTTTATTTCCCTCCCCCCCACCCCGCTGTTGCTTTGTGGTTTGGGTGAAACTCTGCAGAACCTCCCCGTGGCCAAGCCATCCCTTGGCCGTGTCCCTGCTCCCTCCTGCCTTTGTCAGCACTCCCGAGGGAGCCTTTGGGCTGGCACAGGCGGCGTTAAGTCCGTCAGAGGTCCCTCTTAATTAAATTTGAAAACTGCTTGGATAAGAGGGTTTTCTGAGCCAGTCAGGTGCTGGGCCATGGGCCTGAATGACTGCCACAGACTAGCACTACCACCCACAGTCCTGATCCCCATGACATGTGGGCAGATTATGGAGAAATCCCTCAGCAATGAGGCGGCTTTAACTCTTTCGTGCTCTGGGGCCTTTGCAGGGATGCCCTGGGATCCCTGTGCTGCCTTCCCAGGGCTGCAGCAGCAGTGGCCTGGACGCCCTCCATCCCCCCGTGGTGCCAGCTGTGCTGCACACCTTGCAGGGCATGTGAGCCCGGCCAGGGAAGTGCCATCTCCATGTTTTCTTTGGCTGTGGCGTGGAACAAAAGGAGGAACATCTCCCAAGCTGGGGCTGCAGCAAGAGAGGGAGGCTTGGGGTCACTGTTCTGCTGAGGAGGAACGAGTGAAGGAGTGGAACTGTGTCCCCTGGGGAAAGCTCAGTGCAGTGTGAGGGGATGACTTGCTCTCTTGTTGCTTCATCCCAGCCCATCCGTGTCCAGCTTCCCAGGGAGCTGTGCCTACTGAACCTGCAAAGCAGGGCCGTGTTCCCTGGTAAATGCAGAATAAAGAAAGAAATAGGCCAGTGCTTTAATCCACCCTGCCCCAGACCTGGCTCCTGCCAGTGTTGAGGTGTGTTTTCTGTTGCAGTTTTGGGCTCTGTTGGGAAGCCCCTCCTGTGCACCCACCTACATCAGACGTCTTGTTTGTCACTGTTGCTGAAGGTTTGGTGCTTCTTCAGAAAGCAAAAACTTTCTCCATGTCTCCTTGGAGGGAAAAAAGCCCCTAAATTTGAGCAGCCCACCCCCTGTCCTTTAGGCACCTGGATTCTGCCTGGGAGGGTTTATAGGGGGGTTTTCCCAACCGGGTGGTCAGCAGTGCTGAAGCTGTTCTGTCCCTGTCCCCAGGGCTTTCCCTCTGGTTTCCAAAACTCAGTGCTTTCCTGGGATGGGTGAGAGCTGGAAAAAGGCAGGCAGGGCTGTGCACACGCAGGCAGACGTGTGACTGTGCCAGCAGCACCGAGGGCTTTGCCTCTTGTCCCAGCTCCCAGTTCTTGCCTGGTCCCTTGTTCTGACGGCAGCATTTGAAGCAGGAGGCAGCAAGATTAAAAAAGCAATACTGCAGCTTGTCGAAGCACACTGGAGGCTCCTTCCAGCCTGGAGTTTTGCTGGAGTCAGGTTTTTTTTTTTGGTCTCCTATTAAATCACACATTCCCAAGGAGCCTCGGAGCCCGGTGCACTGGGCACGTTCCAGAGCTGGGCCAAAACCAACAATTATCTCCAGTTTCAGGAAATTTGCAGCCGTGGTGAACAGTGTCTTCTCAGGGCCTGACAGGTGACACGGGTGGCTGTGGCATCAATCACCTCAGCAGTTGTGCTCTGAGCGTTGCTCAAGACGGGGCTGGCTCAGGTCAGGGGTTCAGGGCTTGGGTTTGAGGGCTCAGGGAGCTGCCCCAGCTCAGGGATGGCCTGGCCTGGCCACGTAGGCTCCACGCGACCCATGGAATTCTGTCTCTTCCCCTGGCTTGCTGTTACTCCCCCAGGCACTGGGGAAATCACTCTGCTGCTTCCTGCAAAGAAATGGAGGTAGAAACTTTTATGGGCTGTTACTTTTCTCTACCATTAAGTCAGGGCTGAGGGAACGCTTTATTTGCTGAAACGTTGACTTTCATGTTTTCTGTGACTGTTCTGATCAAACATATTGGAAACTCAGGGCTCTGGATGCCCCTCTGGGGCCAGTCCTGTGTCCATCCCCCCAACTCCTCTTGTATTCAAGTTCTGAGGGGTTTGGGTTCGTGAGGAAAACAGGGAATTGTCTTGGCTCAGTGACTGAGCCAAGAGTTTTCCAAGCCCTGTTGGTAGGTCCTGGGATCTGCCAGCCTGGAGAGGGGGGTCTTTGGCACCTCTGCATGACTGGCAATCCCAGTCTCTGTTACTGGAGGGGAATGGGATCAGGAGCTGCAGGAGCTCCGCCCCAGATGCCTCCAGCAGGGAGGAAGGATATGTTTTATCAAAGTGAGTCCCTGCTGTTTGAGTTCCTGGCTTGGAGCTTGATATCATCTAAAAACCAACACGGGGAAATAAACAATGACTCTGGTTTGATTTTAGTCCTCTTTCTCCTGTAATTTAACTTTTTAATTACTTCAAGTGTTGCTGAAACCATAAGTCCCAATAGAGGTAATGATCTGTTTGTGGGGAGGCTCTGCTGCCAGTCCCTTCCTGTAATCCTGCAAAAGCCCAAAAGAGGAGGAAATATTCTTCTGAAGCAGCCGAAATGAGTCGTCCTTTGGCTGTTCACTGCAATAATACCAGGTGTGAAAAAACCCTCTGGTATTTACGAGCAGATGTGATTCAGGAATAACAAAGACCTGAGAACCTGTCACAGGGTCATGTGGATCAATGAATCATCTGCCAGATATGGTGGGTTTGCGTATCAAGCTGGAACTGCTGTCATTTTTATGGTGCTGCCTGGTGGCAGTGGGACTTGTGGATCCTGAAGGAGTCCAAAGCGTTCCCGGGAGGAAGAGAGAGCTCCTGCTGTAGAGGGATTTCGCTGGGAAAGAAACCCGAGCTGACAGGAGCCACCTTGGTGCTGTCTGCAGCCTGGACGAGGAAATTTGTGTTGCTGTTGAGCCGTGCAGAGAAAACAAATATCACCCCCCTGAGCTGCCTTCAAAGGGAAGGGCTTCCTGCCCTGGGTGCTGCCAAGGGCTGAGCAGTTAACGTGGCACCCACGTGCCACCTTCTGCCTCTGATATCTCAGAATCATGGGCTGGTTTGGGTGGGAAGGGACCTGAAAGCTCATCTCATTCCACCCCCCTGCCATGGCCAGGGACACCTTCCACTGGCCCAGGTTGCTCCAAGCCCTGTCCAACCTGGCCTTGGACACTCCCAGGGATGGGGCAGCCACAGCTTCTCTGGGCAACCTGTGCCAGGGCTTCCCCACCTTCCCAGGGAAGAATTCCTTCCCACCATCCCACCTAAACCTAACCTAAGTCCTTAGCCTGTACTAGTAGAGAGCCACTGAAACGCTGTTCCTTGATGTTTCTTCATTTTACACCAGCTGATGGCTGAACCAGGGTTTTGACAAGTTTGCTGTTGCTTTTACAAAATCCTTTGCTTGCTGCTTGTCCTCCTTTCCATGGTTTTCCTCCTCTGCTTTCTCCCCTTCCCACTCTGGCTGCCTGAAGTGCAGGGAAAATATGTGCAGCCTTCCCAAGAGAACATCTTGGCAAAGTCAGAACTTGTTAAACACCGTAATTAAAATATTTCTCTCATTAACTTGGAAATAATGTTTCTTCCTAAATTATACTGAAGAATTTTCTTTTTTTTTTTTTTTTTTTTTTTGTAATTAAATTGCCAGTTTCAACAAAACTGCTTCAGAAAATAGAAAATCCTGGAGTGGTGAGGCTGCCCTTGCTGCGTCCCTCAATCAGCTCCCTGCAGCCAGGACCACGTGCAAAACAGGGAGATATTGTCAGAGGTGATCCTTAGAAGGGTCTGCCCTGGCTGGGTGGTGGGACAGCTCAGAGGTTCGTTGTCAGGAGATGTTTTGGGCTGTGTTTGGTCTAGAAATGTCTTCTGGTGTTTCGCGTGTTTCTCGTTGATGTGAATCCCTCGAGGGTCTTGGTCTGGTTTTGTGCTGGGAAGGTACAACTCCTGAGTTTGCTGCCAACAGCTGCTGCTGGACCCTCATCCCTGTGGGGTCACAGCTGATGGAGAACCAGCACAGCAGGAAAAATCCTTCTCCAGAGGGACCTGTCCGTGCCCCATTCCCTGCTGCCCACGGGGCACTTCCTCCCCCGTGCTGACCCAAAGCAGCAGCAGGGCCCAGGTGTTGATATCCACTGGGACTGGCAGGGAAACCAGGATCGTTTTCCAGTGGCCTTGGTGATTTGCTGGATGTTCAGAGGTCTCCCTGCAGGGCTGCAGATGCTGAGGGGAAGGTTGTCCAAGGGCTCCTGTAGAGGAGCTGAGCCCTGGAAGTGCTGTTTTCTGCAAGGGAGACATTGAGGAGTCTCTGCACTCGCCGTGGTACCGGTCCTGTCCCAGCCTGGTGGTTTTCCCAGCCTGTTGCTGGAGACTTGGCCTTGCTCAGGTGCTGAGGTGTGGGAAGGCTGGGTTACTGCTCCTAAACTCAAGCACCTTCTGAACTTGCTCGTGGTTCTCAAGGCTCATTTCAGCATTGCCCCAAGTTCATCCCTCCCTCAGCAGTTGGTGGGGGCTTGTTCTCTGGGAGTAACTGCCCCCTTGAACCCCTCTGGAGCAGAGGGTGCCATCCCACCTCACTGCTGCAGTGAAGACCCCTGTCAGCTCCCCAGGGGAGCTTCTGGGGAGACCCCTCACCTCCTGAAAGAGCTTGAAGTTGTGAACCATGTTTCAAATCTCTAAAAGCCCTGCCCTGGCACATCCCCGTGTGCCCCCAGCGCCGGGGTGGGTTTGGGGCCGTGCAGAGCTGGGTGGTGCCAGCCCGGCTGCCCCACGAGCTCCTCCTGCAGTGATTGTCACATCCCCGGCGGGAGGGGGGAGCAGGAGCCCCCCCAAACCCCCGGGACCCCTCGAGTTACACCCGCGGCACCACCTCGTCGTGCTCCCCCGCAGTCCCCCGTGCGGGGCTCACAGCCGGGCGCTGCCGTCGGGGCGGTGCCTGCGGTTCAGAGCGGGGACAGCCTTATGTACACATCGCCCTGGCAACATTTAGGTAAAAGCCTCTGAGGAGCACCGGGCTGCGTATTAAGGGCTGTTGCCTCTTTGTGCCTGTGCACATGTGGGCTGTTCCCTGCCGTTAGCCCGAGGTGCAGGGAACACCCGAGCTGCTTTCGTTATGTGCTTTTGGAAATCTCCACCTTGTGCAGGGTTGTTTTTTTTTTTAATTTATTTATTTTTTTTTTAGCTGTGTCAGTTCCAAACCCCGTTGCAAATCTGTGCCTGAGATCTCCCAGGGACGGAGCACAGCAACCCCGAGGTGGGGCGTGGGCAGGGTGGACCCGGCTTGGGCTGATGCAAAGTGCCCAAGGGCTTTGGAACCAGGATGGGTGGCCCTTGGATTGAGTGACTGTATCACCGGGGTTAATCCAGCAGCATCTGGAAACTCTTCTGCGTGAGGCTGCTTGAATGTAGCTCGGGCCAAACCTGTCACAACTAATTCAGTCATTTAGGAATGAAGAAGCTGATCTGACTGGATTAAGTCAACCCGCCAGCCTTGGACCTTTCTTTTAGGATGGATGTAGGCTCCCAGCCCTCTCCTTTGACTCCCAGGGGAAGCAGAGTAGCTGGAGGGGGTGACTCCCCTGCCTGGCAAGATGTTGCTCTCCAGGGAGCCGACAGTCCTTGGGACACTCTGGTGAAGGGGTGGCATTTATTCCTCTGCTTGTATAATCATATTTGATCAGTATTTCTGAATGTTCAGGGTTTTTTTTTAAAGAGCAAAGCCCCTTTAAAAATGGGGTTTAAAAACCACCTTTTTTAAAGGGGCTTTTCAAGGCCAGGTTGGACGGGGCATTGAGCAACCTGGTCTAGTGGAAGGTGTCCCTGCCCATGGCAGGGGGAGTGGAACGGGATGAACTTTATGGTCCCTTCCAACCCACACCAGTCTGGGATTCTGTGATATCAGACCTGGTAGACGGTGGGTGTAGTGAGACTGAGCTCCTGGGTTGCTCAGTTGGGCTAGAGAAGGTGTTCAACTGACCCGCAGTTATTTAGGAATTCTCAAATAACCTTTTTTAACTGTCTTCTAAGTGTGCTGGTTGGGCCATTAACTTCAAGGGTGTCCGTGTGTTTTGCTTTCTGAGGCCCATCTGAGCTTTGAAACATTCTTGGGCTTCTGCCTTAGAAATAGGATGCCGCTCTGGACTTTAGCAGTGCACTGGAGTGCCGAGACTCCTGATTTTCACTTTGCTGCTGGTGTTTTTCAGAACCCCTGGGCCCATCCCTTTTTACCTCTCTATGTCCCCATTTCCCTGGTGCAGAATGGGAATATTGCCTCCCTCCTGCCAGCAGCTTGCAAAATGCACTTCTCCCCTTGTGTGCATCTGCCTTGCTGTTGTCTCGGGCACTTGGGATAAAGGCTTTTCCAAAAAGGTGCTCGGTGGCGTCCAAAGGCCTCACAGCGAGGAAACAACGTGTCCAGTCTTGTCTGTCCCGGGTGTTTGCTCCCTGCAGGCAGCCCATGGCACAGAGCAGCGTGCCCAGTGCCACCAGGGCTCCTGGCCTGGGCATGCAGGGATGGACCAGTGCTTGCTTGTGCCTTGCAACTCCTGGCGAGGTTCCTGCCTCTCCACGGGCAGGTCATGCTGAAATCCACGGCTGATTTTACCTCACTGCAGAATTGTGGAGAGTATCAGTTAAATCAGCTTCCCCCCACCCCACACTGCTGCTGCTGCTTCTGTCCCTCTGCATCCATCAGCAATAGGTTTGGGTGGCAACACTGGATCAGCTGGTGGAATTTGTTGGCTCTGGTGGGAACCATTTTTAGGCAAGATGTTTTTGCAAACAGTGTTTCATCACAAACCCCTGCTGTCAGTCACCTGTAGGCGAATGACTCTCCAAAACCCAGCCCTAGATTGAAGGAAACGATAAGGAGTTCTGCTTGTCTTAAAACCTTTCTCTTTTTTTGTCTCTTTATTTAATATAACACTGGGTAAATAATTATTGACCTCCCGTAGTGCAGAACGGGTGGGGAGGGTGAGCAAGTGACTTGAAAATGGTTTCAGTTCTGCATTCGATGGCCAAGCCAGAGGTTTCCATCTGCACCCAGGACTGCCTGAGCCACATTCCTCCAGCCTGGGGGGGTGGGAAGGTGGGTTCTCAAAGGTTAAAATGCCCCTGAGCTGCTGTAGGAGCCGTGCCCTGGCTGGAGAGGTGATGGTGGAGGGGATTCCTGCTCAGCCAGACCTTCAGTGATGGTGATGGACAGACCCTGCTGTCCTTCAGGGCCAGGTGGAAACACAGCTGGGATTACACACAGGGAATAGCTCTGACTGTCAGCAGGAATTACTGGAACAAGGTGAATTTTCCTGCAGCAGAGACCAGCCATGAGCCCCAGCCTGGGGGCGGCCCCTCCTTGGCAGCCTTGCCCCGGCTGTGCAGCTGGAGATTGTCTTTACCTGGACACAAGACATCAGGGCTTAAACACTGCTTTACATAGCTGGCATATTGATGGCAGATATCTTAAGGGTTGACTCAGTCCAGAAGCAGCACCTGAGCGGGGTGATGGCCAGGTGTGAGGTGATGCATCTTTCCAAGAAGGTGTTGGATACACGAACACTCCCGGGAGACACAGAGACACCCAGGGCTGGAAGCAGCCACCAGCCACATTCCCAGCAGAAAAGACACTGTGTGGGGGGTTTAATTTGGAGTCTTAATTAAATGCTGGACCAGTCTGTGAGGAAGGAGAGAGTAAATTCTCCATCCCTTGGAGTCTTTAATGAGAGCAAGCAGCTTTCTGAAAGCCCTGCTATCACTGCTGATCCAGCTGATCCACGCACGGGAACTCGCCGTGGGAGCTCCCAGCCAGTGCTGCTGAGCCAACCCCTCCTGGCCACAGCAGGCTTGGAAAACCCCCTCCCAGGGAGACTGGGGGTCCATCCTGGGGCCACATCACCCCTGTTCCATGTGATGGACCGTTATCCAGGCTGCTGTTCTCCAGGAACAGGCTGGTTACACACAGAGCCCTTCCCCTCCCCGGCTCCTGTCAGCACCTCTGTTTAACTGCACTGTCACTTTTCTCCTGCTTGTTTTCAAGTGTTTTCTCTGACAGTTGCTTTTTATAATTGTGATTTTTTTTTTTTTCTCCCCTCCCTCTCTGTTGGTACCTGTTCCAGCCCTGGGGCTCTGAGCTCGGAAATGCATTTGCTGGGGTTTGCCCTGGCCTGTCTCCTGCATCATCCCAGGGAGGATGGTGTGTGCATCCCTTTGGCATTTGTTAATGGCTGCAGCCTGACTGAGCTGCTTCTGCTTCTCGGGTTTTCTGCTCCAAAATTACCTCCTTAAAACAACAGAGCAGCAGTTGGGGGAATGATGCTCTTTGTGCCCTTGTTTGGGCTTCTTGGGTGCACGTCCCAAACACTTGGTTTGGAAGCCCTGTCTGCAGGAATTCTCAGGGGTGCAGGCAGTGCCCACCCCCTGCCTCCTGCCAAGCAAGGAACAGGTGGGCTGCAGGGAGGGGCAGGTTGGACATCAGGAGGAATTTCTCCGTGGAAAGGGTTGTCAGGCATTGGCGGGGGCTGCCCAGGGAGGTTTGGAGTCCCCACCCCTGGAGGTGTCCAAGGAAGGCCTGGCCATGGCACTCAGTGCTCTGGGCTGGGGACAAGGTGGGGATGGGGCACAGGGGGTACTCGATGATCTGGGAGGTCTTTTCCAACCGAAATGATTCCGTGAAGTTCAGTTCGATAGAGGCCAAGACTCAACACTGTTTAATATCTCCTTGTGCCTATTCCCCTTCCCTGTTACCATTAACGGAACATGAGCTTTAGCCACCTCAGGTGGCCATTTGAGACACTCCAGAGCCCAATTTTTGAAGGTCTAGAGAAAATTGTACTCCCACCTGACCCGTCTCCTCTCCTAAGGGCTGGATTTACTTTCCAGTGCCCTCAGCTCATCCCTGTTACCCTCCCCGAGCCCTGTAATGTCATGGTGGGAGCAGAAATGCCACCAGTGGAGTCCCGAAGGTCTCCTGGCTCAGGTGGAGCTTCATCTGGGAGACGTGTTTGATCCCAGCTCCCTCTCCCCAAGGGAGAAGTCTTTCACAACAACACACCAGCTAAGTGGAGAATTCCCACCTTTCCTCTTCTCTGGGAATATTTATCTATCAGCCAGCTTAGGGCAGGAGGGAATTGTTTCCAGTACAATGTTTTTTTCCATCTGCACCTAATAACATCTTTAACTGTGTGTAATTAACTCCGAAGTGATAGAGTTGTAATTACCAGCAGAAGCCTGTGAAAAGGATTGCGTTAATCTTTACCTCGGGAACTTTATTAACCAGGGTGTTCTGGACTGCTTTGGGATATGCTGGAATGTCTGAGGTGGTGCTGGGGCTGTGCAGGGCCCTGGGTTGTCTCCGGCAGCAGATGGGTCCGGCCATTGTCTGGTGTCCTGCTTTGGAGGTTCAGCAGGGATGACACAGGTCCACCCTTCTGGTCCTCCCTCAGAACTCTCGGTTTCTCCTGGTTCTGTCAGCCTGTGGGTGTCACTGGAGGGGTGGGAAGGGCGAGGCCTGTGGTTGACCTGTGGTGGCTGTGCCTTGTAGGAAAGGCTCATAAAATAACCACACGATGGGAAATGACTGCTTAGCCCTGGAAACTGATAGTTAAGGCTTCTCCTGTTTGAATGGGGTGAAACCCTCACAAACCTGTACACTCTGTAAGAATGGTGCTGAAGGAGTGAGGGCTTTGCCTCATGGTTCCCTCCTTGGGGGATTAAGCTCAGTGACTCTATTTTTTTGGTGTGCAGCTCTCCCCAGTTTGTTCTCGTGGTACTTGGGAGCAACACCCTGAATGGAAAACAAGAGTATTTAATCTTGCTTTTGCTTGTCTAGAGGAAGTTCTTGGTCGTCTTCTAGAACTGTTCTTGTGGTTTGAACTCACAAGTTTTGGGCGTTCCATGGACATGGTTTCACATCACATCCCTTGAGCCTGTGACTGGTTGGAGGCTTCTTGGTGCTCCACCAACAGCTCTGCAGGGCTCCTTGATGGGATACAGGTGTAGGATGAGGGGAGATTTGCCTTTGAGGTCCAGCTGATGACCCCACATGTCCTTTAACAGAGTCAGTGACTTCAGGCACTGCCGTGGTAGAAAGGACTGTCCTGTCAACACCTGGGTGTCCCAGGACTTGGAGCAACCAGGCTAATAAATGGAAAGGTGAATGGTGAACAAGAAAAAAAAAAAAAAAAGCCAAGCTGGTTAAATAATTTATTTGGTAATTAATTATTTTTGCCCTGTCATTCAAGGCGTTAAGAGAGGAAGAATGGCTCATTGATTAGGGCACTGCTCTACCTTGGAGAAGCAGTTTGTGCTGTGCCCTGCCCTGGCTGTCTTGTATAAAATAGGGCAAGGAATTTAATCTCTTTATGCTCCTTGTGTTTTGAGGTTAATTATAATAAATGTAGTAGTGTTGTTCCACTCACACATGAATATTGTTCCCAGTAAGAGTCAAGATGCAGCAGGAGTAGTGCTGACTGCAGGGAAAAGCAGAGAATATCCTGAGCTGGAAGGGACCCAAAAGGCTCAGTGTAAATAGGTGCTTTGGGTAATGGTACTTAAGACACTTCTAGCCTGAATTAACTGGTTTGTGTGATGCTCCTGTGCAGGTGGAGTCGGGACAGGCAGCACTGGGAGCAAAGGCTGTCCTGGGCTGTCACAAAAGATCATCAGGAGCATTAACAGCTTGAAATTACACACAGATATAACAAGTTCAGCACATGCTTTTACCAGAATGATTATCCTGAGGAATGGGCTCTTCATCTCCTCCATTTCTTGAGGTGTCTCAGTCCAGCCTGGGACTGTCTTTGTGTTCAGCCCTGTTTTCTGGGCTCAGTGGAGACACTGCAGGATGCTGATACTGGAAGAAATCAGAGGAGAGGCTCAGATAGGACAGATGTTCTCCCTGGCTGAAGGAAAACCATGTTGAAATAAAATTTGTAGCACTGAAACCACGGGGCTCATCAATGATTTGGAGTCCCTGGCCACAAAAGTCCCCTGTGAGGTCACAGACCTTTCCAAATACCAGGACTCTGCACCCTCAGAGTCCATATGCTCAGGATACCAGGGGCTTTCTGGCCCTGCTGGAGCCCTGCAGGCAGCTGTGAGAGGGGGAAAATGTAATTCTGAATTGCAAGGAAGGCAAAGCCCTTCAGGACAAAATTCTAGCAGGACACTTTCAGTAACTTTTTCGCTCTGTTGCCTGCACAGGTTTGGTAAAACTCTTCTTTTCCACACCCCTGAATTTTAACCCCCCTCTTTTTTTTTGTTCCAGGTCCTGGGCTCGTGAGAACTTCCAATGACTTGGCAGATCCCTGTGAATCACTGACGTTCTGCTGCCACCTCCACCCACCCGTGGCTGTCCCCTGAGTGCTCCCTCCCCGGTGTCAGCTCACAGCCTACGTGCTGAGAAGAGAAGTTAAAAAGGTAAAAGTCTGTAATCTGATTCCACAGTGACCTGTCTAATCCTGTTCCCGGGTACAGTGAGAGCTGAAATACTTGTACTGCAAAACAATGACTTGAGGAGACGAGAGGAGGAAGATGAGAGTCTGCAGGGATTTGTTCTTGGGATTTTTTTTTCCCCACTCCATCCTTTGTCTTTTCCTGACCTAAAGCTGCCAGCTGGAAGGCAGGAGGAGTTTGGATCTGAGTGTGTGGGTAGCAAAGCATTGGGTCCCTCTTTACAGGAGAGTTGGGGGACAGTTTTAGGCAGCCCAGCCTAAACCTGCCTGGTCCTGGCTGCACTGGGCTGTCCTGGAGGTGAAGGGCTCAGATGTGATGACTAAACCGGTGTTGCTACCTGAGCAGCTCCCAGGAGCTCTGAAATGTTTCCACATTGGGTTGAAAATGATGATTTTGGTATGTTGGACCATTTTATTTCTTTTTTCTTTTGCCCTGGGAGCGGCTGAGCTTTCTGGGCTCCTGTGGGACAGCAGCTCAGCCCTGTGCTCTGTCCTGCCTGGGTCACAGCTGCTCCCAGGCTGCTGCTGCCCTTCTGGAGGGTCAGGGCTGCTCTGTTGGTGTTTCCTTCCCCTTGACTGTGTGTTGGATCCAGGAGCTTTTCGGGGTTGCCCTGTGCAGGGTCAGGAGTTGGACTTGATATTCCTTGCGGGTCCTTTCCAGATCAGGATATTCCATGAGCTGACCTGGGCTTCCAGGTGTGGGACAAGGGCTGTGGGGCTTTCCTGTTGTTCCCTGTGCATCTCTCTGTGTGCAGAATCCTACGTGGATGTTTTGGGTCATCACACGGCCTCTGTTCCTTTAGCTTGTTGTTGAAACGCTTCCCTGTGCCGAGCCTTGATGCAGGTTCCACCAAACCCACCTGCAAAAGGGGATTTTGGAAAAGCAGCTTCTTAGATGGAACCAGGTTTCTTTCTGTGGGCCCTGCTCCATTGGAAACACAACAGGTCGTGTGAGCAGTGCAAGGTCTGGTCACAGAGGAAGGGAGATGATCCCAGAGACCTCACTGCCCTCACTCCTCAAGACTTTCCCCCTGTTGGGGCTCTGTTTTTCCCCGTACCGAAGCCTCCAGCTTGCAGCTCCATGGAATGGAACCATGTTTCCAGAGCAATGCCCAGCTGGGAACTGGATTGCGCCGTTCCTCGAACTTAATTATTCCAAAGTATTTTGCCTGGATTGCATTATTTCCTTCCTTATTTTTTTAGGCATAGTACCCTCCAATCCATCTGGTGTTGCCAGTGCTGTTGATGCAAGTGCCACAGTGTTGTAGAAAGGGAAAGTTTGGGGAGGCATGGAATTTATCCAAGGTCAACTTCCGCGGTGCTGGCGGGGTTGACTCTGGGTGTTCTCCTGCAGAAGGAGCCCCTCTGCTGAAGGGGGAAGGCTCCTTTGGTTTGGAGGGGTGGTTTGGGGTTAGGAAGCTCTGCCCTGTCACAGCTGCATCCAGCAGCAAACACTTCTCATGGAATTCGTGCAACCAGGGCTCTGTAATGGAAAATGTGCCCCACCTTAAACGCTCTCGTGTTACTCATGAGCACAACACTGGTAATTAGGCGAGTTAAAAACCAGATTTATGGCATGTCAGTTATCACCCAGCGAGCTGGAGCGTCTGAGAGATGCATCAGAGGCCGGATGTGCTGGTTTCCCACCTGAGGTGAGAGAGGTCACCTGCCTTTCCACCAGTGCAGACCCGAGGGGTCTTGCCGTGTTTAAATAGAACCTTGCTCGTGTGCAGGAACGTGGGTGACACCTCTGGGCCCCCAGGTCGTGAAGTGAAATCCTCCCGTGTAACGAGATGCGAACTATCTGGTGGTTTCATCATGGTTTTGTCTCCCTGGAACCTTCCAGCACCTCCTGATTGCTCCTGACATCAGAAATGTTCTCAGGCTTCGCCCTGGTCCCGACAGCACGTGGCAGTGTTTGCTCCTCGCTGCCAATCTGCAGCAAGGGCTGTGGGAACTGCTGGGATTTGCTGATTCAGCTGATTAAAAGGGAAATTTGAAGGCACCCTGTCTGTGCAGGGCAGGCAGGGAGCAGGTTACAACACCTGGGCTCAGATCTGCAAATCGTCTCTGGCTTCGAGTTGCACTTCAGATCTTAGTCTTCACTTTAGTCTCTGCCCTTAAATCTCCTGCTCAAGATGTGTCTTATTTGTCTCTTGTTTTGGAGGCTGAGGTGCCTGTGGGCTGCTGGAGCACCCCATCTCCTGTGTTTTCAAGTGTCGAAAGAATTCCAAAACGTGTGAAGTTTGTGTGTCTGCAAACATCATTATTTAAGAGAGAAGGAAAAGTTAAAGCATTTGGAATCTAAAAAAGCACATGGCTTTGACTTTCTAGGTGCATCCTAGGGAAATGGGGATTTCTGGTGTTTCTAGGTGTGGTGTCCATCTGGGTGTGCAGCAAAGCACCAGGGAAGGTTTTGGCTTTGCCTTTTTCCACACCTGCAGTAATTCACCTGCATCTGCTCAGACTGGTACAACCTGGACAGAGATGGGGTTGGAATGAGACGTTCTTCAAGGTCCCTCCCAACCCAAACCTTTCCATGATTCTATGATCTCCTGGATCAGCCTGGCACCTCTGAGACCTGGCGGCTTCGCTGTGAGACCCCCAGACAGCGGGAGGTTCTGAACACCAGGAACAAGGGTCAGGAATGTGATGTGGGTGGGCTGCTTTGAGGGGTGGTGGCGGGGAAATATTGTTGAATTCCTTTTTCCCGTCCAAGCTGTGTTTGTGTCCATCTCAGCCGAGTCTGTGCCCCAGCTGGGAGCAGCCAGAGGTGTCCTGCCGTGCCGGCAGCTCTCGGCCCGTGCTGACACACAATCACAGTTTATTCCCTTCCCCTCGGGCAGGCAAGTGCGGGCACTTCCCGGCGGCCCGTCCTGCTCCTGCCGTGGGCTCTGGTGGAAGGAAGGGCAGAGAAATTCCTGTGCAGGCCGTGTTGCTCCGGCTGGAAGCGGGACAGGAGGCGATTCCCATCCCCCTGGCCCCGCTCCCCCGGCTCCCCCGCAGCCCTGCCTTGCCCTTTTGTGGAGATTTATAGAGCCGAGTGGGCTGAGAACAAATGAGCAGACATTAAGGGGATGTGTTCTGCATACTAATGACAAGATACTGCTCCTGCACCTCGGGGCAATACTGGGTCAGGCCAGTTTAGCTGTAAACTTTATTTATGTGCTTATTACATCGGAGCTGCAGTTTGCCAGCCTGGGCCAAGGGCTTGGGGATGTGTCCGGCAATAAATTTTGTTTGTTTATTTGAAATAAGACGCCTCTTTCCCCCCCC
>VXAY01004618.1:329534-350902 GCA_013399855.1 Oxyruncus cristatus
AGGGGGCCGCTGCTTGTGTGAATGTGCCCCCGCTCATTGTTCCGCGGCTTTATTCTGTGGCCTCGATGGGACTGATTTAGAAATCCTAATCAGGGAGCAGTCTCCGCGCCTCCCGAGTGTGACACAACTTGAGCTGCTCCGGGGCGCCTTTGTTCCCTAATGACAGCTGACTTCATGCAGCAGTGGGAACAGTTTGAGCATAACTCTGCACCGCCGGGGCTGGCAGCTGCAGCCTTAACTCTTTCCTGCCCACCTGCACCGCACAGTGGGACGGGGAGAGGGGGGGCCGGGGAGGAGGCACGGCCCAAAGGCACGTAGCCCGCGGGAGGATGCTGGGCCGCACCGCGGGCACCTCTCCCGAGGGCCACTGCAGGGAAGGGGCTGGAGAGCACAAAGGTGCGGGGGTGAGGTTCTGCTTGTCTGAGGCGAAGTCGTTTTCCAGGGGCTGTCTCTGCTCTGGGGCTGTTTTTTAGAATTACTAAGGTTGGAAAAGACCTCCAAGGTCTTCCAGTCTGAAGACTGGAACCCCAGCATGCCCTCTGAGCCATAACCATGAGGTGAAGGGGTGTCCGCCGCAGGTAATTCCTTGGGAAGACTCAAACCAGCCTGACCAGGGCAGCGTTTGCTGCTGCCGTGGAGGAGGGAGGCTGAATGTTAGAAACTGCCCGTCCCGTTTTGTTGGTGCTTTGAGTGCTGGAGAATGTCGGCAGCCCTGCGTGAGCCTGAAGTGCCTCCACGCCGGCGGCGGGGCATTGACATCACTTGCATTGAAAGTAAAAGACATTGAGTCATTCCAAGATGTTCCCGGAAGAGACTCCTGGCTCTGCCAGCAGAGCTTGGGAGCGAGCCCCTGTTGGCCTCGGTTCCTTCCCTGGCAGAGCAGGCCTGTGATACACTGTCCAGCACCGAGCCGTGCTCCTCAACCCTGGGACTGTGCTCGGGATGCTCCCCGGGCCGGTAACGGCAGCGGTTAAACCCTTCCCTCTCTGTTTGTTGTCAAACCACTGCTGTGACCTGGGAAAATACTTGTGGAAAATTACCCTTATTAGAGGGGGACGGCGGGGCAGAGGCAGCGCTGGCTCGGCCTGATGGGTTGCAGCCCTCGGTCCCCGAGCCGGGGCCGGGTGAGCCCAGGGCGGTTCCACCCGCAGATGGGTCCGGGCCGGGTTCCCGGCACCTGTGTCCCCTCTGCCATCCCCAACCGGCCGCCCATGCTTGGCCGGGGTCTCCCTGGCGACGGGGCCACGGGATGCTGTGCAGTCCATTTGTCACCAATTGTCACTGTTTTGTTCTGCCTTGTGTGCGCACTCGATTGTGTCACGGGGGAGGTGAGGAGGAGCAATCAGGCCTTGTCTAATGGGCTGCTGGGCTCCTGCTGCGGGGAAAAAACAGGCTCTGCTGCCGGGGAAGGGCAAAGGGAAAGGCGGGCGCTGGAGCTGTGCCTGACCGAGCATCCCAGGTGGAATTGGGTCCTGGAGCGGCCGCGGGCTCCTCGCTGGGCAGGCAAAGGTCCTTGCAGTGATTAGGCGAGAATTTAGGTCAGTTCGGCTTTCTGCAGCAGAGCCGGGGTGAGCGGAGGGCTGTCAGCTCCTGGTCCTTGTAGTGCTGGCAGGGACTCCAGTGTCCCCCATCATCTGCCACGGTGACATTCACTCCCTGCCACGCCTGTCCGCGGCTGTGGGATGGGGTTTGTTCTCCTGGGCTCTCTCCCCATCCTGAGGTGGGCTGGGTTTCCTGCAGAAGGAGCCCACCCCGGGGTACCCCTGACCTGGGAGCTGCAGCACCCCGAGGGAAGGGGGCCTGGCTTCCCAGGTGAGGCTGTGGGAGGCTTTCAGCCTGGAGATGGATTAACACCTCATTCAGGGCCCAGCTTCTGAGCAGTTCTCATTTCCCCCAAGTGTGCTGCTGACAGGAATGTGATGTATTGTGGATTTTGGTACAACTCTATTAGCATATGTCAGGTTTTGGCTGAAGATGTGGCCTCATACTAAACTACATATATATATATATATTTTTTTTTTTTTTCCCCTCTGTCTCATCACCCCCAACATACCCAAGTGGAATGATTCACCTCCCTGCTCGGCTCCATCAGCCCCCTTTTTGCCTTTAGTCTTCCAGCTTCAAGAGCCACCAGGACCAGACGTGGCCAAGTCTGAGCCTCAGCACCCACACTCAGGTTTTTCTGTAAACCCTTAATTTGGCCCAGGCTGGCCAAGGAATTTACAGGAACTCAGGGAAGCTGCTCAGCAGAGCTGTGAGGAGGTTGGGAAAACTTGAGCAGTCAACCCCACACCAGGGAAGCTGAGGCAGTTCCAGTTTGGCTTCCAGGCCTGGAGCTCGGTGTGAAACACCACAGGGGAAGGAAAAAGAGGCAGCAGAACCCACTGGGCTTTTCCAGCACGTGGTGTTTCTTTCCTTACTCTCTGTTGGTCGTCAGGCCATGTCTCCAGAACAACCCGGGGTTCCTCTCCTTTGGCTGTGTGGGCTGGGGGAGACCCGGAGTTGGCTGTGGGATGGTTCCATCCTTGGCTTTGGTGGGTTTTTGGCTGTTTTGCCAGTTGCCCACCCAGACTTTGCCATCTCTGAGCCTGGCAGGAAGCTGCTGCTTGAACAGGCCCTCTGTGGTGGTTGGATCCAGCTGAAACGTGGCCAGGAGAGCGGGTTCTGGCCTGGAAAATGGATGGCGGTGCTGTTGAGGGGGGAGGAGATACACAGGGAAGAGTGGGAGGCCAAGGGGAGGTTGGCTGGAGGACTGGGGGGAGCTTCGTGAGCTTTGCAGTGATCCCTCCAACCTCAGCATCCAACACCGTGGAGTGTTTTGAGAGAGGCCCATGGGGCAGCCCCTGATCTGCAGAGCTGGGGGGTCTCCAGGAAGGGCACAAAGGTCCAGGATGTTCCCCAGGAAATCAGTATTTTCTCTTTCGTGTTGTAACTGCTCAGAGCAAGTAAGGGAAGGACTTGAAGCAGGGAAGGGGGGGCCCAGGCAACCGTATTTCTTCAGCTTTTGGGTTTTCCCCCTAAAGGAACAGGGATGAAATTGCTCCCCAGCCATGCTGGGAGGAGCAGCGCCTGCTTGGCATTGACTTCTCCCAGGGAGCTGCTCCCTTCAGCCTCAGCCCTGGTGGGAGGGGAAGGAGCAGGTAACTGCTCTGCCCTGGGGGGAGTTTTATCTCCCTTCTGGCCTGGGGTGAGGAGGGTGTGGGGCAGGAGAACACTGGGCTCCAGCACTGCTCAGTATCTCTGCCATCGCTGAATGGGAGCAGCTCTGCAAGCAGAAAATGGAGCTGAAAGGTGTGACTGTGCCATGAAGTGCTCCAGGGGGTCTGAAAGGCAACCAGATCACCCAGTTCCACCACGTGGGTTGTGTTAATCCCATACTTCAAGGTGTCCTCTGGTTGCTCAGGATGGAAGGACCTTTTCCTCCCATCACGTGGTCCTCTGGCAGATGGGAAATGCAATTTAGGCTCTTTTTCCTCAATGACTTGGAAAATTTTGGGATCCCTGTGAGCTGGACACACCCACTGTGTGTATTTGGTCCTTAGTGGCTCTCTCTGTGTCCTGGGGCTGCTCTGGGGGCTCCTGGGGCTGGTTCAGGGTGGTCTCAGTGTGGAGGGTGGTCATGGAGCTGGGGGCACTGCAGCAGTGTGAGGGCAGTGGGAGAAGAGGAGATGGATTTTGGCTATGATTAAGTTCAAAAGGGGGGAAATTTGGCTTACATGGGCATTTGGGTTTTATTTTGACAAAAGCACCGATGCTGACTGCGAGCAGTGCCAGCCTGGCAACCCAAATTTCCAGCAGGCAGCTCTTCTCTCCCAGCCCTGTTTTCCACCAGGTGCAACTCCCTGGGAAACTTGTTTTCTACCCGAGCAGACCTGCTGCCAACCCTGGTGGGGGCTGCCAGGGCTCATCGCTGCTTTTCAGGATCCCAAAAGGCCCTGGGTGATCCCTGTCCCGCTGCTGTGATGCCTCTCCACCCCCTGGGCTCCCTGTTTTTGCCAAAGTCGGTTCTTCCTCTCGTTCCTCCTCAAACCCTGGGCGGATCCGCTCCCGCCTGCGAGAGGAAGCGTCAGGGATGATGCGAATGGGTTTTGTCAAAGCATTTTTGGAGGGAATAAAAGCAGCTCTTGGACCAAACTCTGTTTCTGCTCCTGGGAAGGAGTGCTTGTTTGGGCTGTTTGCTACAGGTGCTGCCAGAGCAGGGCTGGGAGCTGCGGGTGCTGGGTTACTCCTTGGGTTTGGGATGAAGAGCAGTTGGTTTGGTTTCCCACAATGGTAGGAAGAGTGTCTGGAAGAAGAGGCTGGTTTCTCTCTGCTATCCTGACTTGCCCACTGCAGAGCAAAGGAGTGGATAATGTTTGGGTTTGGGGAACTCACAGTGGACTGATGCTGAAGTGACAAGAGCTAATGGAAGCGTGGATGGGGCTGCAGGGGCAGAGGGAGGCTGTGGTTGATGCAGGAGGAGAAGGATTTGCAATTCCAGCTGTGGGAGCACGAACCTGGTGATGGGTTTATGTGTGAGCCCTGCTCTGGGGCACAGGGATGCTGCTGGAGGAGCCCCCTGAGCACGTGGCCCCCGGGGATGATGGAAAGGGGGATCCTGGAGGACGGGGCTGCTCTGCTCTGCTCTCCCCAGAGCCAGCTCCAGGAATCCCTGTTTTCTTTGGCTGGACACTGCCTGCAAAAATAGGATTAATCCAGTGCTCCAGGAGGAGGGAGGGGAGAGAGAGGAGAGAGGTCTTGGGCATTCCCAAACACCACAACGTGCCTGGGCTATGTGTAGCTGGAGGTTTTGGGTCACTCTCCTGTGGGGCTGTGGTTGGGGTGGGTGATGCAGAGCTTGGGGACCAGCCCTTATCACTCACTCACACATGATTTTCATTGACCCGCTTGGAATTCTTCAACCAGAGCTCAACCCTTTTTTTCCCAGAATCTTAACTCATTGCTGTTGGTGGCAAAAAGTTCGGATTTGAATTTTCTGGAATGGTTTCTCCTCTTCTTTATAGTCTCCTTTTTACTTCATTCCTTTTTCCCTTACTGTTGTCCCAGTGATGCAAAATGGGGAAAAATAATTCCAAGCAGAAATCAAGAAGGTGGAAATGTTTGAATATTTTCATTTGGGTTCTGAATGAGAAATAATCCTTTGTTTGAAGAGATGGCAGAGATTGATTCCCACCCAGCACAATACAGGTACCTTGGAGGCACCGTGGGCTTAGGTGGTGGCTGACCACTCCAGCCACTTTCCTTGTCCAGTGCCAGTTTCCAGGAGCCAGAAAGGAGCAGAAACGGTAGATGGAAAAAGGGAAAACTTTCATTTCTCATTTTTCAATGGTATTTTTATGTCTGGCACCCTGTATGAGCAAACAAAATGGTGGCCCATCTGTTTCTAGCACCATTAAAGGCGTTTGACTGCATGTGGCCCTCAAAAATAAAATAAAAATAAGACCCTTTGGTCTGAAAATGTCAAATGCTCTTTCATCTTAGACGACCCCCAGCCGGGCCCATATCCTCCCAAAGCTGGGGAGGAGGAGAGGGTTCCCACCAGTGTTCATCCCTGCCCCCTGCCCTCCCCGTTTTCTTGGAAGAGAAGGAAGTCAGGCACTTGAGGTTCACGCTGGCTGGTGACCTCTGAGTGCTGCTCCCCCGGACCTCCTCTCCAGCTTCTTTCCTGCGGCTCAGGGGCCGTTGGGGCTCAGGAGGGAAGAGGTTAAAGCCTCTTTAACAAGTGTTCAGAGGAGGGAAGTGTTTGACATGTTTCAGGACCAGACTTGGAGAGGGCTGTGCCAGCAGGATGCAATTAATGACTGGGAAGATTGCTACAATATGGGGCTGCTTTCTCCTCATCCCTGTCTTTCTCACCACTGGAATCCCTGGCTTGCATCACGTCCTGCTGGGAGCTCCCGGAGGCTGATGAGGGCTCATGTTCTCTGGGATGCACTGTAAAAATTCAGCACGGTGTTACCTTTAATTTGGCGACAGTGCACCTACACGAAGAAAGTTTGGGTGTGACTTCAGGCTTTGGAAACTTCTGCTAATTAAAAGAATATTTTAAAGGTTGCTTGAGATACCTACATAAATACGTGGCTTTTCTGACATGAAAGCTCCTTTTATTTATCAGGCTCAGGGATAGTATAAGTCCTGCTGTGTTGGAAGAGGGAAGAAAAGGATTTTAATTTAGGAGAAAGGGCTCATTATTTCCTTCATAAAATCTTTGAAGTGCTCTGTGCATTTTTGGGGGGGTTGGTGTTGACACCAGGTACTCTGGCACTCATCTTCAGAGCCAGCTTGGGACTGGTTTGCTGTGTCTGTGCAACTGGGATGAAACGGGGCCAGTGCAACCCTGAGCCCAGTCCTGAAGGAGAGGCTGTGACCTGTGGCCAGGTGAGGCAGCCCCTCAGCAGAGGGTCCAGGGGGGAGCAGAGGAAGGAAGGTGTCAGATGTGACTCTGTTGGGGGAGGCACCTGTGCCAGTGTGTTTCAAGGGACTGTTGGGTCTGTTCCCCAAACCAGGGCAGAGCCATTTGGAGGCTCCTTGTGTGGCTCTGGAGATATTCAGTGTGTGAGTCGGTTTATTTGTTGCCTGAGGTGACAGCCGTGACATCGCCGTGCCCGACGCTCTGGCAGCAGAGTGCAGAACTTGCTGTGCCATCCTCTCGTGCCACGATGGAGAACTATAAATCTAGAGACCCGTTTTTGATCGTTTTCCCATTCAAAGAGGTGTCACTCTGTGGGGTCAAGTGGTTCCTGGGACCAGTGTTGGCTCAGTGGGGCTGGGGGGTGTGAGGACCCGTGGGAGGCAGGTCTGTAGCCAGCTGTGTTCCTCCAGCCTGATTTTTAAGTGGGACGGGGATGTCAACTGCTTCAAATATAAGAAAAATTGTCATAATGAAGATCTTGCCCCCTAATATTTGACACAGAAGGTGTTAAGGGTTTGTGGAGTTCAAAGGAGCTTTGCCTGGCCCTTCACCACGACTTGTGTGTGCGATTCCTGGGTCCCTTCCAGGTCTCCGGTGAGTCAAAGCAGCCCTTGGCCTGCAGGGCTGGATTCGGCTGAGGGCTCGTGCAGGATGCACACGTGGTCCCAAGTGCCTGTGCTGCTGTTCCCGGGCTGCTGCTCTCCTGAGCTCATTCCTTGGTTTGGCCCCAGTGGTTTCCCACACCGCTGGAAGGATGGTCCGGGAAGCGCGGCCGCAGCCGGGGAGGTGCAGGCAGCTCCTCCAGGATCCTTGTTTTTATTGGAAAGAGCCCCTTTGAGCCAGGGAAGTGCTTTATCCTCCTTTGGTCGCTCAGACCTTGGAACCTGAGCTCCAGCTGCGCCGTGGCCACCCCTTGTGGCACTGGGTGACTCCTTTAGGCTACTCCGTGCTGCAGCTCCCAGCCTGGGAGGACAGTCCTCCCTCCTCCTCCTTGCCCAGCAGCCACCCATTCCTGCTGGATTGGTGGCTCCTCTCCCTCCACGTGGGGCTGCTCTGCCAAGGGCCTAATCTCGGTAAGAATCCCTTGGTGCTGCTGGGGGCGTATAAGTAAGTGGAAAACCCACTTGGTCTCCCTGGAGATGTGCTTAGGGCAGGGCATTATTATTTTTTTTTTTGGCTAACCAGGCCCACACAGCAGCTGTTGAGCAATCCTTCGTCCTCGAAAAACAAACAGGGAGCAGGTCTGGTGGCCAAATGTTGCAGGACGTCGTGAGGACTGTTGGCAAACTGTGTGTCTGGTGTGGGGCCGTGGAACAAAGCAGCTGCCGGGTGTCCCACCCCTGGGGAACACCAGCCGGGCACTGGTGTGGCTGGGCAGGGGCAGGGGACGCTGTGGAGCAGGCTGGAGTCCCCACGGGGTGATGTCTGGGGACAAAGACGTTGCATTGGCCGTAGCGTTCTTAAATATGCAAGGTCTGGGGGGTTGTAATCCATGGGCTGCTTTTCTCCCACCTCATCCTCACGTGGCTTGGTGGCTCCTGTGGTTCCTGCCTGTGGCTGGGAGAGGGATGTGACGAGTGTCTGCATCCTGTCCTTGTGCTGGAGGTGGCACAGGGACAGCATGTGCTGTCTCATCTCCTCCTCCTCCTCCCCTGGCTGAGCACAGCTCCAGGCTTCAGCTCCCGACTCACCTAAGGTGCTTCCCAGGTGAAAATTGGGTCTTGCTTAGTAATACCTGAAACAATAACCCTGCTGCTGGTTCACTCCAAGACCTTGAGAGCTGAGCCTGGCTCTGGTAAGGATTATTCTGGGTGTAACACCTGGCATCTGGCTTGGGATGGAAAGTCTTTCCCAAGATAACTGTGCTACACATGGCTAGGAAAATGTCCTTAGCCATTTTCCCCTGGTTATTTTCATTATTGTTATTATATACTGGCATTTTTTCAGCCTGGGTAATGGAAAAAAGCTGGGCTGATTGCACTGCTGTAATTTCTGGCCCACTGTGTTTCTTCAGTCCACCGCACTAACAAGATGCTTCGTGGCTCTGCAGATCTGCGGGAGATATACGAGTGGTAATGAAAGCAGTTTCTGCTGCTTGGGTCTGCTGGAAGCATTTTCCAGTTGTGCAAACTGCTTGATTACAGTGTTTGCAAGCATTTTTGCTTTTCAGTAACAATAACAACAACAAATAATGAGGGGAGTAAATGCAAGAGCCCCGCGGGCAGGGGTTTGCTGCCAGGATCTCAGGACCTTCTGCTGTCATAGTCCCTGTTCCTCCCCGGGGTGAGCAGAGTGCTCCCATGTCATGTTTGTAATGATTTTTGGGTTGGTGCTTGCACAGGGATCGATCAGAACTGCCTTGGTGTAGGAGCAGTTCCCGATGGCAGCGGCGCGTGAAGGGGTTTGGGATCAAACCGCTCTGGGGTCCAGAAATCCGGCTTTCAGTCCCCCCCTGGCAGCTGGGGTAAATCCCTCAAGCTCCCCGAGTCTACCTTCTCTGCCTGTCACACTTTTTCCCCACTCTTTACCTGTTTTGCTTATTTAGCCTGGGAAATATTTTAAGTTCCAAAGCGGTTGTTGCTTCCCGTTCGTGCCTCGGCTGCCCTGCGGAGGGGAGCCCTGGTTTCAGGCTCTCACACGGACTGTGCTGCTCATTAGCAGCTCCAGCAGCAGCAGCAGAGAGGCTACGTGCAGAACTCCAGAGATCCCATTAGTTTGGGTCCATCAGGCGCTCCCTCTGCCCGCAGTGTTGGAGCTGGTTGCTCTGACCTCCCTTGGCACCACGGCCAAGCTGCTGCTTCCAGGGCTCGAGGTCTTTGCCCTGCACTGGGCTTGGCCGAAAAAGTATTGTCTTTTCTTTGTGTTTGCTTGTGCAGTCCCACAAACACATGCAGGACCTGACCCAAATCCTGTTGGAAAAGCCTTACAGTGATCGAGCAGAGTTTTTATCATTTCCCTTTTATTTGTGTGTGTGTGTGTGTGTGGTAGTTCTTGATGCAAATTTAAGCTAAAATTTCATGGAAAATGTGGAAACAGGTGATGGGGATAACTCTGGCCTGCTCCAGGGACCACAGGTATCTGTAAGTGTCACTGAAATAGTTCAAACCCGTCATGCGTCTAAAAAGAGTCTTCAGCCTGTATTTGAAAGGTGATTATCTGATATTAGGGGAGTTCCTCTCCCTCACCTGTGGGCTGTTCTCTCAGCCACTGCTGAGCCTCCCTGCTCCCCTAGGAAGAGCAGTGTCCCAAGGAGCCAGCCTCAGTCTCCTGAGGGATATCCCTTCTCTGGATTGCAGCTGATGTCCTGCAGAATAATGCTTTGCATGAGCCTCCCCCATGGTGCTAATCAGCCCTGAGCCTGTCCCTGTGTCAGCAGCACTGTAGGTGAGGATGATTGCAGCCACTGCTCCCCAGGTAACTACCCAGCCCCCAGCAGCACATTTCGGAGCAGTGCAGGAGCCAAGCTGGCAGGGAGGGTCAGGTTGGACATTAGGAGGAATTTCTCCATGGAAAGGGTGGTCAGGCATTGGAAGGGGCTGCCCAGAGAGGTGGTAGAGTCCCCATCCCTGGAGGTGTTCAGGGAATGACTGGACATGGCACTCAGTGCTCTGGGCTGGGGGACAAGGTGGGCATCGGGCACAGGTTGATGATCTTGGAGGTCTTTTCCAACCTGAACGTTTCTGTGGCTCTGTCTCTTGTCAGAGGAGAGAGGACATTGTGTGTTTGCCCTGAGTGGTGCCAGAGACCACGTGGAAGTGATTCCACTCTGCAGCACCCACCGATAGCTGGGGTTGGTGGCGCTGCTGGTGGCCCCAACCCCAGGGGCTCCTCGGTCCCAACCTCAGTGCTGGGCCCTGGGACGGGACATTCACCCCTCGGAGGTGTTGTCCTGAGTTGGGTCCATGCTCAGCCATTTCCCTTCCAGTCCTGTGGCCCGTGTTCAAACACCCAAGGCAGTCCAGTCGTGTGTTTACCCTGTCAAACATCTCCGTCCCCAAACACTCCTCTTACGCAACCGCGCTCTCCGTGCTTCCGCCCGAGCAGGAGCAGCTCTGCCAGACTGTGACCTCACTGCACCCAGTCCTGGCCATGGGAGAAGCTGAAGCCCAGCCATGGAGTGGGGCTGGGGCTGTTTAACACTTTCAAAGCTGCTCTCCCTGGGCACAGGTCCCATGGCGTGGAGCTGCGGAGCGATGGGTTGGTGGTGCGGAGCTTTGCTTTAAGGGAGAGAATCACAACAGCAATTTAGTCAGGGTTGTGCCATTAATCCTAATATTTAGGGGGTTGTTTTCTTCTTTAAAAAGCTCCTTTGGCTGTTTCTTGTGTTCTTAAAAGCCCGTGGCTGTGCTGTTACTCATTGTCCAGCTTTGGGCCAGCCTGCAGCACGTGGTGATGGGAAGCCCCTTAGCCAGGTGCCCATCACCTCCAGGCTGATGCACACTTTTTTTTTTGAAGCTCATTGCGAGGCTTGCATAAGGCTCTTAAAATTAGTGCTGCCTTTCAAGCCAAAGGGCCGGAATAAGGTTTACAAGCCATAAAAGCCTCTTATCAAAGTTGATTTCCTCCAACGCACCTTTCATCTTTTATAGTATTTGCTTTTCAAATCCTTGAACTTAAAAGGATTAAACAGGTTAAGAGAAAAAAAAAAAAAAAAAAGGAGGGGGAAGAGAAACCAAATAAGGGGGAAGATGGATTGAGTATGGATTATGAGAGGCCCATATGAAATATGAATTAGGAGAAAGTCTAAACAAAGAGTTGTCATTTTTCTGGGCTGCTGAACGTTAACGTGTGCTGGAGGTTCAGCTTTGGGGAATGTTTCATTTTCTCTGCGTTATTTTTTCACTTTACGGAATGACTGGAGCAGGGAGCAGCTGACCAGGGGGATATGGGGAGTTTGTGTTGTTCTGCTCTACCTCCCACCCTCTCTCTGTCCCGTGGTGCAATGACCATGTGTGATCCTCCCCCCGTGAGCTCTTGTCATGCTGCAAGATCAGTTCCTGGGCAAGAGATGTTGTAGGAAGGAAAACAAAGATCTGGTCAGCAAAAAGCTCCTAAAATACCAAGGGCTGGGAAAGGGAGCAGTGATCTCTTCTCCTGTCAGGGAAGTGGAAAAGCACCCTGGTGGACTGGAGCAGGGTCTGGTGAAGGGGATCTGTGGGAGCAGGGACAGGCAGCAAACGTGGGGTTGTTCTGCCTTGCCTGTGGTGACTGTCCCTGGAGAGGTGTGACCCAAGTCCTCCCGTGGCCTTGTCCTGCTTGATCCTATATCGTGTGTGTTTTCTGTGCCCCTGCCCCCTGCTCTGTGCCTTTCCCAGCTGTCAGCAGTGCCCTCATGCCCCTCCCCAGCCCTTTGCTCCCCCAGGGGCTGGGCTACCACGCTGGCTGTGAAATGCTCCGGGATCTGCACCTGGACACTTTGCCTGCTGCCCTCAGTGCTGCCATCCCTTGCCCCTGGTTTTGCAGGAGGCTCTAGTCAGCCAAACCATCCCAGCCTGGTGGGGGAACACCCCTGGCAGCTCCTGGCGTGTTCCCCATCCCGGGGGAGCACGTGAGACCCTCTGCCCCCTCCAGACGGTTGCAATCAAGGGCTGGTTCTGGGTCAGTGGCTCTGGCTCTGCCCACCTTCTGTGGCAGGATCTGGGGGCAGGCAAAGCAAACACACCAGGCAGCTCCAGGGGAGCGATTCCTGACCTCTCCAGCCCCAGCATCCGCAGGGGTGGGGGTTTCCTGCGGCCATGCAGCTGCTGGACATTCCGGTGGCTGCCTGTGTGTGTGTGGGGAGCGGGGCACAGAGCCCCTGGGGATGGCTCAGCAGAATGCCACCCTCACAGTGGATGCCCCTCATTGTTTTGGGGTGTGCTGTGGGTGAAGAGGGCTCCCCTGTGCTGCTCCAGCACCGTGTCCAGTGTGGGCACCCCCCATCAGCTGTGCCAGGCACTGGTCAGTCGGTGTTGGGATGGTCACAGTGATCCCTTGGCCAAGATCGCATCATTTTAGGGTGTGGGGGAGCAGGAGAGGGGCATGTGGGTGTTTGCACCCCCCTGGCTCCTTCCCCTATTTTTTTCCCTATTCCCCTTCAGGGAAGGGTCAGGCAGGGGGAGGTTACAGGACACACACAGCCCTGATGGACTGTGAGTCCCTGAGGGTTAATGAGTACCAGATCCTTTAGCTGAGGGCCAGGGTGGGCCTTCAGCTGTGTTTTTGGCTGCAATCACTGGGTTTGTGACTGACACAGCTCTGCAGGGTTGGACAGAGAGAGAGGTGGGGTGTTGGCATCCTCCAGGAATTCTGTGGGGAGACATCAGTGGGGGTTCTCCTCTCTCTGGATGACTCTCTTGCTGACTCACCTGCTTCTGCAGCTCATTTGAAATGCAGAGTGAAACCAAGGAGCAGAGCTGGGAGGTTAAGGGTTAAACTGAGGACACCTCAGAAATATCCCAAATTCCTCCCCTGTGAGTCAACCTGCTGCAGTGGGATCCTGGGTCCCAAATTCCTCCCCTGTGAGTCACCCCGCAGCAGTGGGATCCTGACTCAGTCCATGGCTGTGGTCTGAAGGGGTTGGCATTATGAGGGAAGCTCAGGTGGAGCGACAGGAAGCCTCCCGTGGTGAATACACACGATGCCTCCAGCCCTGTCCTTCTCTGAGCAGGAATTAATGTGAGGCAGGGCAAAGAATGGCACAATAATATCCGGGAGAGGTTCAAAGCCGCCGCCGTCCTTCCCTGCAGCCCCCGTTTCCCACTGCTGCCCTCTGAAATCATTCCATCAAAAGCCTTCTTGTTACTGTAGCAGAAAGTGTTGGCAAAGCACCTCAAGGGATATGAAAAGACATTGAAATCTGGGTGCCAAAATCCACGTCAGCTGGTGGAGGAGCAGAGGGGCCGGTGTCTGGGGAGGGAAGAACTTGCAGGGTGCTGGTTTGAGGAAGGATTAGACCTGCCAGGTGTGTTAATCTCTGACCTTCCCAGAAGCATCCCAGCGTTTCAACACATTGCAATTACCCGACTGTGCTGCTGCTTCACCGTTTGGTGGCTCCTGTTCTTAGATGGGGGTCATTATGAGGGGGATCTTTTTATTAGATCCCAAGGAAGCGGGTGGAAACCCCACCTGGGATGTGTCCCTGCTGCCACCCCGTTCCCCCAGCCCTGCTGCAGTGCTTGCTGGAGGTGTGGCAGTGCTCCAGGACCAATTACTCATGGATGCTTTGGGAGTGGCGGTGGAGGCAGGTTCGGGGTTTGCTTTGTTCTCTTTGGTGAGCAGTGAGGACAGAACCCACCACGTTGCTGTGGTGGAGATGATAACTAAGCCCTGTCATCCCTTGTGGTTGGTGGGAAATAATTCTGTGGCTGCCTGGGGTGGCGTTTTTAATTTATTTTCACTAGTTAAAAGTATTTTACAGAAGAAATTCTTGGCTGTCAGGATGGGGAGGCCCTGGCACAGGTTGCCCAGAGAAGCTGTGGCTGCCCCATCCCTGGAAGTGTCCAAGGCCAGGTTGGACGGGGCTTGGAGCAACCTGGGCTGGTGGGAGGTGTCCCTGCCCATGGCAGGGGGTGGGACTGGATGAGCTTTGAGGTCCCTTCCAACCCAAAGCCCTCCCTGACTGTATTACACAGAAGGGTGAAGCCCACAGATGGATGGATGGGTGGGTGGGTGCAGGAGCCCTGGGAGCCTGGGGCCCTTTCCTTGAGCAGTGATGGGACTGTGAAGGGAGCCCAGCACCCATTAATTAATTAAAATCTCCAACCCGTGCGCGGGCCGGTTTGCCTTGGCTAAAACCAGTGTGAGAAACTTCCTCGCAGCGTTTCTGCGTCGTCCAGGCTGAAGTGTTGTCATCCGAGGCTGCTTTGCATGACAATGCCCCGGGCTCTAATTATGCACAAGGATGCTAATGGGCACCGAGCGGGCTGGATCTCCATGGGAAAACTATCTGTTTGCGAGGGGCGGGGGGAGCAAAGAGAAAGAAAATCCACCCAAACAAAATAAACCATGACAGTTCGGGAAGGGAGGAGGAACGGGGGCGAGGGAAGGGGACGGGAGGCAGCACAGGGGTTGAGGAAGGCACGTCTGAAGCTAATAAGGCTCGGTTTGGGCTTTTCTTGGGGTCCTTTCTCAGTGGTAGGATGTGTCTGTGCTGGGCCCTGGAGGCTCTGGCTGCCTGCAGGGATGGGGTGACCCAAATCGCTCCCGTGGTGCTGATACCTGCAGTAAAACTGTGCAAAACTGAGAGCAGCTTGTGCAGTGCGGTGGGGTCTTGGGTGTGGGGAAACTGAGGCACGGAGGAGCTCGGCTGGCCTGGGTGCCAAGGGGTGCAGGGCAAGGCTTGGGGGGATCCAGTCTGGCTTCTCCAGCATTCCCAGTGCTCTCCAGCACTCCGTTATCCTCCTGATTTAATGGCACCAGCTTTGCCACAGGGAGCAATTGCTGTTTTACTGCTGTAGGAAAGGCAGCTGGAAATGAAAGCTTTTGCCCACAGTTGCATTCAGAGGCTGCTCTTCCCAAGGGTTTTGGGGTTCTTTTGCAGGTGCCCTGTTGGCTTTTCCTTCCTATGTTTGCTATGGGCATTTTGCAGAGGTTGGGGTAAGGGAGGAAGACAAACAACCCTCCACTGTGTCCTCCTGAGTCCTCTGGGAATCATTTTCCATATTTCTCTCCTACTTTGAGAAGGTTAAAGTGACTCTGGAATAGGGAGTGTTTGAAAATGGTTGGATGGAGCTGTCCTGGGTTTCCAGGAGCGTAAAATGACAGAGATGTTAAATATCCACCCAAGGGGGGTGAGTGGGATCCAGAAACCCACGTTACCAGGGCCTGCCACAGGCTGGGCCTTGAGGCCTTGGGTTTGGCATCTCCAGGAAAGCAGATGAAATTCCTGGTGCTCCCTGAAGAGCTGTGGAAGGTGCCTGATGCACCTGACACCTGCGTGGGTTGTGAGAAATGCACGGCAGGCCCAGGGATGGAGCCTGCCCAGGGTGCAGAGCTCTTCTTAACCCTCCTTGAAAGGCTCCCACACTTAATGAAAGCAAAGAGCAGTAAAGAGCCAGGTGCAGGAGTGTAAGGAGCTTAAAGCTCTCCCTCTCTGCTGGTGTTGACAGAGTCAGCTGGCTTTAATGACACTGCTTCACCCGCTCCGCTGGCGTTTAAAATAGGGGATGGATTTTAATGTCCAGCTTACAGGGATCATGTCTGGGTTATTCCTTTCCAATGTCCCTGTGCACCATGAGAGTCCTGGGTGAGGACAGTCCCCACCCAGCCACCACCAGCTGCTGCCACCAGAGCAAACACAACTGGAAACATCTTGGCTGCTTCTTCCTTGCTCGGAGCCCTGAGGGTGGACCACGCTTAGTCTGTCAGGGGAGAACTTCAGGAGCAGCTGAGGGAGCTGGTGGGGCTCAGCCTGAAGAAAAGGAGGCTCAGGGGGGACCTTCTCACTCGCTGCAACTCCCTGACAGGAAGGGGGAGCCGGGGGAAAGTTGAGGCTCTGCTCCCGGGTAATGACAGGACAAGAGGAAATGACCGAGCTGTGCCAGGGGTTGGCCAGGTTGGACATCAGGAGGAATTTCTTCAGTGAAAGGGTGGTCAGGCATTGGCAGAGTGGTGGTGGAGTCCCATCCCTGGAGGTGTCCATGGCACTCAGTGCTCTTGGCTGGGTGACATCATGGTGGAAGGTCACAGGTTGGACTTGACGATCTTGGAGGTCTTTTCCAGCCTAAATGATCCTGTAGTTCTCCATAACCCAAGGGCTCATCAAGCTGATGGCCAAGGGAAGCTGGGAACCAGAACAAGTGCTGGATCTGGGGTCTTTGCCCTGCTTGGATACCCAGGTATCCCCCCTGTTTCAGACACACAGGGTTTGATTTCCCTGCCCTTCAGTGTGAAGTGTCTTCTCCAGACACTGCCCCCACTTGCTGCCATGAAACATCTCGTCAGGGGAAGGGCTGGAGTGGTGGCATTGCCCGGGTGCTGGGTCAGGGAGCTCCCGTGGGGGTCATGTGTCTCTGCCCACCATCGCCCAGCTGATGCCAGTAGGATCTGTAGGGTTGGCAGTGACTCTGTGTCCTCGAGTGTTCCTTGGGATGCTGGGCTGAGAGGAGCCACCTGCTTCCCTGCAGTCACCCTCCTGCTTCCTCAGGACCCCCGCCCGATCCTTCCCCCTAAACTGAGTGTGTGCCAGCCCCACGCTAATGGGCTGGACTGCTGCCCCTGGTCTTCCATTGCACCACCGAGTGGGAACTCTCAGCCTGGTTTGCTCCAGATCATTCACATGCGAGGGAAGGAGATGAGGACGAAAATCCGAGCCTTGTTTGCTTCAAATCGTTGCGGTTTGGGGGTGGGAGAGGAGGAGCTAAACATCCCGGCTGGAAAAACAATCATCTGCAAAGGGAAAACTCTGGTTTTTTTCCCTGAGAAAAGGGGGACAGACCGAGTGCGGGACCCGATGACAGCCCGAGCTGCCAAGCACCCTGGCCCCACAGTGCGGAGAGATGCCTTATTGTTTGATCTGGCTGTGAGACAGATTAGCAGCCCCAGGTGGAAAGTCATAATCTGCATTTAAATGGGCCGCTTATAAAAGGTGGGGAGCGCAGGAGCCCGCAGCATTGAGCTGTGTCTTTAGGACTCCGTAATCTCTCTTTATTTTCTCCCCAGCCTGACCTGGGGGCACAGTTTCTAATTACCAGGTCACCCTGCTAATATTGTCATTTCCAGCCAGTGGGTGTGAAACCATGGCAACGCCACATTTGCTTCCAAGTTTCTAGAGGAATAAAATTTGCCTTTTAATCACAGAAAATGACTGGGTGTCTCCCCCCCAACTTACTCCTCGCTGATGCAATTCATTATGGGGGCTTTTAAAAGGTGTTTCAGTTGGGACCTTTCTGGAGCTTCACCTCGTGGCTGTGGCTGTGGCCAAAGATGAGGGACTGAAGTCTTGCTCTGTGAGGTTGTAGGATCCAAGCAGGCTGGTTTGGATGCTCAAACTTCCTTAAATGCTGTTTGTAGAATCACAGAACGGTTTGTGTGGGAAGAGATCTTAAAGCCCATCTTGTTCCCCCCCCTGCCACGGGCAGGGACACCTCCCACTAGCCCAGGTTGCTCCAAGCCCTGTCCAACCTGGCCTTGGACACTTCCAGGGCTGGGCAGCCACAGCTGCTCTGGGCAACCTGTGCCAGGGCCTCAAAGTAAAACTCCATAATTTCTTTTTAGTATGTTTTTGTCTTTAAAAACGTGTGATTGAGTTGATAAAAGAGGGAGAAGTGGGAGCACTGGACATCCTGAGTTACAGGGATGGAGCCCCTCCTCACACTGCAGGGATCTCCGTGTGTGCCTGGTTAGTCTGGCTCAGGTGGGAGGTGACCTCTGGGATGGTGGCTCCAACTCATGGAATTCCCCTTCCAGCTTGGGAAAGGCCCAGGGAGAATCAGGATGCACCAGGGCTGCTGTGGTGGGTGCATCCAATGCTCTGTGGCACGATGGCATTGGGTTCTCATTCCTCATGTGCCTCTGGTAGTTCGGGGCTTCAAAATCCGCATCTTCCTCTCCCTCACCCGCCTTGCAGCTGCTGAATCAAAGGTGTGGTCAGCTCAGGGTTTGTGTTCTTGGAAAGCTGATAAAAGCTTGATTGGCACGAGCTCAAAGAGCTCCAAAGCTCGGGGAGGCTCCAAAGAGCTCCAAAGCTTTCACGGGCTGGACTGTCAGTGCTGTGGGATACCTGGTAAAAGTCTGCCCCAGTGCTGGGAGAAATTCAGGTCAGGTCTGAGCTGAAACTCTGCCCCTCAGGCCTTCCTCCTGGCTCTACTCAACACTTCTACTGAGATTCTGAAGCAGTTCCTAACTCTCAAAATGAGTCAGACGTGAACTGGAATCACATTTTAAGGTGATTTTCCAGCTGACAGGAGTAGGTTAATTGTAAACTGTCTACTGAAGCTTTAAAACTCCTGTCCAGCCTTATTATTAGCAGTTTAAAATTTATGGAGCGAGACTTTGCTTGGTGATAGTTGGTTTCTGCCCAGACGACGTGTGCAATTAATCCCCGCGCTGGGAGAAGGAAAATCAAATATAAAACTTTTTCCCCCGCCCCACCCCTTTTCCCTCTGACATGTCTCAGGGCGCGGAGGGGACCTGGGAGGGATGTGGGGCAGAGAAGCTGTCCTACCAGAACTGGGGGACCATGTGTGAGTTGTCACCCTGAGCCCTGAGGGTTAAATCCTGTTCAGTTGTGAAAAACTCTGTGTTGGAGGAAACTCCAGGCTGGGGACTCGACCAGTCCCCTGAGACCGGGAAATCTGGTGGATCTGGAATGTGTGGAGTGCAGAACCCCATGGGGTCTTAAAGAAGGATGATGGAGGTCATGCCAGAGCAGGGGTTGGATCTGACCAGTCCCCTGAGCCGGGAAAATTTGACGTGGATCTGGAATTTGTGGAGTGCAGAACCCCATGGGATTTTTAAGGAGGATGCTGGAGGTGTTGCCAGAGCAGGGGTGGGATCTGAGCTGCAGGACAGGGGCTGGGTTGCCACCGCCCTGGTTGCTCCCCCCACGCCGGTACCTCTGCGGCTCCGACTGCGCGTGGGTGTTTTCCCCACGCGTTGTTCAGCCCGTGGGTTTCCTCGAGCTGGAGCGACGACCCGGTTGAAAATGCACTTCCTTCCAGGCTGAAGAGCTGCATGTGCCCGGCTGGGGCAGCCCCCGGGCCCGGCTGTGCCCCCCGCGCCGGGCGGAGCGGCCGCGTCGTTGCGGTGGCCGCGCTCCCGAGCGGCACAGAGCCGGCTCCCGGACGCTCTCCCTGCAAAACCTTTCAGCCACTGAAAGCCGAGAGCGGCTCCCGGGCAGGTCATTAATTAGAAATGAGAATTTGGAGGCTTGTTTCCCTTCCCTTCGCGGCGTCGCTGTTATTTCTTGTTTCAAACGGTTTTTTACTGAGCCTTCTATAAACGTGACTTTGTTTTAGCGAAGGAGTAACTCCCCTCCCCGCCCCAGCTCTGCAAACAGCGCGGCTCAAAGCTCAGGCCGCTCGCCGCTGATGGTCCCAGGCTCTGTGTGCACGTGTGTTCACACACACACACACATATACACGGAATGAAAGCGGAATTTCACAGCCGCAGGGTTGGCTGAGCAGCTCTGATCCAGCTCCCTGTGCACGGCCCGGGCTCCTGGTGACTTCAATAGAGCCTGGCCTGGTTTATGAGCCTTGGGAGCGCAGGCTGGGCAGGAGCTGCTCCCATAAAGGCTATTGCCTGATTAGTAGTTGCATTACAATGGCACTTCAGGCCCCGGTTGCGGCTCAGCGCCCCATTAGAGCAGTCCCTGTGCAAACACCGAGTAAAGGGGTGGGCTCTGAGGTCTCTACAGCCCCCAGGGCACCCCAGGATTGATTATTTCTGTTACAGTAGCACTCATGGCAGGTTTGTGCCCACATGGATGTGGGCAGCTGTGATGGCTGGGGACCGTTCCTGGGAATTTTTGGATCTGTGGGATGGCGGGTGACACCGGCCTTGTAGCTTGACCTGGGAATAGCCACGTGGTGATGATCCACTCCTTCTCCAGAGGGGTTAATGCTGCAGTGCAGGGGGTTTTGCCTCCCCTTAGGAGGGCAGATGGCTGGGGGAGCAGGAGGGATCTGTGGGAACCTCTTCCCCCCCCCCTTGTCACTGTGAAGTGGGTGCAATGGGTGCCACCACCCCTTGCTCTGGCCACGTCCAGCCCTGCTGGGGGTGACAGAGGGACAGCAGTGGCTCTGTGTCCCGCAGTATTTGTGCAACTTTGGCACCCGCTTCCCGAGCAAGGAGCTGCTCCAATCCCATCTGCATCCACATCCCCAGCCAGCCAGGAAGGCAGGAGGTTGTGCTAGAGATGCTTAAGGCTTTCTTTTTGTATCCTCCCTGATTCCTTGGACCCGTTTGCACTCTGTGTCTCCAAGTTCTCCTCTTTTCCCACCTTTTCTGTCTTTACAGCATCGAATCCAAGCATCTTAGCTGATTTTTTTCTGGTGTAAGCAGAGAAAGGGGGCTTGTGTTTGTCCTCCCTTCCTGATACCTCTCCTGGTTGGCAGCAGTTCCCTGCTGGGAGCTGAGAGTGGTCCCGAGGGAGACAAACACCAGACGCAGAGGGGGAAACTCAACTTGCTGCTTTCACTTTTACTTACAAATCCCTATCTCACTGAACCAACCACCTGATTCCTGGAACTGGGCTCTGAAAAGGGGGAAGAGAAACCCCAGCAACACCTTGGCTGTGCTGATCCGTGGCTGGTCCGTGTCCCAAACGCTGCAGCTGGGCAGGAGCCGCGGCCGGTCCCAGGATCCCGGCACAGCACAGCTGGCTGCGAGCTCGCCTTCCCTCTTGGAGAAAGTCCCGGCTTTCAAGCGATGTCAGCACGAACAGCTGGCTGAGGGAACGCAAACTGCAGCCCGGTTTGGGAGCAGCTGCCACCGCTGCCGGCGGCCGGCCCGGCACACCGGGGCATCGCCGGGACCCGCCCGGGGAGCTGGGGCCGCGCCGTGGGGCTGCTTCGAAACTTTCTACCCGTTCTTTTTTTTTTAATTATTATTTATTTGTAATAGCTTGTTTTTCTTTTAAATAGCTTATTTTTCCTCTGCACCGACGAAAAAATCAAACTCCTCACTAAGCCAAGCCGCGGCAGCGCAGAAGGGACGAGCAGCCCGGCGCGGGGCTCAGCCGCTCCCTGCCCACCACCCCCGCACTCCCGCGGCTCTCTGCAGGTTCCTGGGGGGCTCCCCCCGTGCCCCCCACCCCGCCGGGCAGCATTGCGGCGTCTGTCCCCGCACCCGCCCTTATCTGCCGCCGCTCAAACCTGCCCTGCAGCATTGTGCGAGTTCCCTTCGGTTCATTTATTCTTTCTCTCCCCACCCCTCCTGCTCTGCTTTCTAGCACACGGTGCCCTGAAGCTGCGCGGCTTTTCCAGCGTTTTTCTCCCTCTGGATGTCCCTTTATCCCCCCCCCCCCCCCCCC
>VXAY01004618.1:364735-385269 GCA_013399855.1 Oxyruncus cristatus
GGGGGCCTGGGGGGCACCCGGCTTCTGGAACTTGTAAAATTGTTTGTTTGGGTTGTTTCCAGCTCCCCGTCCCAGCGCTGCTCCTGAGTGATTTGGAAATTCTAGCTGCCAGGTCCATGTTGGGGTGGAACGATGATTTATTTGAAAAATAGAGAAATCTGCTATGGGATCACTTTGAGTTTGCTCAGGGTGGGGAGTTTATTTACACTGGGATTATTTATGTAAAAAAACCTGCAGTTTTCTCTACTGAGTAATAAACAGGGATTTGTTTTAGTTATATATATATATATATATTTAAAAACAGACTCACGTATGCAGGCAGCCCTAGAGCTGGGTCTTGCTGTCCTCTCTCCATGCCAAGTGCAGAAACTTTGTGCCCAGGCACTGTATAAATATTTTATTTTGCAGAGGCCATAAATCTTAAGATGTGTCTAAGAATTTCGATAATTTTTTTGTGGTTTGTGTTGTATTTCTTCCCCGGGGCTGTGGGGAAGGGGGTGCTCAGGGCCCCCCTCCCTCCTCGGTGTCTGGTTTTTAGTAAGTCCCATCCTGTGCCCGGTGCCACCCTGGGGGTGCTGAACCCACCACGCTCTGGGCTCGTTCTGCTGAAATTTGGGCCCAGTTTCGCCTGGTCTCTCTGCAGTTGGATGTGGCCATGTCTCTCCAACCCTTAGGGACGGGATGCAATCCCAGGAGCGAGCACTGAGCCTTTTCCCAGCTGCTGCTGAATGTGGGACACGGTTTTCCTGCTCCCCGTGGATGCTGAGGGTGCTCCGTCCCGGGTCTCCCAGCAGCTCCTTTTCCACCCGGGAAGCCTTCCAAGGGATTTTTAAGGTGCCTGGTTTTGGTGGTGGCAGCTGGATGGCATTGCTGGCACCGGGCACTCAGGGCTGGTGGGTTGTTCCCAGCATCCCTGGCACGTTCCCGGTGCTTCCCCGCCTCTCCTGCCTTTTTTTGCCCCGTGCCGATAATTCCGGGAGCTTCCCGGGGCGGGCGCCAGAGGGGCCGGGGTGAGGAGCACGAGCCTTGTCCAGGAGGTGCTGAAATGAAATTCCAGCTGATTCTAGGTGGCTGCCCTGGGGCTGGACCGAGATCCAGGTGTCCATCCCGGCCCGGAGGGACAAGAGGCAGGACAGCCCGGAAGGGGCTGCTTTAGTTTCTCTCTGACTCGCTACATGATCCATAAGCAGAACTGCATTTTTATCAATTTATTTATTCACTTTTAATGTAACGATTCGCAGAGGAGGAGCATTTGTTCAATTTTCCTCCCCCTTTCCTTTGCTGGAGCGGCAAGGAAGCAGGAAGGGCTGTTGCAGGAGCAGCTTATGGTGAGAAGAGAAATAGCTCAACACTCACGGTGTTAAAATTGCTGGAGCAAAGGAGAAGGGGATAGAAAAGCAGGACTGGGGAGGGCAGGGAGTGCTGGTTTTTCTGCGTCTGTCTCTCTACCTGCCTCTCCTACCTGTGACAGATTAGAAATATGCCCTGGACATTTAGCTTGGCAAAAATCATACTGTTTTTTTTTTTTTTTTTTTCACGAACACGAGAAAAAAACTCATCCTGCTGCTAAGTGGGAAAAGTTTATTCTGAGAATAACACCCTCCAGGCTCCCAGTTTTTTTACCTAGAAATGTTTGCTATGTCTTAATAATAACACAGAAAGTCTCAGACTGCCTGACAGAATATCATTATATTTTCTGGGTTTAGGAAAAAACCTATTATAAATATGTCTCCGAACGGTGTATATATACCTTGGCGTGGAGTTTAATTTGCTGTCAGTCTGAAACCACTCTTTATCGTGATCCTGGGTTCCTACTCCTGACACACAAACCCGTTTTGGCTTTGAAGAAAAGGATGGGAACAGGTGCTGCCCCCGACCAGACAAAGCTGCTGGCGAGGGAACTCTCGGGGCAGCCCCAGGGGACAAAAAGACGTCCCCAGTTCTGTGTTATTTTGTTTTTTCAGCGTTTAATTCTGAAGCCTGCACTTGAGAATTTAGGGCTACGAGTCCTGCTTGCCACACTTCTCCAAAATAAACTCTGGCTGAAGGGTAATATTTTAATATTTTAGTGGAGCAGAGGAAAGGGCCGCAAAAGAAGCGCCGTGAGAACGTACCTTGGTGAGGAGCCCGACTGGAGACTTAGTCCTGACTCGCTAAGCGCTGTCTTTGCAGCCACTGGAGAGGCTCTGGTGGGAATTCAGGGGGATCTGGGGAGGGAGATGACTTTTACTGTGGTGTTTTTAAACGTAGCCCAGGTGCTCGCACCGACTGTTGGGATCCCCCCCCCAAGCCTGTCCTCAGGTAGTTAACATTCACCAAAATATTGATGGCAGTTACCTTTCCTGCCAGCTCTTATCTGAGTGGGCTTGAGTAGGGCTTTGGCAGAGCCTGAAAGGAGGTATTGTTACCTTGCAAAAAAACAATGAAGAAAAGAAAAAGCAAAAAAAAAAAAAAAGGCAGAGAAAACTCAAAGTTGAGAAACAAAGGAGGATTTTGGGATCAGCCCTGCCTGGGACAGCACTGCTCTGCCAGCCCTGG
Organism: Oxyruncus cristatus; assembly: GCA_013399855.1. NCBI lineage: Eukaryota > Metazoa > Chordata > Aves > Passeriformes > Cotingidae > Oxyruncus > Oxyruncus cristatus. Next base: position 367,274 of record VXAY01004618.1, read on the forward strand.
GAGGGGACTGTCCTACCACCAGCCCCAGGGCCTGGCAGTGGAGAATGTTTGCTCTTTAGAAAACAGCTGGGTTTGGTTTTTTTCAATCTACTAGTGAGGCTTCTGAGCATCCCTTTTGTGTCCAAACTCAAACCAAACAAGGTGCAGGTATGGATGCGTGTCTCCTTCTCCCTCATCACTGTCCTGTGTCCCCCTTCGGAATTCCTGCTCCAGTTTCAGCCAAATTTGACCAAGAGGATGTTAAAGAAAAAAATTTTATTTTTTCGGTGTAATTTGTAGAGATACAGTTAAACACTGCTGAGACAAAGAACAGCAATGAGCACTGCCCTGTACTGGACCCCAGAGAGTCCACAGGCACTGAAGACTAGTCATAGAAAGGCAGGATCCTGCTTCTTGCTGCACATTCAGCTCCTCATGAGCTTTTTTTTTTAGTTCTTTGCTTATCTGTCACCTTATCATTTGTCCTTAGTTGGCTCGAAGATTGTCCAGAACCATATCCTTTATCATTTGGGGTCAAGTGGTCTGGGGTTGGTGTCCAGGCCAAATCTTTTCCATGAGGTTTCTTTTTCTGAGACAGCTTGAACAACAGTCCCTGAAGAGGTGACAAATCTGAGGTCTCCAAAATTACCTGAAACTGCACAGAAACACCCACATTTTTTCTGTATTACTGGGGCAGGAGGGATATTTTGGGATAGCGAGAAAAAAAGAAAAAGAAATCTCCCGAGGAGAATCAAATCCAGTCTTACTGGTCTGGCAGCATTTGTGGAAGAAAAAGCCAGGAGGACAATGGGGTGACTGTGGAGTGTTGTCCCTGTGTGAGAGGAGACCTCTCTGCCTGGGTAAGGCTCTTTAGGCAAATATCAGATGGTTTGGGGCTATTTTAGGGGAAGTCCCTGCCTGTTGCTGCCACCCTCGATCAGGGCTGTCCGGGGGAGTCCTGCCAGTGCTCAGGATTAACCTCGGCGTTTGGCCCTGCAGGGTGCTCAGTGCTTCCAGCTGACTCCGAGCTGGGGGTGTCACTGCTGGGGGCTTTCTTTGCTCACCAGGGCCCCAGAGAGGGTTTTTAGGGTCACCAGAGCCCGAGGGGTTTTCTCTTCAGCTGAGGAAAAGAGGCTGGTGCTCCCACCAGATGCCACTTCTCCAATCAAGCAGTTTCCCATCAGCCCCTGATGGTGATTAATTGTCAGCATCTTGCGCCTGCCTTGCCTGATCGGGGGCCGTGGACTCGGAGAACAGGAAAGGTCAGTTTGACTAACGCCGAACCCAACGCCGGCGTCGCATCCAAAGCAAACAGTGCTGTGGGATCCAGGGTCACCCCGGAGGATTCCCCTGTGAGCAGAGGGCAGGTCTGCGTCTGGGCTCACACCTCGGGGCTGGCTGCAGGGGGGGAAGGTGTGCAAACCCTCCTGGCTTATAAAACCAGGAGCGTTTTTGCAGAGGGATTGTTTCCATTAATTAAAAAAAGGGGAGGGAGAGCAATGATGTGCTGCAAAGGGGCAGCGAAGCATCGTGCGATCCTGGCTCCTGATCTCCTTTGCACAAGGTGGGACAACGCCCACAGCTGTGGCTTGGGGAGGGGTTCCTGTCCCAGCACAGGGTGGCTGGGGATGGGCTCCCAGGTCTGCAGGAGAGAGGGTGGAATGTCAGCACAGTGTCACCTTCCCACTGCAAACAGGGAGCTGGGCCAAGGAGATGGCAGAGCTTTGCCAAGTGACCGTGCCCTTGCTGTGCCACAGGGTGGCCTCTTCAGGGGGCAGATGTTGTTGGGGATAAGGAATGGGTGATGGAGGGATGTCAGGGTGGGATAAGGATTGGATAACGGGGGGCAGGTTTCAGCTGTGTCCTGGGTCATTTTTGAGCACTACCGACTCCACCGAGGGCCCAGATGTGGTGGCCTTGGGGCTCTGAGTTTCAATAAGCCACTGAAAGTTCCCTGAGGTCAAATCAGATGGTTCCCTGTGGCCTCCAGCTCCTCAGCCCCAGCTATTTATCTGACCCATCTACAAGGCAGTGCACTGACAGAACACCCTGCACATGAAACAAGGGGCTTGGTTTGTACTGAGTTCTAAAAGAACCGCTTTTTTGTGGAATGTCTGGACATAAAATAGTCACAGTCATCCATCACTTTAATGGCTTTGCAAGATCCACGGAGCTGATAATCTGTGATAAAGAAATCTCCAAGCTATAGCACATCCTCCTTTTCTTTACTTGTGCTCAGAGCTGCATCAGTTGAGCAGCCTTGGTCTGGCTGCGTCCATGTGGGGGGACAGGTCTGTGTTACAGCAGTGTAAGAATAGGAAATAGGTATTTTCTTACAATTTAAGAGAGGTAAAGATACCAAACTGAACCCTAAGCGTTTTTTTCTCCGTTCAACTGCTAATGCAGAACCTTGGAAAGCATCGCAGAATTGCAGAGCCAAAACCTGCTGCAGGACAAAATACATCCATGTTCCTCAGCTTGGGAACTTGGCCTTGGCCTGCTGAATAAGGGAGTTGTAGTGTTTAGAGTGGAAAGGGATCCTGCATTTCCGAAGGAGTGCCAGTGAGTCCCTCCCACCACCTTCAGATTGTATTTCTAAATGATCCGGGACATCAGACCAAATCAGGAGGTGATTAGCCAGAATCAGGAGGTGATTAGCCAAAATCAGGAGGTGATTAGCCAAAATCAGGAGGTGATTAGCCAGAATCAGGAGGTGATTAGCCAGAATCAGGAGGTGATTAGCCAGCCTGCTTGGCTGCAATCACACCTTTCAGCATTAATTACCCACTCCTTGAGTGTGATGACGTTGAGCATCTGTGGCAGGGGCTGCTCAGGGTTTGGTGTCCTTGGCCAGGACCAGGATTGTTCATCCAGCCATGGGAAATGAGGGCTCCTTTGTGAAGGGGTTGAGGAGCAGGATGGGCAATTCCAGCCTGGAGGTGTGGGTCTGATCTCCCCGATCTGGCTGTGCAGGTTGGACGTCACGGGGAGGCTTTGCAGCACAAGGGAAGTACCGGGACCTAAGGAGGACATCAAGTAAGGCTGGAGAGGGACATTTTGCAAAGGCAAGCAGGGATAGGATAATGGGAATGGCTTTGAGCTGAAGGAGGACTGATTTAGATTGAATACTGGGAAGAAATGCTTCCCTGGGAGGGTGGGGAGGCCCTGGCACAGGTTGCCCAGAGAAGCTGTGGCTGCCCCATCCCTGGAAGTGTCCAAGGCCAGGTTGGACAGGGCTTGGAGCAACCTGGGCTGGTGGGAGGTGTCCCTGCCCATGGCAGGGGGTTGTAACCGGATGATCTTTAAGGTCCCTTCCCATTCTGGGATTCTGTGAAAGACAGAGGAGAAGTGGAACTGTCCATGGAGGGGTTGGGGTCAGGTTTGGGGCTGCTGGAGCCATTGGCATCAGCAGAAACTGATCCTCTGGTGCTTTTCTCAGGACCACTGAGGGCTTTGCTGGCTTGGTCTGGCTCAGTGTGAGGATGTTCAGCAGCTCAGGCTGAGCCCTTGGAAACCTGTTGGAAGTTGGGTTGGAAAGAGATGCACCAGTGGGTCCTCCCCAGACTCCAGCCCTCCCTCCTTTTTTGGGCTGAAGCAACATATTTATTCTGCAATTTTGGTTCTCCTTTCACTAAACAAACTCCCAAAATAGGGCAGTACAAGCAGAAGAACTAGACAACCATGTTCACAGAGGTTTTCCCCAGGGCCCAGCGGGATGCAGACTGGAGCAGTGTGGGTGGCACCAGACTGGGTTGGTGTCTGACCTTGCCCTGCTCCTGGCTGGTGAAATTTCTTCCCTGGCACAAGACCAGGAGCCAGCCCTGGGCTTGTTGTCACAGGGGGGCCGAGCCTGGTGGTGCCCATGGTGAGGGCCAGGAGGCTGAGCTGCTGCTTTTGTGCAGCCAGGAGGGGGAATGTGAGATCGGTGTCTGCAGCCTGGGGGCTCATGTGCAGCTCAGGTGGTGCTGAGACCTGCACGTGGTGTGTTCCCATCATGGAGTTCAGGCAGAGTTCGGCCCTGGGAGCTGCTGGAGACAATGCAAACCCCACCTGCTCCTGCCAGCTGTGCATTCTGCCCCTGCTCGAACCACTTGTCTGCAGATCACAATGAACTTCAAGGCTCCTGCGTGAAATAACACTTTATTATTAATAACAATAATAATAAGTAGAGGTAATTTGTGATTCTTGAAACTTGCCCAAGCCACCAAATTCAGATCGAGATCTGACTTCAGCCTCCTGAATGTGGGGTTTGGGCCGGTCCCTCTGCAGGCCTGGGACCAGTTGTGAAATGTGGAGTTCAGCTCCTAAATCCCTTCTCCTGTCCCTGAGCCTTCAGAGCTGTGGGCTGGCCCCAGGCCAGCGTGTAACCATTATGAAAACCTCTCTATTTGAGGGTGTGCCACCTGTCTCTCCTTTTCTTTTTTTCCCTGTAATTGGGATCTTCAGCAGGGTGAACTGCATCGGGGAGCCCTGCTGGTAATGCAGCGTGATCTCTGAGCTTTGCTGTGGTGGAGAAACCCCCGGGGGCTGGTGAATCCCTGGGAATGACACGCTGTGACCTTGTTGATCTTTGGGGCTGTTTTTGCCAGCTGGAGAGCCCCAGGCTTTGCATGGCACTGGCACAGGCTGCAGGAATGTGGTTACCAGGAGTGTGAGAGGTCATGGCCAGGCTTTTTGAGGAGCTGAGTGCCGGGTGTGGCACGAAACCCTGTTCTGGGCTGGTGAGCAGCTCTTGCTCATGTGGCTCAAGAGTGCTAGAAAGGAACTGCTCCCGTCTGAAACACCTTGTTCCAAAGGTGGGCTGAAGGAAGAGAAACTCCTCCTCTCTTAGCAAGGTAGCTGGGGAAAGATTTTCCATTTCTGAGGTGATCATCAAAGCTTTCTCTGGGTAAAATCTCTTACAGCCAATCCATCCATGTGAGGGATTGTCCCTTCCCAGTCACCACATCCATAAACTTCCCTTCCTCTCCTTGACCATCTTCTGTCACACAACTCCATCCTTCAGGAACTCCATCTTTTCCCAAATAGGCTTAAAAGTGTCCAAAGGCTCAGTTTATCTAAACAACTTTTGCAGCTGCCAGAATGACAGATCCAGGGAGACGCAGGGTAACAGGGCACAACTTCTAGAAAAGAAGTAAAAATAATGCTGAGTTTGCTTTGTGTGTGTGTGGCAGCTTTCAGGTTGGATACCCAGCACAATTCTTGGCTCATCTTGGCTTTTTTGGGTCCTTGGCAGAAAGCAAACTCTGCTGTTTGCACAACTGGCCGGTGGCAGATGAGTTTGAGCAATACAGGAGGGTTTGTGTCACTCAAAAGCATTTTTTTTTTTTTTAAAAAAAACCCAGAAGCTCTGACCAACCCTTTGGCATTTTATTAATAATTTTTCAAAGCTGCAGGAGTACAGCCTCTCCCTTGTCCCAGCTGGCGTGGGTGGGAGAGGGTTTGCAGCCCAGCTTGTGCCCCTGGGCACGGGGGTGGGCGAGTGATGGCCGGGTGGCTTTGGCCAAGCACTGGCTGTGGTGCAGCTCTGCTTCCAGAGGGAGAGGAGAAGCCAAGGCGGTGGGAACATTCTCCAGCATCGTTTTCTGCCATTCACAGTAATTTTTATTTATGTGTTTGCTTTTTCACATGCAGATGGGCAGCATCAATGGCTCAGGGCTGTGGTTTGCACCCCAGAGCCAAGCAAGTTGTCCTGCCCTGGCTCAACCTCCCAGCAAACTGGCTTGGAGTGTCCACCCAGGCTGCTCCTGTCTCTGCAAAGTGGGCAGTTCATTCCACAAACTTCCAGCAGTAGGTTTCTGACTGTTTGCATCATAAAACAGTGTTTAAAGTGTGGTTGTGGTCAGCAAAGAGCCAAAAGAGAGCAACTGTAAAACTGACATCTTAGGGTTTCTTTTTTAGTATTTATCCCTTGTCTGTGCTCGCCCGTATTGAATTTGCTCAGTTTATGAGTCGCAGCGAGGTTTCTCCTTCCCAAATTCCTTCCTTTGGGAAGGGTTTCTCCTTCCCAAGTTCGGCGTGGCAGCTGGTTGCTTTGCAGGGCAGAAGGAAAGCCTTGGAAAGCAAAGGGACACACAGCCCCTGTGGCCTTGAGTCACACAGGCTCCAGGGCGTGGGCTGGGCCCAGCTTAGACCTGGGCTGGGTTTCTGTGGACTGAGTGACCTGTAGGACCATGTCTGTGTGTGGACTCCGTCTTCCAAGGAGTGTGGGTTTGGGCAGCTCCTGAGAGGGCTCCAAGCTACGTGGTAGGTGTCCCAAAGGAGCCTCCAGCCCTCACGGAGCTGGCAGCACAGCTCTGCCCGCTGTGTTTCCAGGGAGAAGTGGATTCTCCCCAAGAAGAGCCCAGGCAGGAGGCTGGTGACCATCCCACAGGGGAGATGGCTCCGACCAAGAGGGCTCTGCTGTGGGAGCTCTGGCTCGGAGCAACGGAGACTTTTGGGCTCTGCAGCACCATCAATGGGTTTTATTGTCCTGCAGGGTTTTGCTCCAGCACTTAATTCAGCAGCTCCATTCATTTGGGTCGGGACATACATATATACCTTGGCACTTGGCTGCCAGGACAGGCCAAGTGGTTTTTGGGCAGCCCCGGCCAAAAAGCACAGGGCGAGGTAGGGAGGCTGCACAGAAATTCCTCCCTCGCTCGGGGGAAGTTCCTAGAATCTGTGGGGAGCTGCAGGGTGAGGGTTGGCACCGGGGCACGAGGGGCTTGAGAAACTTCTCAGCTCGACTTCGAGCCGCTCCGTAAAGAATTCAGGGCAAACGTTGGAGGTAAACTGCTAAATCGTGGCTTAAATCCCTTCCTCCGGAGTCGGATTCCGCTCCCAGCACATCTGGAGAGGGGATGTGAAAGTCTGAAATTCACTCTCAGCACTCCCCTCCTTTCCCTTCCCACCTCCTCCCCGCTGACCCGGGACCCCCTTGAGCGTGGGAAGGGACGGGGGGACACGGGGCTCGTTCCTGTCCCGAACGGGGGCACTTCTGGCTGCCGAGCTGGCAGGGCTGGTCTGCGTGCTGAGCTGGGCGTGGGCTCTGCTCCTTCCTCACACAGGGCAGATCTCCGGCTTTGGAAGCTGGAAAAAGCCCCTGTCCAGTCCTCGAGATCCTTCCTTGGCTTCTGCCCCTCGGATGTGTGCGTTGTGCCCCTCGGATTTGTGTTTTCTCAGTTGGAATGTCTCATGCAGAGGGAATCCCATGATGGGCTTTGGGTGCTGAAGAGGGCTCTGTGGTTGAGTTTGGTGTCTGTTGGGAACAGGGAGGTCCAAACTAGCTCCTGTTGAGAAATGAGGTTGGCATTTGGTGACAACCAGAGCAAAACCAGTGGTGGAGGCACCAAGCCTGGGCAAACCTTGTCCATGATGCAAAGCTGGATGATTTGATGGGGTTTATTGCTGCAGCAGTGCTGGAGTTTGGAGGTGAGGGACACCCAAACGTCTTGTTTTCAGTTTGCTGTTCAGCTGCTTCCTCATCCTTATTTCCTGACTCTTTAGGAGCTGGAATTGTTCAGTGCTGTTGCCTGTACTTCACACGTTCGGATGCCATGAGGTTCCCAAGGACCTACCATCTTGTTCCTAGGCAGAAAAAATAGGATTACAGATCCTGCCTTGCTCCGTGGGGAAGGAGCAGGTGGGCAAAGCATTTTCTGCAGGTTTCTCGCTGTGCCTGTGAAGAGAAAGGGGCTCGTTATTGCAGGTCTGCAGAGAATTAAACCTGTCCCATCTCCCAGTTTGAAAATGCCTCCTCAACTCGGAACTTTTATCCGAATCCTCAACAATATTTACATCAGTTTTGTTTTAAATTAAAAAAATCAGGGATAATGGGATGTTTCCCATCGGTTTGGGTTGTTCAGCACTGGAAGAGGAGGGCCCAAAATACCCGGAGAGGGACAATTCTCACAGCACCAGCTTTCCAGGCTGAGTTTGGGGAGGAAGTGATGGAAATCTCCTGGGAAATTTCCTGATGGAAATCCTGTCCTCTTCTCATAGGATTCCTGGCCCAACTTTCCACTTAATCTGAAGTTCTGTGGGAAAAATTATACATATATAAATACATATATATATATATGGAACTGGCCAGTTTTCAAGAGCCTCAAGCTCACTGCCGAAGCCTTTTGCTCCAGTCGTGCTTTAGGGTGAATATTGCAAATATTTTGATGCAGTTTCTTACCTTTTTTCATTTTCCTTTATTTTCTGTGGATCTTAATTTTAGGGGTTGCAGCTGGACAAATCTTTCTTTCTCTCCTCCTTATCCTGCCTGTGCCCCGGGACTTCACCTGGCAGGGATACAGAGCAGGCTGTCGGAAGGAGGTGTGTGAACAGCAGGGAATATTGTCCGTGGCCAAGGCAGTCTGTGCCTTTTGGCACACGCGGGGAGCTGGCAGGGAGGAAGGGCAGCAGTGGCACATCACTCTTCAAGGAGACCCCGCTATTCCCCCCAGAAGTGCCTCCCCCTGAACCTTCACCCTCCTCCTGCCACTGCCTTGAGTTCTGACTCGGGAAAGGACAAAAGCCCTTGACACCTCTTGTCACCACACTGATAAAAAGGGATCCTGGGAAGCGTGGGAATGCTGGCAGGGCTGGCTGAGCCTGCCTGACCTCTCTGGGCGCTGCCTGTGCTGCCCCACAGCCCCTGTGTTTGGTTTGGGTGGTGAAAGTCCACGAGAAGAATGAGAGGAATCCTGCTGGCTCGGGAAGGGCTGGGATTTTGGGGGTCCTCTGCACTGCCCAGGACAGGAACACCCAGTGCAGGTGTGGGATGATGACAATTTTGGGATCATATCCTCGAATGTTCACACTCCCCTGAAGGGCTACAGGGCTCGTTGTTTGAAAATGGGAGGACCCTGTAACATGTGCTGCTGAAAAATGTCTGTATTTTACATTTTACACTCCTCCAGCGTGGTCCTGGTCAGGAACTATTTGTCCATCTCAGCAGGGTTTTAAAACTTTTCTCAGGAGTCCCAAACGAAAGGCGGAGGGCTGGGAAGTCCAGGTGCAGGGGGTCTTGTTTTGAGGTGACGTGGTTTTAAAGCAAAGTCCCTTCAGTATCCGTGTCTGCCCGTGGTTAATGGGTTACTGATGCAAGTTGGCACTCGCAGCTCCTGCCCTGGGGTGCCCCGGCCTGGTCTCGTGACTGAATCAATCAGGGCCAAGAAATATCGACAGGCTGCAAAAGCACCGGGCTCTCCTCTCCCAGGAGGTTTGTCTTAAAGCTCCAGCTCCTGGAATCCTGACTTTTCCTGCCTGAAAGCGGAATTTTGGTGGAGTAGGTCCACTTTTCTGAGTGAACTTCAATGGTGTGAAAGCCAGATGCCCTTTCCAAATCTCTACTTCTTTACTTCCAGTCAATGAGGGTTTTAATTGTATTTTAAAGTGGCTATTTGGTGACTTCTGGGGACACTTCTTGCTTGTAGCACCTGCTTTGCATGAGCTCAGCCCCCTGAGGTGCATCCACACCCCTTGATGGAGCTCAAGGGGGTGCTGAATGTCTTGAATTGCCCAGAGCTGTGGGATCCAAGGCAAGATTCCCACTCAAAATCCACGTGCAGTGAATCCCATGTCCTGCGAGGGTGTTTCCCCGGATGCTGCTGGGGCAGGGGTCGGGCTTGGTTGGGGTAGAAGCCGTTGTGGAGCACTGAAATGTGCTGGTGGGTGGTGGGGAGCCCTTGGGCACACGAGCTGATCCTCCTCGAACCCTGCAAGGCTCGGCTCTTCCCTCAGGCTGCGCTGGGAGTGGTGGATTAAGGGCCAGGGTATGTTTGGTTTGGAGGGTGTAGCTGTTTATGGACGTGTATTAGAATGGGGATACTTGGAGATGCCAAGGTGAGCACAGATCCTCCGAAAATCAGCAGGGGGGCTGTGCTCTTAAGTCACTTTGTCCCTGGAGGAATCCCGTATTTAATGTGGACATGGCTTCCCTGGGGATCAGGTTGCCCTTGGGAGGCATTTTTTATTTCTTTAGTTTTGCCAGAGATGTTGCTTTAAATACTGTGCCCCTTCCTAACCAGTTGATACCAGGGAGGATCCTGAGGCCTGGTGGCACCAGAACCTGGCACAGGTCGGAGTCACAGGTGAATTTTGAGCTTTAACACTGTGTTTAGACCTTTTCTGAACTGGTTTTTGGGCGTGACTTCAGGGGCCGTGTCCAGCTGGAGCACTTGGTACCTGATGACAGCAGTAATTCCCGCACCTGCCCTTTGCCTTGTTCTCCCATTGAGGAATATTTGGGCTTCCCTGTCCAAGCCTTTTCCCGCTCCTCTTGTAACTGTGCTCACAAGGAAATCTTCAAAGGCTCAGTCCTATCAATTTTCCCCACCATATGTTCTCATTAAAAAATTTATTGTGCACTTTATCTTAGGATTATTTGCCATCAATTAATAAAACATGTTGCAAGCTTCAAATGAACATTCTCCCCTCCCCGCTTCCCTTTAACGAGGGAAAGGACAGAGAAATATGAAAAAAAATCACCATGACAGATGGTGTTTTTTAACCTTTCTTTTGCCCAATCTGGGGGAAAAAAAAGAAAGATTTTTTTTTTTTCTCAGAATATCGTCATGGGTTTCTGCTGATGAGTTACGTCACTTGGAGGTCTAATCCGAAGCTTAGTGAGCTCAGCCAGCCCGAAATGTGGTCGTGTGTTGAGGTGGATGGTGCTGACACAGGGACGTGCAGAGGGGACGGGGGCTGTGGGGTGACACTGTGGGTGGTGGGTCCCCCCTCTCCTCCAGGCACTGGGGTGGGCAGGGAAAACTGCAGAGTCCACTCCTGGAAGCCAATGGTCGGCAACAGCTGTGGCCAACAGCCCCCAAAGGCACCCAAAATGTCGTGTTGTCCTTGGCAGTGGCTCTCTGGTCTTGTAGGGAGCCTTGGGCTGTGATGGAGGCTTGAAAAAGCGGCTTTGGGTTTTTTTTTTTGTTTTTTTTTTTTTGAAAAGTTCCCGAAAGGAGAGACCTCCTTGCTGTGCCCCTTCCCACGGGGGATATAACCCCTGGTTTAGGGGGAGGAAGGGTGGCACGGAGGAGCCTGATCATCCTCCAGCTGGTGGATGACATTCCCTGTCCTTTCCCACTTGGTGAGATCAGAATCGTGGCTTTGCCCTCCCGTTACTTGGAATTTTGGGCTGTCCAGGGTTGGTGTCCAGGGGAGATGGGGTGGGAGGAAAAGCAAACATCACGTCCCCCAGCAGCGCCCGCGGCCGCTGCAGGGCTGGGACATCGTGTACCCTCAGAGCCTTCCTTGTGCCTGTGCCCACGGGGGGAAATAAATACAGCAATAATGCACACAGACGGGTTTCTTACATAAACAAATGTCTGGGGAGAGACCTGGCTGTGGGCAACCTGCTGGGAAAGTCCTGGTCAGATGGGAATTGTAGAGTTAAACACTCCAGTCTCACTTGGATGTGTCTGGGCTTTGATTTATACTTCTGATTGGATGTTTGCCTGGCCTGATCAGAGAGCTTGGGCAGCAGTGCATGTTGACACTCGGTGTTTAGCTCTGGGTAAAGTTTAAACAGGACTTATCGTGGCTCTGACACCTCGCGGAGGCTTCCCCGCTTTAATTACGCGCTCCGTGCCGTCCCTCACACGGAGCTGTGCTGCGTGGCTGGCCCACAGGCTCGCACCAATTCAAAGAAAAAAGTAAACCTGCAAACCAAATTCATGGAAAAGCTTATCCGACACCTCTTCTAATTTTAAAGTAACCCCACTGCCCTCCATCCTGTGGCCGCTTCTCCGCTCGCTCTCGCTGCCGGAATATCAATCCTGGAGTGATCTCAGGTCAGCGAGGCCCTCCCAGCCCTTCAGCAGCTGTTCCCTCCATTGCCCATATTGGTCCCTTTTGTCCCAGAACCAGCTTTGGGCTCTGCTGGGACTGAAACAGCCTCATGTGGGAGGACAGACTTGGTTTTGGGTCTGGGGTGCAGTGACACTGCACTGGGTTGGGTCAAAATGGCAACTCTACTTTGGGGCCATCTTATATTTTTTTTTTTCCACTCAATTCGTCCTTTTTTTTGCTTTTAATAGAAATTGCTCAAAATGACGCTGTCAGGTTTGTTCCCTCACATTTCTCCCACCCGTGGAAGGATGGAGGAACCTGCTCTGAGTACAGTTTTGGGGGCTCAGGTGGCCAAGGGCTGCCCCCAGCTCTGCTTGCACCCTGCCATGCAGGCAGGAGGAGGGGATGGGGACAATATTTACCCCACTTACCCCAACTGCTGTCCACTGAATTTCCCACTCAAGGCCCACCAGAGAGGTGCATCTGAAATGGGATTTAACACACCATTCCCAGCCCGACACGGGCGCTGGCCTTGAATAAAGCTCGTGCTAAATAACATTGAACTAATTTAATTTTATGCCTTGATTTTTATGAGTAACAATTAAGAAAAAAATCCCCAGCAGAACGTAATTGCTGCACCTTGAAGTCCCTGGGCCAAAACCTGAGCTGAGGTTACAGTATGACAGCTTTTATCTGGGATCTGATAGGGGTGTTATTCATTGTATTAAAAGTTTGCCAAGAGAGGCTTCACTGAAAATTAACCCACGTTATCACGGTGAGTAATATCCTGGGTTTATCATGTGGAATAAATAAATAACATAGACTTTAGGCTTTGGCTTAATGAGGTTACAGCGAGTGCAGGGTGAGGAAACAGTGTTAACACCACTGCAAGGATCGGTGATTAAGGTGAGATGAAACTGGAACAGAAAGTTTTGTTGCATAACGACAGAGCTTGTATTACTATTAATTATATTATGCAACGGGAATAGGATGGAATTTGGCTCTATCTAGCAACAGGCCTGGGTGAAAAACTCTTTGCAAACATCCCAGTGATTTCTCAGGAAAATTCCACTTGTGACTCTCCTGACACTGTTCCCTCACCTTGACCTGTTGTGGTGGCTTGGCTTCGAGCCGCCCTGGTGAGACAACTCCTTTGGCTCCCGGGGAGCCCTTTCCACGTGATCTCACTGGGGCTTCTCCCACCTGGCATCCCCATCCTGCTGCTCTGCACTGTTGGGCCAGCGAGTCCAGACTCCAGGTGAGGTGGAGCATCTGCAGCGCTGAGGGGAAAAACCCCAAAACCAGAATCACAGAGCATCTCACACTGGGAATAAAAACAGTCACGTTGGAGAGCTTAAAAAAAGCGAGCAACCCGCTCGTCCCTTTGTGCCACTGGATGTGAATAATGCCAGGAATACCCTTATCCTCTGGGCCATCATCATCTGTAATGCCTCTGGATATGGCTTGGGGAGCTTTAATTCGGTCTGTGCCTTTTCTTCCAGCCCGTGCTCTCTCTCGGGTTCCTCCACGCCGGGGGAAGGCTCACGGCGTCCCAGTGGCCCCTCGGAAGTGCCTTTGTTTTCCCCGTGCAGGTATGAGGTTGGTGGCACCACAATCCCCCTTGTGCATCCCTGCCCTCCCGTGCCTGAATGCAGCCCTTGGGCAGCCCCGTGCCGGGAGAGAGCCCCGCACAGGCATCCCGGGGAGGGGGCCCACGGGAGTGCAGGTGAGCAGAGCCAAAGGGGGCCAGAAGTGAGGAGAAGGGAAGAGAGAGGGAGAAGGAGAGAAAGGAAAAGCCGTGGAGAGAAGGAAGGAGAAAAATCCCTCCATCCTTGTCTGTTTGTGGTGGAATTTCTCTGGAGATGTGTGCAGGGCAGTGTGGGTAACTGAAGGACTAAGGCTCAGGGGACGATGGAGCCCCGCGTGCCCCGAGGGGAGGGCTCTGGCAGTGGCCTCCAGGGGAAGGTGATGTTTGGGAGAACAATTGCTGGGCTGTTGTACCGTGCCTGGCGCTATGAATGGAGCCTAAGAAAGGGTGTCCTTGGACTGTTGCTAAAGCCCATCATCTTCTCCATCCCCTGCATGTGCTGCTGCTGCCGCCGCTGCCTCCCGAAACGGGCCAGCAACGGGTAAACCAAGGGCATAAAAGATGGGATGGGAGCACGCTCCAGCCTCAGTCCCTGCTGGGGCATCAGCTGGATCGCTGCTCATCCATCTCCAGCGTGGCAGAGTGGGGCCTGGGGGGTCCCTGCTCTCTGGGAAGCTCTGGAATTGCTGAGAGCAAAGTCAGGGATCGAGGTGGGGCAGGGGCAGCTGGTTCTGAGCAGGGCTTTTGGGGTGGCTTGTCCTTCCAGCTGGGCCACGTGCTCCCCGTGAGCAGCTCAGGGGTTTGCTGGCCCAGCAGTGTGGGGGTGTTGGCCACACACCTGCGGGGTGGGATTGCCCAGGTCACTGCAGCTCCGGGCTGGGAATTGTCCCTGCACCACCAGGGATATGGTCCGTGCCGTGACACTGTGTTGTTCCAGGAGGCTGGATGTCCATTGTCCAGAGGAGCCCTGGGATCCCCACCAGAGATGAGGAGGATAATGATGAAGAGCCCGAGTTTGGAATGGCTTCGCCCACCCCCTCGGATGTGCAGGTATGTCTGTGCTGTGTGTGTAAGTACAGCACACGTGCCTTCCCTCTGCTCCTGGCCTGGCTGGGCCACCTTCAGCCCGTGCAAAGGCTCTTCACACCTTCTTTTCTGAACCTGAAATGGGAAATTAATCAAGTTTTTTTGCTGCTGAGAGTTGAGCTTGTTCAAAGGTCAGAGAACTGTGTGGCTGTATAGGATCTTAGCAACATTTCTATAGGAGTCCCTCTGTGAATGTGTCTCCGTGTGGAGCAGGGCTGGGCAATGGAGCTGCAGTGGTCCAGGGGGAGGAATGGGGTGGCAGGATGGCACCTTCCCATCCCTGCTGAGCTTCCCCCTCTGGCATGCTCTGTTTATTAGAGGGTTTAACTCATTCCTTGAAGTTTGTCAGGCATTTACAAAGGGTTGGAGTAAAACTGTAACTGCGAATAACATGAACTAGGGATCTGTGCTGTCCATGCTCAGGTCCCAGCAGGGTGTACTGTGCAAGTGCAGAGCTTTTGTCTGATATCAGCATAAAATTGATGGGGGTTGTGGTTTTGGGCTGTGCATGTGGTTTTGGCTAAGAAGAACGTGAGTTGCAGTGAACATTTAGGACATCAGGTATGTTTGAATGGCTCTGTGTAGATTTGGAATATTTTTTCTTTTCTTCTGGCACCTGTTGTGTGGTGTTTACCCCGTGATGCTGCCTCTCAGTGCTGCACTTTGTGCCATTATTTCTGCAAAACAGAGTGAGATTAAAGGTGTTAGAGCTGTGAGTCCTCAGTGGGGGAATGGAGGGATGACTGTGGGCACCTGGGAAAGCCTGGCCTGGGGGTTAAACACAGGCTTGGGTTCAAAAGAAGTATTTCCCATTTCTGCTTATGCCTTTTGCCCAGGGCAAATTGCTTAGCAGGTCTGTCTGCCTCAGTTTCCATCTGTTGGGCAAGAATAATGTGAATTCTGGACCCTCCCAGTGGTGTGAGATAGGGAGGAGAGGGAGGCTCTGTGCATTAAACATTGATGCGGCCACTTCTGTGGTAAGAATGAAACTGGAGTTATTCCGGTGTGTTCCAGGGAATCCCACTGGATTGCACTGTGCTGAGTCCCAAGGATCTGCTTGGAATTAGCAGGGAACGAATCAGAGTTTTTCACTGGTTGTTGTTAAGGGAAAGTCTCCTGTTGGTTTGATTTGAAAAGGAGAGGAAGCAGCAGATGCAGAGGACACCTCTGACACCGTATGTGATAAAACTCCCTGTGCAGCTCTGAGCTGTGAATCGTCTGTCATCACGCTCCAGGCTTCAAACCCACCCAGGCCAGAAGCTGTGCGGCGCAGGAGTGTGTTCTGTGCCCGGTGCCACTTCCCGAGGGCCAGGCATCAGGGCATCCCAGTGCCACCTCAGGGCAGTGTCCCTGGATAACGCAGCCTCCGGGGCGGGGTGACAGCACTTCCCAAGGGTTCCTTTTCCCTGCGTGCAGCAGTGAGCTCCCCTCACCTGACACTTTGCGAGTGGGTTTCATTCCCATGGTACCTGCTAAAGATAAAACAACCTTCTCCTGTTTCACGGGGAAGAAACGGAGTGCGGGGAGCTGCTGGGGGGGCTCGTGCAAAGCCCTGTGGAAGAGGGGAGAGAGCACAGGAGGGAGAAAACCCACTGGGCTGTACTGCAGCCCCAGTTTCCCCCCTGTATTGCCTGAGGGATGAGGAATGGGCACAAACCCCGTGGCTAACCAGCCCAGAGCTCTCATTCAGCCCAGCCTTGCTGCTCCTGGGGCAGGTTGGACCCTGTCTGGCGTGTGGGGTGGGCTCAGTGCAGCCCCAGCGCTCCTGCTGGCTGCTTGCCACTCTCTGTTGGCCTCTAACTCCAATGTTCTTCTTCTGTAGTGCGTTTATTTGCCTTTTTTTTTCCCAGTTGCAGACCAGGCAGGGCTGTGGGGGAGTCGGGGGCGTTGCTGAGCAGAGGGTTGGGTGGTGAGGGGAGCCTGGCTGGCAGCAGCCCGGGGCTGTCATAAAAGGAACTGAAATGGGAGTGTTAACGCTTTAGCTGAGTTATGGAGAAATGCTTTCACTGTTGCAAAAGAAACTGCAGCAGTTACGTGTCTGGGAGGGCCTGGGAGCCCCTCCAGAGCCTCGGGAGCAAGTGCAGGCTGGAAGGAAATGGGAGCACTGGGGGTGTGGGGAGAGAGCCACAGGACTGCAGATCATTTCAGCCAGAACAGACCCTGCAGGGCTCCAGTCCCCCCCTGCCAGAACAGGGACACCCACTCTGGGTTGCTTTGGGGCATGTCCAGTGCAGGTCTGAGTATCTCCAAGGATGGAGGTTCCCTCTGGGTCCCTGTCCCAGTGTCTGAGCACCCTGGTGGTGACAATAACTTTGTAGAATAACAGAATGGTTTGGGTTGGAAGGGACCTTAAACCTCATCTCATTCCACCCCACTGGAGCAAGCTGAGGATCAGCCTCTTCTCCCAGCCTCCAGTTGTGCCAGGGGAGATTCAGGTTGGACATCAGGAGGAATTTCTTCCTGGAAAGGGTGGTCAGGTATTGGCAGGGGTTGCGCATGGAGGTCTGGAGTCCTCATCCCTGGAGGTGTCTGAGGAAGGACTGGACGTGGCACTGAGTGCTCTGGGCTGGGGGACAAGGGGGGATTGAGCACAGGGTGGACTCGATGGGCTGGGAGGGCTTTTCCAAACTGAATGATTCCAGGATTCTGTGTCTTTAGGAGAACACCTTCAGCCAGCCTGGTCCTCTGCTGGCATGAGTCAGATTAACTCCCTTGGAGCCAAAAGCTCCTAGAACAACAACCTGCTGGGAATTAGGAATAAATGCAAATAGTGTTTGTTTGATTTGCTCCTCGGGTCTGGCCAGGAAACCTTCAAGTAGCTGCACTTTCCCTTTTAAGCAGGTAAGTGCTTTTTTAAAACATGCCGGGGAGTGTCTGTGCTCCTCTGTGTGTGGCTGTAAATCTTCCCGAGCTCTTAACGAGCCTCTCACTTGGTAACTCCACGCTCGTGAAATCCGTGGCTGTGAGGAGCTGGAGACAGGGGTGGGACACCTACTCGGAACTGGGAATCGGGAGAGGACCCGTGGGCACGTGGGGAATGGGGTGATGAGGAGAAGAGTGGGGCTGAAGGACACCTGGACGGGCAGCAGGTCTCTGTTGATCCTCTGACAGGCAGCTGGATCTCTGGTCCAAGCTGGGAGACTGGTGGGATGGTGGTGGAAGGTGGGGATAGTGGTTGGTGGGGAATCTGAATGGGAATGTAAGGAGATTCTCTGAGAATAGATGAGAATGATCAAATCAGCTGAGACTTTGGGCTTAAATATTTTATTTTTAATCCTAAAACTAAAAGACGTGTTTTTTTTTTTTTTTTTTAGTTTTAATATTAATTTTTTCCATGTTTTTCCATGAAAGACAGAAACTTTTCTAGGCGAGTGGGAAATGTAACCCAACCTCCAGTTTTCTCTCCCAAACCAGTTTGGACCAGCCATCCCAACAACCTAACCATCCCGGGGCATTTGTTTCCCCCCCCCTTCCTCAGCAAAGAGCAGGCCAAGTATCATTTAAAAAAAAAAAAAAAAAACCCAAAAATTCAAATCACCAATAAAACCCCCCCCCCCAAAACCAAAAAAAAAACCCA
>VXAY01004618.1:403952-422240 GCA_013399855.1 Oxyruncus cristatus
AAAAAGAGGCACCAACCTTGTTACTAATCTCGTTCCTTTTACAAGGCAGGTCCTGCAGAAACCCTTTCAGTGCAGGTTTGCTTTTTCCTCTGAGGAGAGCTGGGAATCTCTCCGTGTTTGCTCTGGCAGAGAGGGAAGAACGAACCCTCTGGATTATTTTTTTGACAATATTCATCTCAAGAAAAAGCTTGATTGGACTGGGACAGACGTGTGAGACTTTAACAGAGAGATCTGGGGTCAGGCGGCTTTTTTGTGACTCCTGTGTCCATGTCACACTTGCCCTTTCGGGGATGAGAAATAGCCATGAAAACTCAGGAGACTGCCTTGGGTCCTGTCTGCCTGCAGAAACTGATGTGGTATATTTGAAGTGAGTAATTTCTTACTTTTGTGGTGAATTAAACCCATTCAGCATCGGAGATCATTTCCTGAGCATCTCCAGCTTGCCCTCCTGAAGGCAGGCACAGTGCCCAGCAGGGATGGGCAGAGTCAGGAAGCCTGACTTCAGCTCTAGGTGATACCTGCCTAGATCCTTCCGTGGTGAAACACTCCAAATCTGTGTACAATGCTGCAATATTAGCTTTAGTGACCCAGTGCCAGGTACCAGATTCAGGGATTGGAACAGGCTGCCCAGGGCAGTGGTGGAATCAACATCCCTGGAGGGATTTAAGGGATGTGTAAGTGTGGCACTTGGGCATATAGTTTAGTGGTGGCCCTGGCAGTGCTGGGTCAATGGTTGGACTTGATCTTAAAGGTTTTTCCAACTGAAATGATTTGGGTTTCCAGCTTTGCTGTTGTGACAGTGGTCGTGCACCTTCAGCACAAAGAAATGGGAGAAAACTGTAACTGGAACACTTGGAAGCAGCGAGGAGAGTTTGTGATTCTGGTGCTGTTCAGCCAGAAAGGAGAAATTCAGTTTGCCCCATCCCTGGCACCCCCATTTCTCTGGGTCCCTCTGCCCTGACTCAGCACAAGTCCTTGTGCTGGGCACACACAGCATCACCCTCTTCAGTCCCCCAAAATCACCGGCCAAGTGACCCATTTCTCGCTGCCCCGTGACCCAAACCCCTGTGGGGTGTTGTAAACTGTCTGTGCTGGGGTTTATTAGCTCAGGGCTGTCTGGGGGCCCGGGCTGGTGGGATCCCAGTGCCCTGGAGGGTCTGGGCTGGCCCAGCCGCCGAGTCGCAGGTGTTGCTGTAACGCACTGCCCGGCATCCCTTCGTGGTCAAACCCGTGAGGCAGAGTTTCCCTTTGGAGATTTACGTGCACGTGGAGGGGGAGTATTGGAAAAAGGAGGAACTTGGCACCGGGGTGGGATACAGATGTTGCAGCTGTGAGCCCGGGCTGGGAACAGGCTCGGAGCTGAGCGGCTCTGCGCGGCCGTACGGTCGAATCGTGGTGCAGAAATCCCTTCCCTCACCTGCCGGTTTCTCAGCTAAACTCGTTAAAGAGACTCAAAACTCCCAGCCTGAAAGAGAATGGTTATTTGGAGGTTCCTGGGGACACGCAGAGGTGGTACCTAGGCTGGTCAAAAGTCTCCTTGGTCACCTCACCTGGGATCTTATGCTAATTGTTACCGTGGTTAACTTTTTTCCAAGCTGATGCATAGGTGGATAATGAGGGGCAAAGAAAGGGGAGGGAATGGCTTTGTTAATGCTCGGTGGAGATAATGATCCCTGCTTCTGGCTGGGGGGAGCTTTGCCAACAACAGAAGCATCTTTCCCTGTGGACATGACACCCATTCTTCCCTAGAAAATTGGGTTGTGGGACTGCAGTGTTCTCTCTTTCCTCTTTTCTTTTTTTAGGTAGGAATAAATAATTGTGTTTCCTACTGTCTGTGCTCACCTGGGTGAGCAGGGTTTGCAGACGTTGTTAGGGTGGTTTTGTGCTGTTTGACTCCGTCTGCGTCCTGGTTGTCCCAGTTTTCCAGCACCAAAGCAGCCACCCCTGGAATGGGGCAGCCAACAAGCACAGTTTGGGGCCAAAGCCGTCGGGTTTCCTGGTTTCCACCTGAGCTCATAAATCACACCCGGAGCTGGATTAAAGCTTAGCTTGGATTCACTGGCAGTTCTGCTGTTTTCACTGAACCTTGCAGTGATTTGGATGGGAGCTGAAGATTTATGCACGTTTGCAGAGCCCACGGTTCCAGGTCACAGCTTGGACTGAGGCATTACCAGGGAATCATTGCTTCCCCTGGCGTCTTTGGTGGCCTCATCTGAAGCAAGAGTTTGCTTGGAAAATGCATCCAGTGCTTATCTCCCTGCTGAGCCTCCTCCTGAGCAGTGAGAGACTCGAGAAAAACAAGCCCAAAAATGCTGATATCAACATTGCTCAGGAAAAACAGGATCTGTCCTCGTTCTTAACTCGGGCAGTGTCAGATGTAATAATGCTGGGCAGGGCATATGGGCAGATCAGGAGGAGAAAATGAAAAGTGGGGCAGAATACAGGTTTTATTTTGCTTTTCTGATCTCAAGGCATGCAAACAGGAGTCACAGAAACCCCAGCTCCGTGACCCTGACCGGGCTGAGATGATACCAGTGCTTGGAGCGGGGTGATATCCCCCAAAACATCCTGTCCCAGGGCAGTCCCTCCCTCAGGAAAGGTGACTTGGATCACCAGTTGGCTTCAGCTGAGACACCTCAGCCCTGGCTCCCTCGTGCCAGCCCACAAACACATCCCTGCACAGCCACACGTGTTCCCTCATCCGCCGATCTCCGAAGCTGCTCTGGAGGAGCTGGAGCTGTAACAATATGGCAGTAAAAAATAATGAAATGCCATCATAAAAAAAGATGTGGAAAGGCAATTATTTATTTATACCTTGGGAACTAGGAATAATACACCTGTTTGGTGGGGATGGCTGGCACAAAGCTGGCATTGCATAGTGGTACTTAATAATTTTTTTACCACACTTTATAGGCTCTTTCCTGCAATTAATGCTAAATAAAATCAACATTTCTCCAACTAGCGTTTCTGGCTCTCATTAACTCCCTTCTTGCCATTCACCATCTCTTTCCCTCTCGATATCTTTCCTGCTTTGTATTTCTCTTCTAAACTCTTCTTTGGTCTTCACTTCTCATAAGCTTTGGTCTGTGGCAGCTTTAGAGGAGCTGCTCTCTGACTGAGTTAACTGAGCTTTGGTGCAGGATCACCCCAAACCGTAGGGTTTGGCAAGGGCTGCTCCTCCAGGTGGAACACAGGCACCTACCCAAGGTGCAGGATGAGCCCCAGAGCCCTGGCATGAGGATGGGAGGCAACACCCTCCCCTCAGGCTGATCCCACAGCTGGAAGGGCAGCAAAGCAGCTGGAACCACAAAAAACCTCTGGAGGACCTGATGGGCGGCCATGGAAGAGAAAGGCTGGAGGTTTAGACTGTCATCCTCTCAAGTGTCTGAAGGAAAAGGTTATTGGTGGTGCTGGGAGGGGATTTCGGGACAAAACTGGTCCTGAGCTCTGCCCTGAATTAATTGTCTCTGTTTGTTTAGGAAGGAGAAACTTCAAAGACTCACAAGGACCAAGAGCCTCTCCTGCTTTCGCCCTCACTCCTCGAAATTCCAGCTGATTTCCAAGGATGTGATTTCAACACTTTCACTGGTGTGAGCTGGAGGATGACACTCCCTGCAGCAGCACTGATGCAGGTAGGATGGAAATTCTAAGGAAATACAGATATTCTTAGGGGTCCATTTGGGGCTTTTTACGTTTTTATCTCAAAAATGTCAGGCAGAAATATCTGATGCTGGAAATACCCCCAGTTCAGTTGATACTTTCTCTGTTGCTTCACTTGATCAGGCCCCAAATAACACCTATTAATTCCCACCCTGAAAGGAATAGGGAGAATTTTTTGCTTCATTAATCCCTCACTTCTGATTTTCAAATTGCAGATTTTCTGGCTTTAGTTTCTATTCTTCTAAACAAACAAACAAACAAACAAAAAAAGCCCAACAAAACTCCTGGTTTTTCACACAGGAAGATATTTTTGACAAAATACTCACTCCCACTCCAAATGCATGAATTAGTTCCTGATACCTCTGAAACTACTTAATATATTTAATATTTATTTAAGTGGATGAAGTGAACCGGGAGAATAATAAAAAGGCAGGAATTTCCCTGTGCCAGTGAACCCCAGGAGAGAACCCGTCCTGGAACCTCGAAGGCAGGAGAGGGCCAGCTCAGGGATGTTCAGAGCCCCAGTCCGGTGTCACCAAGGCACTCTGGGCTGGTGTGGGGAGTCCCCCCGAGCCTTTCAAGCCTCACATCAAGAGGGTTTTTCCTTCTTTAATCAGCAGCAGTTGCAAACACGGCTCAGATGGCAGGATGGCTTTATCTGCCATCTCGCTCACATGTGGCGAGGGTGGGGGAAATGGGACCCACATGTTATCAGCTGATGGATGAAATAGAGGGAGGATTATTGGGCAGGAAAGAGGAGCTGTGCCTGCTGCTGAGACCCATCTCCTCCCAGCCCACCCTCCCTCCTCTCCCTCTTGCCTCCCCACTCCAGCTCACTGATGAAAAGGTTGGTGTCAGGGCTCTGGGATTTATGTGGATAGCGGCGCAGCGAGGCCTGGCATTAGACAATTGGATCCACGTGTTGCTCCTGCAGGCTGATCTCTGGGCAGGTTTCTGGGGCTCAGCAGAGCAGGGAAATACCACCTTGGCTCCGGGGCTGGCTCGGATCTTTCCCTGTTCCCTTGTCCCAGACCTGCCGGCGGCTCCTCCCGCCTGGCTCCCGTCACCCAGCCCACGCGCCTGGCAGCACCTCCAGGGCTCCTCCGTGGCTCCTGGGTGCTCCTTTTTTTGGGTGGTGCATCCATCAGCAGTGGCTCAGGAGCACCATCCCTGTGAGGGCAGATGACCAGAGACTCCTTAGGCACAGGATGAGCCGTGCCAGGCTCACCCGGTGATCAAGCCCAGCGTTGGCCATTCCCGTGCCAGCCCTTCCCCTTCCACTCAATGAAATGCTTTGTGTTTGTCCTGGCTGAGTTGTCTTGGAGAGTTTTTTCAGGCTTCAGCTCCAGTTGTTTGAAGATCAAACTAAACTGCCTGATTTTGGCATTACTATTTAGGAATTATCTTGCCTGGATCCCGCCTGAGTTTCTCCATCCCCAGCACAGGGCTGACACTAATTGCCCATTTGCAATGCATTTCCAGACACGTGGCTGGAAAGTGCTGCATGAAAAAAACAGGCATTGTTATTATGAAACCTTCAGGAGAAAAATTAATAGATTCATATAACTCCATGGTCATTAAAACAAACCTTATGTGGAGGGAAGAGACCAGAACTGCCCAAACCTTGAGCAAACCCAGATTTTCACAATGAAGCACAAACTGGTTTTAATCAGCAGTGCCAAATAAGTTTTATTTTCTGAGGTTTCTTATTCCCCTGTCTCCTTTCCAGTATTGGGAATTGTAGAGGAGCACACTGGCCTGAGGTGAAGAGGGGAACTTTGCCCATCTCCTGGTCTTAGTGGATATCATTTTAGAAAACAACAACAAAATGCTCTGCTTGGGCTGGCCAGGTCTCAAGTTGCTTCCAGCTGCACAGGGATCTCAGCCAGCCTTTCTGAGCAAGTTGTCCTGTGGTTGGAGCACTTTTTGTCAATAGGTTTGGGATAAATTGGGTTTATCCCCATCAGATGGTGAGAGAGGGTGGACCATCACCTCCTCGCGTTTGCTCCCTTTAGTGAAGTCAAGCAGCAATTTCCATTTTGCCTCCCCAAAGCTCCTCTGTTTGTTTGGGAGACAGGAACAGGGTTCTGCTAAGAGGGTGCTGAGGTTGCTCATCCTGAGCTGTCCCAGTGAGTCAATAGCCTGGGGTGGTGGGGCTGTCACAAGGCAGGGAATGGGAACACCCTTGGAGGGAGCCCTGTGCTGTCACCTCACCTCCGCCTGCACTGGGGTTGTTCTCGTGGCTTCTGAAGTGTCCTGGCTTTTGATGGCTGGATCCTGAAAAGGCACCATCCCTGCCTTGCACCAGCAGACTTTCATTATGGTGACAATGTCTGTCTGTCTGTCCCTTTGCCTCTCTCCTCCATGCAGACCTTAGGCCCTCCATGGACCTTGCCACCACGTGCCTGGGATGCTGGAATCGGGGCTCATCAAATGCTTACAGTGGTTATCCCTGTGCAAAGCTGACCCGGTGCTGGTCACTCAGATCACACACTCTCCATTTTCATGTGTCCCAGAGGACTCCAGCATCCAGGGCAAACAAGTTGCAGAAGGTCCTGTTGGCATCTAATGCTTGATGTGAAGCTTGTTAAGTCACCGATGGAGGGGGAAGGAAAAAGGAAACCTCCCTTCTCACTTCATCTTGCTTTCCTCACACCAAGTCCAAGCTCATCTCCGGGGTGAAGAAGGTGGAAACTTCACTTCAAGGAGGAAAGGCTGGGAGAAAGTGGCCCAACAATGAGCACCCGTGCTAGTGAACACCCAGGTTTTGGTAAAAGCTGTGCTGTCTGCTTGCAAGCTCACTTTTAAGGGCTAAATTTAGTAAATGATGTGTGTGGAGGAGGACTTTGGGATGACACATGGATCAGTCTCATTCCTGCATGGGAAGCTTCCAGGCTCTGCTACTTTCACTGTCTGGAACAAATGAGCACCTTCCTGCTGATGCCATCAGACCTGGAAAGGTGCACGTTCTGGGGAGCTGGAGGAGTGCGAGGTTGTGCAACTCCCTGGCAAAGGTGTGTGTATCTATTTGCAATCCATTGTATCCTGCTAACAGGTTTAGCTCCAGATCAGTAATGGGCTTTAGTCACCCACCTCTTGGTAATTACTTCGGTATGTAGATGTTTAATTACATTTTGTCCTCAGCTAAGCTGGGTCCATCCTTCTGCCGAGAGTCACTGGCCGAGACTGGGCACGAAGATGTGCAGCAACTTTTGAGCAGCTGCCAGTTCCTGGTGTTGATCAGATCTTCATTTCTTTCAGCTCAGTTGGCCAATTTACAAGTGCTAAAGTTGGCGATCTTGCATTCAGGTCTAACCCAGCCTGAGTTCATGAAAATGGCACAGTCACTGCCCTGTCAACAAGTACCTTCAAGCAGGAATGACAGTGCCCTAAAGCCTTCTAATGTTGCTTTTGTGGTGACAGTGACTCCTGAAAGCTGGAAACCTCCACGGCCAGGTGGGATGTGCCACTGATGCTTTGAGGGTCTCACACTTGGGTGAGACTTTGAGTCCCATCAGCCCAAAGGATGAGTGGGTGGGTGGACTCGCTTCAAGAAGGTCCATCCACTGTGGAAGATGGTCTTATGGAATCATGGAATTGTTGAGGCTGGAAAAGACCTTTGAGATCATCAATTCCAACTGTCAAATCTTTTTCCAACCATTCCATGTTTTCAGCAGCCTCACTTCAACCCTCCAATGCACATCAGTTAAACCCTGAACATAACATACGATAACTAGGTAAGATCAGGAGAGAGGCCTGGTTTTTTGGGAATTTTTGTGGCCAGCCTTGGCAGCCTGTTTAGTGGTGCCCTGTGAAACGCTGCGGGCACCAAAACAGCTCGCTGGGATTGTTTTCTAGGACATGAGGATGACAAAGCCCCAGCAATAACTGGATTTTCGGATGGTGTTCCCATGGTCTCACCTGTAGATGTTTCTCCGTGTGAACTCATCGTCAGTGCATCACCAGAGACAATCCCTCGAGGCAGCTGGTGGCACCAGCCCCTTCTCCTCTGCGTGTGTCACAAGTCAAGTCCCTGCAAGCCTCATCCCGCGTGGCTCCGGCGTTACTCACCGTGTTTACTTTCCATCCACCTCCCCTGCAGAGCTGACAAACACCATCCCAGGGACCCAGGGGGTGTCTGCTGTGCCCGGTCATGTCAGTCCTGCCCACGGGTGTCACTGGACGTGGCCACACCCGCCTCGCACACGCTGAGCTCTGAGCTCAATGAGGCTGTTTGGGCTGCGGGAGCACGAGTGAACAGCTCGCAGGGGAGCTGCCCAGGGGGCTGGAACTTCCACCCACCAGGAGCCAAATCCCCGGGCTGGAGGTGCCTGGCAGCCCCGTGGCTTCCCACACCACTGACCTGACAGCAGGTTCTCCACTCCCAACCCGTTCCCATTCCAACCAACACGGACTCGGAGGAGACTCAGAGCTCTGCTCTCAAATATCTCTGGGGGGGTAATAACCTTTGCACAAGTCCTTTGGCCGTGAGTATCTTTTGTTAAAAATCCCCAATCTCTCCAAACAGAATAAATTTTGCGCTTTTTTCCCATTGCAGCAGCTTTCAGGAGCATAAATAGAAATAGATTGGGTTTTTTTCTTGAAACTTTAGGTTTTTATTTTGTGAAGTGACAAAAGAAAATTGCAGAGAGTTGAATGCATCTGGCAACATTTTCACTTTTAAAAAATCATTCAACTTGCAAGGATGTTTCCAAGAGAATATGGGAAAATGTATTATCTGCTCCATTTGAAAAGGAATTGCCTCTAATTGACAAGATGCAGAGGGGAAACTGTTGCTCTTATTTAAACACAGCCCAGACCTGCAGCTTACAAATTTATTGTTAATCTCAGACTGGCGGTTCCTTCTTTTCACTTTTGATTTCAAGTCTGTTTGGGTTATTTTTTATTTTATTGTCATGCCCAGCTCCTTTTCTGCCTCCAGTAGGTGGTCAGCTTTTCAAAACTTGTTGTCATCTCGCATCCAGAGTCTGTGTTGTTGCATCAAAACATCCCAGGATCATTTGGATATTTCGGAGGCTGCTGTTCATGCACCTTCTCTGCAGTATCTGGTCCAGCTCACACAGACTTCAGGGCTGCTGCAAGCTGGAACTACCCATGTTTCCAGGTCAAATATCATGGAAGGTCTCTGATCCTACAGACAAAACGTAGCATTTAGAAGGTGAGGAAGATGCCTCCAGCTGAGGTCTCAGAGGCGAAAAAAACATCCCGTATTTCCTTTTAGTTGATCTTGGAAACTCCGCCTTTCCAAAAAAAACCCCGAAATCAAACCCGAGGCGCGGGTCGGCGTGAACACAGAGCGGGATGTCAAACAGGCAACCTACGTCAGCGAGGAGCTTGCTCTCAGTCAGCCATCCACCTGGAATACCTGCGGGCAAGGAAGGAGGCTCCGGGAACGTGTTGGAACAGAGCGGAGCCACCTCGGAGAGGAGCTGCCACCCAACCAGGTAAAAGCGGTTTTGGAGCCACTCACGCGTCTCCCGTTTGATCCCCTCCCACCGGGAGCAGGGTGAAAATGTTCATTCCAAGAAATCCCCCCCTCGCCCCAGCAGGTTTATTATCCTAATTGACTTGCTGTGCTCGCTGCTAAATTAACCTGCTTGGAAATGTGAGTGGCACCGGGAATTTTCCACTTTATGACAGACTTTTTATTAAAGAATTGGAGAAATCATAAATAGCAGCGGTATTAGATCACTGGTGCTCATGAACTCACCTTGTTCAAAGATGTAGCAAGGAGGGTTTCCTTTTTGATGGTGCATCCTTAAGAACTGTGTCTGTGTTACTCCTTTGCCACAATTCAGTTATTGTTTATAAGAACTTCTGCTTTGTCAAAAAAAGAGAAACCCACCCCCACAATTATAAGAAATCCACTGCAGTGTTTTCCATAAGCTCCTAGCCAAGTTGGCCAAGAACTAAGGCAAGGAGCAGGAAAAAAAAGGTATATGTTGTATACTCACTTAAAACTTGGCTAGAAATGACCTTTTATTGTCTTTTTTTTTTTTTTTCTTTCCATGCCCAACTTGGCTCCTTGAGCCGAACCCATTGCCAGCTTTCTACAGTGTGCTATTTTCCTACATGTTAAAAAACATTTAAGAGGCTGCCCCACACGGGTTCTACAAAGGTTTTGCACGGACGGGGTGGAGGAGCCTGGCTTTGAGAGTGCCACCGTGATAAAACCCGGATATTTATTGCTTGGGGGGTGTTTTCTTGTGGCTCTTTTTATTCCCGCCCCCCCCCTCCTGCTCCTCGTGCAGCCCAACATGGCAAGGTCTCCAAATGGGCTGTGCTGACAAATGCAGCTGGAGACAGCCATGTGATGTTAATATAAACCTCCTCTGGCAGCTTGGAGAGGCACCAGGAAACCTCCGGAGTGTTTCCCGCAGCGCCTGGCTCCGCTCGGTGCCACTCGGCCCCTGGGCCCGCTGGCTGGGTCACCAGAACATGTGTCCTCTTGTGTCTGGGCACATCCCTGACTTTTCATGCATTAAAAAAAAAAAACCAAACCAAAACAACCAAACGATTCTGGGTTCCAAAAACCAACCCCCCAGAGCAGTTCCCGTCATTCCGGCTCATCCACGAGCGTCTGGCCGTGGTGATGCTGCAGTCGTGGCAGAATAAAATCTGCAGCAATCTTTCCGTCTTAAGGGTATTTTCTTTTGGAATCCCTCATTAAAAGAAATTAAAATCCCTCACTGAAATAAATATAATGACCAAAGTCTCAAGCATATTCTTATTTGGGATCGTTTCATTCTAGAAAGGAAGAAAAACGATTTAAAACTTTGATACAGTTCTTCTTGTGGTCGTGCACTTAAAGTCTGCATTTAGCTGAATTTACTTCAGAGACATTTAATTTCTTCTTTTTTGCTATTTTTTTTTTTTTAATATTTAATTTCATTTTTGGTTTTCGTGCAGCCCCACAGTGTTGTTTTTGTGGTGAGCTGCCATGGTGTCAGCAACGCATCTGAACCATTGCAGGAGGAAAGGCAGCCACTTGAAAGCAACAATGAGGGCAAGTCCTGCCCCAGCTTTTATTTCCTGTAAGTATTTTGCCCTGTGTAAAGTTACACAAAGGGTAAATCTCTCAGATCTCCCGGGTTTCTTGATGATTCCAGAGAGCAGATGGAGAGTTGGGCCCGGTCATCCCCGTGGGTCCCTTCCAGCTCAGAATATTTTGTGATTCCGACTCGGGGAAATGGCAAGAGGCTGAGTCAGAGGAGGGTCAGGTTGGACCTCAGGAGAAGGTTCTGCCCCCAGAGGGTGGTTGGCACTGACCAGGCTCCCCAGGGCAGTGGGCACAGCCCCAAGGCTGCCAGAGCTCCAGGAGGGTTTGGACAACGCTTTCAGGGATAGGGTGGGATTTTTGGGGTGTCCTGGGCAGGGCCAAGGGTTGGACTGATGATCCTTGTGGATCCCTTCCAACTCAGGAGATTCTAAGGTTTTGTGAGTCTCACCTTGCCTGGCATCTCTGCAGCAGTGAAAGGAATTCAACAGAAGCTCTTCCCTGTGGATCAGCCCTTACCTTTCTGCTGCTCAGAGACTGCAGAAAGCCAGAATCAATCAACTGAAGGATTTATACTGGAACTAGGTCCCCATGGATCACAACTTGAACAACACCTCCATCCCTGCCTGGATCTCCCAGGCCTGACCTTTCACAATCTCCATTTCCCGACCAGTGACTCCAAAGAAAATAGAGCTGCTCGTTGGCATTTAATGGAAATCTGCACAAAACTTGTCAAAATACCACCCCCCACCCCCGTCAGCTGCCTGGGACAAGACCCCTACAGTAGTTTCCAGAAACCCCGTGCAATTACTTACATTTTAAATTATCTTTAATTGTCGCATGTGAGCTACAGAAACATTTTTCCCCACTCTCAGGCAAGACCCCGCTATTAAGAGTCACCCCGTAATTGCAGGTTTAATGGGGGACCGTGGCAGGTCAGGCCTGAAGGTGAGCCCAGGGCACAGCGAGGCGAGAGCGGCTGCAGAGCCCAGTAACTGGAAGTGACACATCACAATAGTCCCATCAATTACGTGGGGGCAGTTTGGAGCATAAACTTTTTAGTGAATCTAATTACCTCGCCAGATGTTTTAATCCAATCTCCTCACCCCTCCCCTGCCAGCGATCCCTGCCATTGTCTGAGCTCCTGGGATTAAAAAGTGGCTTTTTAACCGCGAGTGAACTTGTTGAGGATGGATTTTGTGGGGGGATTTTTTTGTGTTTTTTTTTTTTCTTTTTTTCCTGCAGGAATTGAGCATCCTTTTTGAGAGATTATTCGGGTCCATAGTGGTGGGATTGCACTGAATGAGAATGAACACACCCCGGGAAGCGAGGAGGGTGTCACGGAGGGTGCAAGACTGACGGGAAATAGCCGAGCTGGTGGCAGTGTGCTCAGGAGCTGAGTGACAACTGTTACCCCGGCGATGCTGAGCTCAGGCAGGGCCTGTCAAGAGCACTAGAGATGCTGCACCAGATTTTCCCAGGCTGTTTGCAAGCTGACCCAATGTTCCTGCTGACACAAACCCTAAAAGCTGAACCCGATTCGCTCACAGATTGGGGTCAGATGTGAGCGAGAAGGAAAATGCTCATGTATGAGATGTCTGTGCATGCAGGAGGAGGGGGAAATGGTGAATTCACTGTGTATTCAGATGCAGGATATCACCTTCCAGAAGTGTGGAGCAGGGAAGGAACCTGGCAGCACTGGGACCATTTTCTCTGCATTCAGTAAACGCTGGGTTTGGGTCGATGGGAAATCTGGGTGTGCACGAGCAACACATCGACTGCAGTCCCTGGAAAAATCCCCATCTTTGACAACTTAAACCCCTGACATGATCAAAACCACAACCCAGAGCCGAGGAGTCTCAAACTGCTCTTTGTTAAGAAACTCCAGCTGAACAATTTGATGGGTTTTATTTTCAACAACTTATCACGTTGAGGGTTGCTTTCCTTCCCTCCTCGCCTCGTCCTGTTCCCAGGTGAGAGAACACTCAGACTTCACCAGGCAAACACTCCTGGGGTGGAACATGCCAAGCAAACAACGAAACAAGGCTGTTTATAAAGCCTTCAACACGTTGGGCCGTGGAGAGAAGCCCAAGTTTCCACGTAAGGGCCCGAACGGACGAGAATGACGTGAAACACATGGAAAATATGGAAAATGTGGAATAAGTAATAAAATTATAAATAAAACAAATACAATAAAATGGGAATGCAGTTTTACTCGTAATGATTTGTGTTCCTAGTAACCCAAGCCTCCCTTACCTTTGGAAAATTGCATGTTTTTCCAGCGGGGAGCTGAGGGCAGGTACCGTGTGCGGTGGGTTGGCTCTTGGAGCAGCTGGAGCCTTCCCAGGCACTGCTGCAGCCCTTCCTCTGACAATGACTTGCATCATGATGTCAGGAAAAATCACTTCATCAAGCGGTGGTTAGTGCTAGTGCAGGAATTCTGGCCAGGAGTTAATCTTGGCTTGCTCTGGGTGGAGAGATTTGCCTGGCAGAGTGACCCCGATGAGTTTTGTGTTGGGTTTGCTCCTTATCCCGTGTTTTTCTGGTTATTAGTGGCAGCACTTCTTGCTCTTCCCTCCCTGAGTGTGCTCTCCCAGTGATGCCCCGTGGGTGCACGGGTGGGATGGGGACCCCAGTTTGTCATAGCCATGAAAACTGGCAGGGGACTCCTGGATTTCCTACCTTGGGGTTGCCTGCAGATCTCCACTTCTGTAAAACCCTTGTGCAGAGACTCTCTTTAACTCCGGGATCTTTTCAGCTCCAGAAAGGAACGCACAAAAGGTAATGCTGAAAAAATAAAACCAAATTGCTTGTCTGCTTTGTGGTGCTGAGGGACATGGGTTAGAGGGGGACCTGGCATGGTTGGACTCGATGATCTTAGAGATCTTTTCCAACCTTAGTGATTCTGTGATGCTCCATCATTACATTAGCACTAACTAGAGTAATTTAATAAAGTTACCAGAAATATGAAATATGGCCGTATTTGTCATTAATCAGAGGTTTGTTCGAGCCCAGGGGCCAGCAGGGCTAAGAGCACCTGTAGGAAAAGCCAGTAGGGCAGAAAGAGTGATGGAGCTGGACTTGGCTGCTCTGATCCTGTGTCCCAATTAATTAGGTACCAATTAAGCTGTGCTCTGTTGGGGAAGGCTTTGGCACAAGCCAAGAATGGGCCCTAAATTCAATTGCTCCAGCCTGGCCTTGGACACTCCCAGGGATGGGGCAGCCACAGCTTCTCTGGGCAACCTGTGCCAGGGCCTCCCCACCCTGACAGGGAAGAATTTCCTCCCTGAAGAAACCCCATTGCTGTACAACAGCTTGGAAAAGTTTTCTTTGATACCACCAAGATGATTCCTTTTGCTGTGCAAGCAATAAAAGGAAAGCGAGGGCTGGGGGGAGCAGGAGCAGTGCAAGAACTGCAGCTTTTCTTCAAGGTGAAAGATCTGGATTTCCATTTCCCTATGCCATTAGGGCTGATCTGGGTCTGCCTGGCCAGCATAGGGTGCAAAAGTCCCCCTGTGTGCCAGTATTGAGGACTGTTTGTGCGTTGCTTGGAGCCTTTGCCAGGGCAATAATATCAACCTTTCTGTTTATTATATTGAAACCCGATAAAAGAAAGGCTCGGAGGGGGAAAATCTCCCTCAGTGGTGTGAGATGAATGTTCTCGTCTGGGCTCCAGGGTGCAGCTGTGGGCGAGTCTGTGGCACCTCTGGGTCCTGCTCCAAAAACTTCCCGTGCTGCAGCTGCAGCCTGGGGAGTGCTGGGACAGGGACAGCTCGTGCTGTGCCCTGGGACCCCCCCAGCCGCCCCTGGTGGGGACCTCGGGGGCTGGGATGGGAACCTCGGCACAACTCGAGTGCAGAGCTGATGTCCCACACTGTCATTCCTGAAAAGGGCAGGCCTGCACAAGCAGGAGTTGAAGCCCAGCACTCAGAAGAGGTCCCAGCACTCAGAAGAGGTCCCACTGTCCTGTTCTTTTGATGGAAAAGTGATCCATGTTGGAGCTATTTCTGGATCCAAGGTGGGTTTGTCACCTCGAAAATCAGCAGGAAAGACCCCAACCAAATGGAATGAACTTTTCCTTTTCCCCTTCCTTTTCTTTTCTTCCCTCTCCCTCTCCCTTTACCTTTCCTTTTCCCTTTCAATGTCCTTGCAAGGTGATGGAACCCCTTTACCACACAGTGCCAAGTAATTACTTTAAATTCCACAATCACAGCAAAGCCAAACCAAACCCAACCATTCCCCAACAAGCCCACAAGGTCCCCGTGCAAAATAAAAAGGATATAAAAACTTCCCATGAGAAATGCCGTGAGATTCCAAAGGTATTGAGCAACATCCAGTTGTGAGGGAGAGGAGAGATCTTTGTCAGCCTGTTGATGCTTCGGGCCAGTCCCCACTGTTTGATTTCCAGCTGTGGGTGCTGAGGGCTCTCATTCCATGACGGGGGGCCGAGGTGTCAATGCAGTAGGAGCTGTAAGAACAACAACAACACCACCAGGAGAAATACTGGCCTCCACCCCTCATCACTGGGCTATCAGCACATACTGGTTTTCACCTGGGCAGCTGTAAGGTGTGAACACAGGGGGGAACTCAGTGAATCACAGGGGCAATGGCAGCACAGCACGGCCCTGGAGCTGAGCTGAGGCTGCTCTGGGAGGGAACAGCCAGTGCCTACAAAAGCCCTTGTGTTTCTCTGGGTCCAGGACCAGTCCAGCACTGTCAGTATTACCAGTATTTCCAGGAATTGTTTCTTCTTCAGAAGAAGAAAACATTGGCTAAATGAGCGAAAATAATAAAGGTTTGCTTGAAAATGAGGAGCCTTCACACTTGGTTTTGAAAATGTTCAAGGATGTTTCACCATAGGTCCTGGTGCCTGTGTAAGCAGCTCAGGCTTAAGGGAAATTTGAGATTCACACGACTCCAAAAGCTGGTGTTTTAGAAAACAAGAAAACGAACCTCCCTCCACCCCAGCTCACACCACGGAAGTTTAAAATATAGAATATTCCTGCTTTCCTGAAATGCTGCAGCCGTGTGGGAGCCGCTGGGCTATTGCAGCACTGTCAGCCCCACTGCTCAGGTTCCCTCCTCTGGGCTGGTTCTCTGCCTGCCCAACACACCCACAGCTGCAGAGCCGAGCTCCAGGAGGAGGCTGAAGGAGTTACTTCCAGCTATTGAAAGGTTTATAGCCGAGAAATGTGGAGCTGCATGGATTCTGCTGCTGGGGCTGTCCTCCTCCTCTTCCTCCCCAGATGCCGTGGGGCTGAGGGAAGGCTGCATCACTGGGCTGCAGGGACAAATCCCACCCCAAACATGGCTTGGAGGCAATAATTCAGAGCCACAACTTGGTGCTGGGAGCAGAGGGTGGTTCCTCGCTGTGTGCACGGCACAGACACCTCCTGGGCACCGTTTGGAGATGATGAGCTGGGATGAAAAATTCCTCCTGGTGTTATTCCCAGCCACCCCTGTCTTTTCTGCTCCATTAACTCTGAGACTGGCCCAAACATCTTCCGTAGGAAGGCTCAGCAGCCTCCCAGAGCAGCGAAGCGCTCCGGAGTGCTTTTATTTGACTAAAAAGGGTCATTTTGTACAACTTTGGAACTCACAAAAGGGGAATTATGAACGTGTTTGTCTGTGTTTGATTTATTATCAATAGGCAGAGACTGTGCTTTTGTGGAGAGCTGAAGCACAGAGGAGCAGGCCCTGGGATGAGACACTGCCTTCCCTGTGCTGGGTGCTCAGCACTGGGGACTTGTGTTGCTGCTGCAGCCCCTGGCTCACTGAATTCCCTAAAAAACCCCCAAAACCCACAAAAGCCAGAGCGGGACAGCACAGCCAGCTTATAAACAGAATGTAACCAGCAGGGAGCTGGGGAGGGAAAGGACAAAAAGCAGTTTGCCAAGGGAGAGGGAGATGTGGCTGAGCACAACAGAGAATTCGGGTCTTCACTGGAGGCAGCACCAGCAGGGAAGCATGGAATAGTTTGGGTTGGAGGGACCTTTAAGTTCATCTCATTCCACCTCCTTCCATGGGCAGGGACACCTTCCACTGGACCAGGCTGCTCCAAGCCCCGTCCAACGTGGCCTTGGACACTCAAGGAATGAGAGACAAAACCCCAAAAGCGTTGGATTCTCCCTCCACCCTCCAGGGCACTCGAGCTGCCTTTATTTATGCACTTGGTGATTCCCAGATTATTTCCAGGCCCCTCGAGGGTAGAAAGTCTTTTCCCTCCTCTGGCCCTGAGTCCATTCCAACAGCTGTAACTATTTCA
This sequence comes from Oxyruncus cristatus, assembly GCA_013399855.1. Taxonomy (NCBI): domain Eukaryota; kingdom Metazoa; phylum Chordata; class Aves; order Passeriformes; family Cotingidae; genus Oxyruncus; species Oxyruncus cristatus. The sequence continues at coordinate 420,896 of VXAY01004618.1, forward strand.
TTTTTAATTTACTCGATACAACTTGTCTCTGCTTAATCCATCAGGACAGGCTTGAGGGTTTCTGACCCATAAATCCAGAGTGAGGAGTGTGGTGGGGTTTGATCGGGGGAAGGAAAAGAGGGGGGAAAAAAAAGGAAAAAAAAAAAAAAAGCAACAGATTTTGAAAAATTGTCTCTAAATCACAGCCAAATGTGTTTTTTTCTTCGATTATTGCACAGTGCAGAACTGAGCCCAGCCCGGTCTTACCTCAGTGAGGCAAGAGCTTTGCTTTTGTCATGGTGACAGACTCTGCCACCCTTCACTTATTTAACAGCTCAAACCTCCTGAATTTGTCTGGATTTGACCTAAACTCTCTTTTTTCCTGCTAATTGGGCAGATTTGGTTTTTTCCTCCCAGGTCAGGTCATTCTGAGCTGTTTCTCTGCCTTTTTTCCCCATGTGTGACAATTTTCCCCAGTGTGAACAGCAACAATGCACCGAAAAAAACTGATGCTAAGGGAGAACACTTCACGTTGGAGAATTTTTCTGCCCTGAAAAAAAATCAAGCCAAAAAAACCCCAAAAACCAAAAAACACAAACCCAAAACAAACAAAAATAATCCCAAAAAACCACCTTCTTCCCAACCCACCGTCTGCACTTCTCACTGGAATTGTTTGACTCCGGCCTGGGTAACAATGAATCAGTTTATTGGGCAAGACAAGAGGGATTTTTTGAGAATTACACGTAGATATAGGAACAGTATAGGAAAGGTTCTAATTATAACTATTAGCTGGGAGAATAAAGGGACACAGTATTCCAGGCTCTCCCGGTGGTTGGAGTTACGCAATACCTTCTGTGCCTTAAAATGTGTTGCAAAGGAGGGCATTTTTTAAAGGAAGGGTTATTTTTATGTTATTAAAATCGCCCTGGACATTGTTCTGCTTCGGGGGATCGGCTTTGCCTCTTTCCTGACACTTCCTGCACAGAGCAGATGGGGAAGAGGATTTTGTGAGATGTGCCTGAGGGGCACTTTAAATAATAATAATAATAATAATAATAATAATAATAATAATAATAATAATAATAATAATAATAATAATAATAATAATAATAATAATAATAATAATAATACTCACCATTGTCATCATCGTCATCATCCTCTGATGTGCAGACTCTGCTTTATTCCTGTTTCCTCCTGTAATCCTCTGAGATCAAATTGATGGTGATTATCCAGGGATTAGGGATTAGGACGGTGGTTTAACTGCTTGTCAAAACCTCAAAATAATAGATTAAAAATAATACATGGATTAATATAATTCAATTTTCTCATCAACAACGGAGCAGATGATTTCAAAGCCCTTGTAACC
>VXAY01004618.1:422313-455992 GCA_013399855.1 Oxyruncus cristatus
ATCAGGGAATCACAGAATGGTTTGGGTTGGAAGGGACCTTAAACGTCATCTTGTTCCACCCCCTGCCATGGGCAGGGACACCTTCCACTAGCCCAGGTTGCTCCAAGCCCTGTCCAACCTGGCCTTGGACACTTCCAGGGATGGGAGCTCCACAATAACTCTGGACAACAAATATATAACACAATATAATATAATTATGTATAATTATATATATTTTATATATATATAGAGAGAAAAGGGTATTTTGTATCAGAGAGAAACCAAGGACACCCAGGAGTCCTCAGAGCCACACCAGTGGCCCAAGGTCTGTTTGGTGAGTTGATTCACAGCTTGGAAGAAGGTCCCAAACCACAAATCCTGCAGTGAACCGTGGCACCAGGTCATTTACTCAGACTCCTTGCAGGAATTAGGCTTATTGTCCATTATTCTATTTATTACCAGACAGGAAAATAGTAACTCCTTGAGCTGAGCCTTCTCAACTACAGCCGGTCAATTCAGCCCATGGCGTGGACGTTCTCCCGGGCTCCTTCTGCCTCAGACTTTCTCTGGACATTTCTGGGAACCACTTTGCCCAGCTCGGACACTCCTTCCCGTGCTGGCAGACAACGACCTGGGTGCAGCTCCTCGCTTTACGAGCTGCTCCGGGAGACCACAGCAGGGAACACCCCGGGGGACAACGCCGTGGGCGCGCTCAGAGCCCCAGCTGGCGCAAAACACGCCTGTTCTCAGCAGCCCAGGGGTTGGGAGGCACCACGTGGCTTCTGTGACTTCCCCACGAGCTGCAGAGGCTCTTTGAGGACACTGGCCCTTGTTTGCAAAGCCTTTCATGGTGAAAGGGTGCCTGGAACACCTTGCAGTGCTGGACAAGCTGGTGCTCCACACACAGGAGAAGCAGGCTGTCACAAAGCTCAGCACACACTCCAGGCCACACAGGTGACCAAATGCAGGGCAGGACTAAACATAAAGCCAGGTGATGGCCCTCGGGGTGTCCGTCTCAGGTAGGTTTCTGGTGTGTGGCCACGAGAAGAGCCCGGGCTGCCCTTCACTGAGGGCTGCTTGTCTCGGGGAGCGCGTTGTCCTGCCAAGAGTTAATCCCCCAGGTACAAGGTTGGCATTCAGGAACGCTGGAGGATCACTGGGCTGCGAAATCTCCATAAAAAAATGAAAAAAAAATGAAAAAAAAAAAAAGGGAGAAGGGTGAGAAGCTTTGGTGGAGGAGGGAGTGGGTATTTCAGGCAGACCACAGAGGCAGATTGTGGCGTGGCTGCACACGGTGGGCTGGGGGCTCCAGCTGCAGTTTAACGCATCCCCATCCCCAAGAAAACCACTAATGCTGAAGCATTTCACCAAAAAAAAGGCAGCCCGTGTTCCAGTGCTGCACAAATTTCCTCTCAAGTCGCTAATTACAAACCCCCCAGAACCAAGAAAATGCGTTTATGGCCTTAAACGTGTCACAACTTTGAATTGAGCTACAGAAAGTCCAGGCTATGGTTTTATTTCTCTTCCCAGCTCTCGTGTTTGCTCGTTAATTAGTGCTAGTTTCAGGAGATTAGATGACTTTTTAACATTTCCCATGTAAAAAAAAAGGATATAAAATGAGTTTTTTGTTTTTTCCCTTCGTAAATGGAAAAGGAAAAGCAAAGAGCCCCCTTTTTTTTTTTTTTCGCTCAGACACAGCTATTTTTTAATTTTCTTTTGAAAAATGTTGCCAGTACCCAGAAGTGTCAAATTCTAACACGCAGGGGGAATAATGTTGTTTTTTAGCTGGTAATAGTCTGTGTTTTTGTGGCTGACTATTGGGAAATTTTTAACATACTTCTCCATCCTGTGTTTGCAGGAGATGAGATGACTTTTTAATGTTCCAGGGCAGAAAACCTATAAAGAAAGTGCATCTTCTTCTCAGTAATTCTGAGGACATCTTTTACTTAGAAAGCAAAAGTAATTACATAACTGTGACATTTTGTATATATTTCTCTAGGATTATGGAATGGTTTGGGTTGGAAGGGACCTTAAAGGTCATCTTTTTCCACCCCCTGCCATGGGCAGGGACACCTTCCACTAGCCCAGGTTGTTCCAAGCTCCATCCAACCTGGCCTTGGACACTTCGAGGGATGGGGAAAACCACCTTCATTTAATAACCAAAAATCTGAAAATACACATTTTTGTAGGGAATTCAACTCCTTTCACATTTTGCTCAGGACTTCTGTGGTGTCTTACCTATGGCTGGGACTCAAAGGTGTGAGAGGGGGAAGAGCATCCCCGTGGCAGCCAGACCCTGACCCTGTTCCCTCCACTGCACCTGCTATTCCTGGGATTTTCAGAGCATTTGCAGTGTCGGGTCTTTTAAGAAGATCCTTGGATTTGCTGGAACGTGGGGAGGTTCCAACACTGCTCAGCTGAACTTTCCCATATTGGTCCCTGCACCTTCCTACGGAGCTGGAAAACAGCCAGGGAATTGGGACTAGCTCAGGGCAGAGCCTTGGGGCAGTTTCTCTTTGGTGAAGGTGCTGTGGAAGGGGCACCTCACCTCTGGAATGGGGGCACATCCCAAAGACGGGGCTGGACACCGGGAGCATCGTGTGGGCACCGCAACAATGACCTGGCTGCTCCTCTCGGGGGGGTTTGGAGCCCTGCTGTGCCACACAGCAGTGCTGCCCAGGAATGCCAGCCAGCCCTGCCAGCCAGCCATTCCAGCTGTAGCTGTGACCCAAGGGAAGAAGCCCATCAGCTCCTGCCTGGGGTTGTGCTGCTCCCAGACGTGGAGCTGTGGGGGCAGAGCGAGCTCCACTCTCTGCTTTGGCAACTCGACTCCCAGACCACACGGGTCTGACTTCCTGAAACCAGGAATTCCCACTGAATTCCTAGAGCTCCCGAGCTCCTGTGCCAGTGCTTTCCACCCACACCGCAGTGTCTCACCCTGAGCTGAGGTTTTGGGGCTGATTCTGCTTATTCTTCCCCCAGGAAAGCTCAGTAACTGCCCTGAGGCTTTTGCTGTGAGAGGACAATGAAGCCGTGCAGTGACGGGAGCCAGAGGCAGCCCTGGGAGCCAGAGGTGCTCTTCCCAAGGGCTGCTGCTGGTCCTGCCTGGATCAGCACAGCCCTGGGTGCTGATGGCATTGCCCTTGTTCCCAGGGCTCATCTCCCTGAGGATCCCCAGCCTGGGAGGTGCCAAATCACAGCCAGGGGGATCAGAGGGGCTGAAGGAGCTGCAGCTCCTGAACTTCCAACAGGATTTCATCCCTTGCTTTCAGATCCCTGGATAATCCTATCTAAACTGAGAGCACCACACGAGCCCTGGGACATCAGCACTTCCACTGCCTCCTCCAGCTCCTTCCCAACAGGACTGGGCAAGCCCAGGCTGCTGCAGCTTTGTCCTGCTGCTCTGTGACATCTCCCAACCTTTGCTCACTAAAGACACAAGTCCAGGCCTATTCCTTGATCCCACCATGCCAATGAAACCTACCTCTCCGGGCACTTTCCTTCTGGGAGTAAACTGTCATTTTTCACTACATAAAATTTTATAAGTTTCAAGCGAATGGAAAATGGATTTTATTATTTTATTTTTTTTAATATTTTTTTCTTTCCTTTTTTTTTTTTTCAATTTTTTTTTCCCCCCCGAATGTTTTATGGCTGCAAAAACAGAATTTGTGGTTTGAACTGTTAAGGTTTGATGCAGAGGGCTATGGAACCTTTTATGTAACCCGCTGGCCTGAATAATTATCAAAATATTTTGCTTTCCACTCTTTCTAAGCCTCTGCATCAGAAAAAAAAAAAAAATCGTGTGTGCAACCTTTTGACCACAAAATAATAATAATACTAAGAAAGCCCCCCTTCAGAAGCCGGGCTGGAGCTGCTGTCCCAGGGACGCTGCTGCTGCATCCCTGGATGGGGAGAGGGGACCAGGGGGAGCCAGCTGGGGATGTGGGAAGGGACCTCACCTGGAGAAGGACTTGCAGCAAAGCAGCTGATTCCAGAGGGCGAGGAAACTGCTCGGGATGAGCTCGGCTGGAGAGACGATGCTGCTGCCATTGGAGATGGCTTCAGCTTCTGCTTCAGCTTCTGCTCGGAGCATCCCGTGCAACCCACCTCCCCAGAACCTCGGGGTGCTTCATCTCCTCTGCCCTGTTGGTATTTAATTGATGTTATTAATTTAATTCACATTTCATTGAATGCATATCGTACTCTTGATTTCTGTTACAATTATTGCCATTAGCCCCACGGGGCTGTTTCAGGTCCGTCACTCAAGGCCTGGCCAAAGCCAACAACACCTGCAGGGACAGGGGGGTTTTGTGCTCCCACCCTCTGGAATGGAATCCAGCCGTGGGGATGGATCCCCAAACCCAGGGAATAATTTTGGCAGTGGAATTCACCCAGATCACGTGGTCCCTGTGCCCCAGGGCTTCGGCAGGACAAGATGCCCTTCCCTCCCTGCTCCTTGTGTGGAGCTCCCAGACCCACAGGGAACTGGGAACGTTTCTCCAGTGGCCAAAGCACAAAGTGTGACCAAGTCCCCCATCCCAGTGTCTGGCTGGGAGTTTATTCCCAGAATTATTCAAATCCCTAAAGAAAAGGCATGGTGCTTGCCCTGCTCCCTGCAGCTCTGCCTCTGCCTGGTTTAGATTTCCTTCTGCTTCCATATGTTTAAATATAGAATTTTAATGTTTAAACATAGAGCTGTAAAGGATTTTGGAGTGCAAGCACATGCTATGTATTCTTTGCCTAGCAAGTAGGGAATTACTGTTTCCAATCTGAGCCATTAGTTAAATTTAAACAAAAACTTAGGGGTTTGATCACTCTAATGCTTTTATTAGGTCTTTCCTTCCCTAGAAAATAGGCTGTATTTTTTTCCTTCCAATTTCTTTAGACCTGTCAGCTTTTGGACAACAAATATTGACCGAAACCCCCAAAGAAATATTAAAATTAATTTTTTAAAGTAAAACCAGAAAACAAGGATAAAGACATTATTCCTGATCAGCTCACAGAGATATAGAATTTACTTTTCCTGCCCCAAGAGCAGGGAAACACCTTCTGCTTTGGCTTGTCAGAGCCAAAGACACACACACAGAACGTCTCTGAGTCTGGAATGAGACATCCCATCTTCCAGTATGGATTTACCTGCTCCATCTTCTCTCCCACCTGGGCAGAATTACCTGGTTTTTATTCGGAGGTGGGAAGTACCCCCAAGGAAAGCAGCTCCTCAGGTTCCGTGGAGCAGAGAGAGGTGGGCTGAGGACAAGCAGGACCACAGAGGTCATGGAAACCTTTCCCATGTGCCGAGCAGATGTTTGCTCCACACCCAGGGATTTCTCCTGTGGCATTCCTGGCTCTCCCTTTTCCCCTGGTCCCACAAACTCTGCCAGGAGACACCTTCCACAGAAACCTTCCACAGCCCGCCCAGACCACCCTACTTTCCATGAGCTGGGGGGATTTGTGGTGGGCAGCCCTCAGTGTGTCCCACCTGGAGCAGGGTGGGAAGAGAACAACTCTTCCTCCGTCTAAATCAGTGCAATTTGGGAATGCAGCAGCTGGGATGAGAAGGCAGCTCAAGCCTGGGCTCCAATCTTGCACCCAGGGTCAGACCTTGGTCCTGCTTCCCAGCACTACTTAGGCAGGGATATTAAGGAAAGGTGATGGTGGGGGGAGAGAACTGGGAATTTGTCACTGATCTCATTCTTGTGAGGACCCAGCGCAGGACAAGGATGGACAGAAATCCCAATTAGATAACTAATTTAGCTCCTTGCATGGATTTTAGCCTTTGGCCCCGGAGCCAGAAGCGGCACTTATTGCTCCTGGGTTTGCCATGCTTGGCCGATTATTGCTTAATTGAGGCTTTTCACTGAAAGGCCTGGAAACCTGAAGGAATGTGCCTTATGCCCCGGAGTCATCCCGGCTCCCTCCTGCTTCACCCAGCACTTCAAATGAGCTGCAAAACAGCTGGGGGAAAGTCCTCAGGCCACAGCCAGGCAGAGGAAGAGGGATCCCAGGGGAGGGAGAGGGACTTCAAAAGGCTCTGTCAGTGGGATGCTCCCTTTCCTTCCTCCCTGTGCCTGCAACCACGGGCTGGGCACAGCCAGAGAGCCTGAACCAATTACCCAGAGTTGATTAATAACACTAATGAAGCCACTGACCCCCCCCAGCACAGATCCATCCACGCTGGAGCCACGATGCCTGACAGGGTCCAGACGGGTCCCAAACCCCTCTGTCCCCAAAGCACAGCCAGGGGGGTGATGCTGGATGTGCAGGAAGGAGCTGGGAGGGTGGCATTCCCAAAGTCCCCATTTAAGGTCTGGAGGGATCAGCTCCCACATCCACACCATTCCTAAACCAGAGCTTCCAAATCACCCTGTGAAACTTGTCTTGGTCCTCCCTCTCCTCTCTCTGCAGGTCAATAAAACAGTTGATATCCTGAAGTGTTTGGTGAGGTTTTGCTGAATCCTATGGAAAAAAACCCCCAAACATCTCCTCTCCTTTCTGCAGGAAATCTTCCAGGAATGGCTGGTTACAATTTCCTGCAGTTCAGGTACAAACCCCTGTGCCTTCCCTTCCTTTGCCTCCTAAATCATCAAATGCTAAAAATGTTTCTCGCTGCGGTGGCAGAAGCACATTACACCTTGGGCATTGTCCAAAATGTCCAAAAATTATCATCTTCCTCCTTTACAGTAGTAGTTGGGAGGTTTGTAGGTGCACAAAAAACATTCCATAGCTCCTGAGGTTTCCTAGAGTGTTGAAACCCTGGAAGGTTTGTTTTCTGCAAACATGGAATTATGTCATGACTGCCTCCAAAACGGGTGTGGGGAAGGAAGGGGACAGGGATCTTCTCCCACATGAGCTCAGCCATGACCAAGTGGAGCTTTGCCTTGAGAGGATCCAGCAAATGTTTGTACTTATCCACCAGAAAACCTTCACTTCCAGCCCTAAATATGCTCATCTCTGTCCCCAGCATCCACAAATGAGGCTCCCTTGAACATCCCTGTGCATGTGGCACATTCCTCCACACATGGCCAGTGATTTCCAAGGGTTGCTTGTCCCATTTTTGATTTTAAAATCAAAAATGCCCAGCTGCATCCACTGGGAACATCAACCCTGGGCCTGGTGGAACTGGATGAGCTTTAAGGTCCCTTCCAACCCAAACCATTCCAGGATTCCATGGCCCTCAGCAGTCTGCACCTCTGTGAGCCTTGGACCTGGAATTCAGATTTTAGGGCCATTATGAATAATCACGAAGACCAGAAATAAGTCTTATTTTTACGGGGAAAGCCAAAAATCTTTCCACTCTCGCTTACCTTCGGAGCAGGGACTTCCAATGATAACATCCCATGCTGGGAAGCTCAGGATCAATAACAAGTGCTGGGAATGAGGGTGCTCCTCCCTCCTCTTCAGCAGGAACATGAATCCCCCTGTGTCCAACAGCTTTTAGCAGGTTCCTTGGAACAAAATAGTCTTACAAAAAACCAAAAAAAGGCTCCACAGGCTCCCGGTGTAACTTTTTTTTTTTAGTCCAATTAGTGTTTTTTTCACCAGCGTGACTGGATTTCATCCCTCCACAGCACTGCCCACTTAGGAGCGGGTTGCAAAAATACCTGCTTCTGCCAAGATATCCTAAACACCATTTTTATAGGCAGAATATGCAATCCAGACCCTCAGCTGGTGGAATTTGGCACTGCTCCACCAGCACGGGGACACCGATTTACACCCACGCAGGAGCCAGTCCGGGGGTTTGCTCTGCCCGTTGGGTTATCCCAGCATTAGCCCATCATTGTGTTTGGGCTCCTTTCAACCCCACTGCAGGAGCAGAGGTGATTTGGAGCATTGACAGGAGCTAATCTGTCTCCCCACAGGACCCTATCACCATTCCAGGGACTCTGAGGGTACTTTCAATCCCAATTTGCAAGGGGACAACCCCAAAACCCTGGAATTAGAAAACCCCACCTTGCCCTTCTGCATCTTCCCTGACTTGCTGCTCTCCCTCCTCCGAGAAAAGGGTGAAGATGGGTTAAAAAAAAAAAAAAAAAGAGAGAGAAACTTTCATTTTTATGAAGAGATTTTACAGTATTGCAGGAAATAATGATCTCAGCACAAGCCAGACCTCACTGAATTGATGGACAGGCTCAGCAACAGGCAGGGAGGTGCCAGAGTCAGGATCCTTAGAGAGAATAAGGCCTTCAATTACTGCAGTGATATAATTAATTAATTTATGGCTGCAGCCAGACAGCAGTGACAGCAATACTGCCTGACTTCACTGCAATCTCCAGTGCTGACTAATGCTCATATCAACACCTCCAGCAACCAACCAGCCACCAGCCCCTTCCCTGGCTGAGACTGAGCTTGATTTCTCCAGAGAGAACCTTTCCAGATCATTTGAACTAATTGAGGTAATGGAGAAATTGTTCTCATGCCAAAACACTTTCTTTTTTTTTTTTTTTTTTTTTTTTTTTTCCCCTCCCCCTCTTCTTTTGGTAAGATGATAATATTTAGAAAGGTTCTGGCTACTGCTTAAAGGAGCAGGGCAGTGTCTGTAGGAGCAGCTCAGGGCTTTGGTGCTGCAGCTCATCCTCCTTGGTTTGCCAGGAGCCAAACTGCTCCCCAGGATGTGCTGGAACAACTGGAAACAGCCCCTAAGCAGGAGCAGGTTGGGCACTAATCGCAGTGATTGTCACCTTTTACAGCCCCCCACCAAAGGCACAGCAATGTGGTTCCATCAGGGCTGGCTCAGGAGGGCTTTGTGCTCCTTTACCCCCTCCCTGGTGCTCACTGGGTCCAAGGGATGCTCTTCAGGTGAATCTTTAGACACCTGAACACCCTTTAATTCTCACCTTTCATCAGTGCCTCAGTTTACCAGGCTGGGAGACTCACCTGCTCAGTACAACTTGGTGTATCTGCTGCTGGTTGGGAAGGTTGGGAAGCTGGGAAGGTTCTCTGCCCATGGCAGGGGGTTGGAACAAGATGATCTTTAAGGTCCCTTCCAACCCAACTCATTCTAAGAGAATATTTTCTGGGGCATCACTACGGTGGCCCATTTATCCACATCAGCCTGAGGCCCTCGAGCCTTCCACATCATCCCCATCTTCATCACCAACACATCAGGAATAGGTTGTTCTGGGACAGCACAGTGACTGGAAACAAAGGTCCACCTGGGACTTGAACTGCTGCAGGAAAACTGCCCGGGAAGGTTCTGCCCAAGCCTGGGATTGCAGCAGGGAGGCACTTTTGGGAAAACACGTTGCCTCTTACAGGTTGGGTGACATGGGAACCTTTGCAAGGCAGACTGGAGTGATCAGGGAGAACAGGCAGATAGCTCCCAGCAGCAACTTCAGCCCTGGGAGGAACACTGTGACCAAGCAGGGTGTGCATCCAAGCCAGGCTGCTCCAGTGTGGGAAGGGAGATGAGGAAAATCCAGGAGAAACCCCAGAGTGGACAATGCTGGGGCAGATCCCCCAAGCCCAGCCAGGAGGCAGCTTGAAGGGCTCCCTAGAAAACACTCCAGCTGGAAGTTCAAGGGAGGGAAATCTTTCCCTGCCCATAAGGGAATTCAGCCCAAAGTCTCCAGGAGAAATGCTGGGATGGGAAGCAAGGGCAGTGGTGGGGATCTCCCCCAGCCTGCTCAGGGCAGCACTGTCCTGGAAGTCCTTCCTGACATGTGGGGCTGGGGAGATCCAGGACAGAAACAGCACTGGGTGGGCCAGGCAGGTTTGATTGTTTTGCTGTAGCATTTTAGGTATAAAATGTTCATTTGCAGGTTTCATAACTTTCTCTTAAAGCACATTTTTGACTCGTGTCCAAAGAAATCGCAACCCCCCCGGACAAAGCCCGTGGGTGTTTGTAGTGCAAGGGGGAGATTGATCCTGATCTTTGCTGATCCAGCTTCCCCAGCCCGTGTTCTCCTGTAACCTGCTGCTCACCAGGTACCTGCTTAGAAACTGCACTGACTGTCATGGACAACCTCAGGAAAGAGTGGGGGGAAAACCAAACAAGCCAACAACTCTCGTTGGAAAGGCCCCAGTTGTGCTGTTTTGCTGTGTTTTGTAACCACACAGCACTGTCCCCACAGACATTAATCATAGCAGAGTGTGGAGAGGCCCCTAGTGTCCAGAAGCTACAAGAACCAGGCCAGCACAGGCACAGACACTCCTGTCCTGGAACCACCCCAAACAGCCAGGACAGGCGGGCTGGGGGAGGCAGCACTGTCAGCAAGAGGCTGATTGAAACTCATTGCTTTGCTACCACACACGGCTTATCCAGGCGGGAAAGAAAAGTCATGGAGAGGTGCTTTTGAGTGCTTGTACCCAAAATAAATCATTCAATACACAGAACTGTAACTCCAGTTCCAGGCTGATGCCAGCATGAGCCAGCAGTGCCCCATTCCTGCACGGGTCATCTGGGCAGCCTCCCATGACCAGAAGTGCCTGGAACAGCATGTGCAGGGACAACATGTGCCAACCCCCGCTAAAACAGCATCTTTTTGGTATTATTTACATGCGAGGCAAGAGAAATCCTTGCTTTGGTCATATAGAAGTCACCAGCCGCTCAGATTTCCCCAGGCCAAAAAAAAACTTGGATGTCCACGGCTGGAGAAGACAGCACTGAGGCAGAACAACCCCTGAGCAAATGCTTCCCCCTGGGGAACAGGGAGAAATCGGAAGGTGAGAGTTTTTGGTTCCCCATGCAAATACCTTGGCTGTCAAAAGCATCTGTTACAGGAGACACAGGCAGGAGGTGAGTGTCCTCCCACCTGCCCATCCCGAAAATTGGGCTCCCCTTCTCCCTTGATCCCACATGGAAATGCAAATAATCAGAGGCCGCTTTCCAAAGGGCAGAACAAGCTCCTGCTTTGCCAGCAAGGCAGAATAATGTGGATTTAAAAGAGGAGATGGGAGAGGGGGCTCCAACAGTTACTGTTTTCCAGAACTGCTTCAATTAGCAAACATCCCATAAAGGGGGGGAAGAGAGGGAGAGAAAGGGAATTTCATGCGCTGACACAACCCCAGTCGGTGGCAAACGCTCCCAGGTCCCGCCTGGAAAAGCTGCCCTCTCCCCTGCTCACCCCTGGCATTACATCAGCCGAGGGCATCCTGGGCAACATTGTCATGCAAATAACGAGCCCAGGAGCCTGGATTCTCCTGGGCCGGGAGAGACATTCCCACCAGGTCCTGGCGCTGGGGCTCATTCAGAGCGGGCTGAATCAGCCCCGCGGAAGAAAAGCCGCAGGCTTAATGAACTCCTGCTCTGTTCCCAGTCCCAGCCCGATTGTTGTGCCGGTTGCTACAGAGGCTGTGCCAGGACGCCCGATGCCGGGGCTGGACCACAGCGCAGCCCGGGCTCTCCGCGGGCTTTATTGATCGCTATTGTGCTGCTGCGGGTGCTGCTTTTCCGTGCCAGTGCCTTGGAATGCTCGAATCAGTCATGGAAAGATTCAGGACCCTCGTGCCAGATTTGTCCCCCCTTCCTTGTTTTCACCATTAGGTGCCTGTCTTTTCCGGGTTGGATCCCTTTAAAGTGCTCTCATGGCTCCTTTTACATCCCGCAGCATCTTTAGCGGGTTCTACTCGCTGCCCACGCTACTGGTTTTGGAAAAAAACATCCATGTTTTCAGATGGAAGAGCAGAGAGGCCTTCCCTGACCCTCTGCTGGGAGGGAAAAGCAAGTAGGAATGTGGCAGGGGATGCAGACAGGGACTGAATGGCACAGACAGGGCAGCCCGAGGTTTGGGAGAGAGGGACAGAGAGCCAGCCAGCCCCAGGAAGGTGGGCATGGGAACACCAGCCTGGGCTGAGCCCCTCTGGGTAAAGACCCTTCCAGCAGCTCCAATCCTGCAGGGTCCTCTAGGGGAGCAGCCCTGGAGCAGGGATTTGAGGCTGGTGTGCACCTCCATTTCGGAAGGGAGGGAATGGAAGAGGAACAACTGCTGGGATTTGGTGCTTTTTCCACTGGCCAGGCAGGTGAGGGGTTAGTTCTGGAGAATAAGGTAAGGAAGGAGTGGAAAAGCTGATTCCAGCTGAGCTGAGCAAAATCTAAGGAATCACAAGAGGACACACTTCTGACACTCAGAACTGCACCTTCTTGGGGTGTCCTGTGCAGCACCAGGAATTTGACTTGGTGGTCCTTGTGGGTCCCTTCCAACTCAGGAGCTTCTGGGAACCACTTCTGTCCCCTGACTGCGTCCCCAGGCAGTCCCCACTCCTTCCCTGTGCCAGACTCCATCCTGGGAGCAGGGGAAAGCCCCGAGCCACAGCCTGGCCCTGCTGGGAATGTCCCCAGCTGACACCAGGGAAAGGAACTGAGCTGCTGCAGAGAGGACTTTTCCCACTCCCTGAGTCCAGCAGTCCTGGCAAAGAGGATCTGAGCACCCTGGGCTAGTGGAAGGTGTCCCTGCCCACGGCAGCGGGGTGGAATGAGAGGAGTTCACTGTCCCTTCCAACCCAAACCATTCTGGGATTATAGAATTCTGTGATCTGCCTGCAAACCCACACGTGTTCATCATATCCCCAGTTCAGAGGCTGCAGGAAAGGCAGGAGAACACCAGGGATAGTGGCTCCGTGGGAGCACACGGAGTTCACAGCAGGGTGAGTGTCCTGGGAGTGGAAGTTGTCACATCCTGGGGGGATGAAGCCCTCACATCTGCACAGCTGGGGCCCTGCCCCTCCTGTTAATCGGCAATTAATGCTGAGAGGGCACTTAGCAGTGCTGGATATCAGCTTATCTCCCCTGGCAGATCAAGGAGGAGACCACTTTACCCCAGGAGCTGGTTTATCTCTTGGGGAGAAGGGGAATATTTCTTCCTCTGTCCCTTAGCCCTGTGATTTATTCCGACCTGACATTTGCATTTACACCAGTAAACCAGGTTCTGACAAGAACCTCATTAAACGGTGCAATAAATCAGCTCCTCTGACAAGGATCTTTTTACTGCCTTTGGAAGTGATAGATGTAAACCTGTTCTGGGGCTCACACACATGTACACACACACACACTTAAAAAAACCTTGGCTCAGCATCCTGAGAAGCTTTCCAGGGATGAAACACTAGTCATGCTCAACAGCAGGGGAAAAAATGCAAGTTAAGAGCTCTAGACAAGGGAGAAGAGAGGCACTCAACATGAAAAGAGATGGATCACCTGTCAGAGGGATCCAGGGATCCCTTCCAGACCACAGAAGCTCCGGAGGCATCAGGATATTGCACCCACTGGGCTCAAATTGCGCGAAAGTTGGGACAGGGCAGGAGCCAGCTGGGGCAGGGATGGGGAGAGCTGTGTGAGGAGCCAGAATTAAACCTTTTGGAGATTACATTCAGAAAGCACACAGATGTTAAAATGGGAAAGAAAAGCCAGTTAAAGCTGGTCAAAGTAGAAAACTGAAAGAAACATTTTAGAAGCAGCAGCTTCAGCCCTCACCGGAGAGAAACTCCGTTTTCAAAGCCTTGCAGAGGAGATTTCAAAGACCAAGTGGGGAAAAGCCTATTAAGGGGAAGTTATTATGAGGGGTAAAAGAACAGACACACACTAAAATACTCACACTTCCCAGCTGTGGCCTGATATCACAGACTTCCAGTTTGAGCAGATACAGGGCGGGTATTTGAAGCAAGGGGGTTGTTCCCCCAGCCCCAGTCCCTCAGGAGCACAACCAGCCAACATTTCTCTCCTGAAATCCTTGTAAACCCACAGCTGTCACACGTGGCTTTATTACCACACGTGGGAGGGGCTGGAAATGGTCACTGCTGGTGGGTGACACCCGTGGGACAGGCCAGTGATGGAAAGTGTGCTCTGCGAAGCCACAGTGCTCCTGCAGAGAGCACGTGCCATGATGAACTACTGGGAAGACAGAGGGGAATGATGCTCTCCTATCCCTACCAGTTATTTTTAAGTTTTCATAATTCTTCTTCTGGGCCATTGGGTAGATTTAAATCCAACAGCACAGTCAGAAACTATCGTAGTAATCCTGAGGTGTCAAGTCTGGGCCTTGATTTATCCTTTAACATTGTCCCAGACATAAAAGGGGCAGCTTTGACTGTTTTGAGATGCCAAATACCCGGGTAATTTCTAGATTTTTTTGGGGGGAACCCCTTTCTCCAGTGTCTTCAAGCTCCACCTGTCTGTGTCAGCCTGGGCAGTCAGGGAGGTTTTTGGTTATCACTCCCTACCTCTTTAAGGATTTTCTATGCAAAGGTTTATTTTTCTTTGGATGGCTAAAGCTGTGTAATTTCCCTGATGTGGGTGAAGCTCTTCTAATATAAAACCACTTATATTCACAGGGATTATTCCTGTAAAGAGCAGGGAACGAGCTTAGGTGGTATAAGGCAGCCTTGTGCTGCCCACACTGCAGGATACGCTGCTGTAAGTGTGGGTAAAATGTCACAGCCCCAGCCAACATAATTACAGCAGCACAAAAGAGACTGTGTGCAGGCCAGGCCTGCACGTGCCACCTCCTAATACCTTCATTTCCCACTTCTGGCCACTGTTGAACCCGAATTAAAACACTTTGTTCACTCAGGTCCTTGTCAGATCCCAAGCAGTGCAGAAAAAGGTGGCCAGTTCACCTGGATCAAGGGATGTTTCTGACATGACAGGGCAGAGCCAGGGCAGTTGGCCAGGGCAGTCCCATCACAGAAGGAAAGAATCTCAGGAAGCATTTCTCCATGGAAAGGGATGCCAGAGATTGGCAGGGGCTGCCCAGGGAGGTTTGGAGTCCCCACTCTTGGAGGTGCCCAAGGAAGGCCTGGCCATGGCACTCAGTGCTCTGGGCTGGGGGACAAGGTGGGGGTCAGTCACAGGTTGGACTCAATGAACTTGGAGGTCTTTTCCAACCTCAGTGATTCTGTGGTTCTGTGAAAACATCTCCCTCTCATTTTACTGGTTGATGAATTCATGGTGTAGGACTCTGCTCAAGAGAGTAGAAAGGGAGAGGTGCCACAGGGCCAGAAAGTCAACTCATCTGAAAATTTACATCATTTTTGTTGTTTCTGGGGGTGGTTTTTCCATGTGGCTTGTCAACCACCACATCAGCCATCAGGGAAAAGAGTTCTGCTTTGAATAAACATTCAAGAGCCACTGCAGTGAGGAAGAGGCCGCGAGAGGTGGAGGAGGAGGAGGAAGGAGGAGGAGGAGGAAGCCCTGCCCGCCCTGCTCCTCCATGGGTGGCACATGCAGGTTGGTTGGCACCACTGAGGGGCTTTGTCCTTCTGGGAGAGGATGAAGGGCAACTCAGCCTAAGTCTCTGCAAACTCCAGAATGAAGTGATTCCACCAAACTCCCCGTGCGGCACTTCTTGGGATGTCTCTCCCCGTGCCTCGGCTCAGCCCCTTCAGACAGGAGACAGTAGTTGAAGGGAATTGCCTGGATTTTGGCCAACCAGGCCGGAATACACTGAACTCATCTAATCACGGAAGTGGAGTCGCCTTAGGCCCCTACAGTGCTTGGATGAAAGGCCAGGCCAAGCCGAGGGGTCACGGGGGAACATTAAACCAAATAAATCAAACCAGCTGGGAGATTCCTCTTGCTCTCAGCTGAAGGAGGGGGAGGAAAAGGAAAGGAGGAGCTCATTCCCTCGTGCTCTGGGAATGGCAGCTGCTCGCCCATCTGAGGGCAGGGAGAGCAGGGAGATCAACTGCTCCCATCAATCAGTCAGTCCTGGGTTGGGGAGAAGGCTGGGAAAAAGAATATTGGGATCTGAGAGAGGGAAAAAGAGGAGTTTGGGGAATGGAGGTGTGCTGTGCCCGTAACCAGAGTGAGGGGTGGAGGCTGGGGACTGCCCACCTGGCTCACAGGGCTCCCTGCATTCCCAAAACCTGGTTCTGGTAACATGCTCCTGCTGCAGGATGCTCTTATTCCCACAGCACTTCCTTACCGTGATGAAGAAGGGATTGAATACAACACTGAGTAAGAGCCCATCCAGTAAAGATCCATTCAGGACTGTTGACTGGAATTGAGTTATCATTTCAGTTGGATGGGATATGGAATATGAAATATATACATGAACACCAAAACAAGTGAAACCCCAGAAAAACAAGCCTATTTGGAAGTGGTTCTGAAGGACCAGACCATGCTTTCTTTGGGAGGAACATGAACTGTTTGCATCATAAAAAATAACCCTGGAAGGCCTGGAGTGGAACTGAACCATGAGAGGGGGTAGAGCAAGAACAGCAGGAAATGTTGAGATAGTTCCTTTTCCCAGTCCCAGCCTGTCTTGTTATTTGTCTGGGAGCTGCTGAAATTGTTCTTTGAAGATGGGCCTTAGGAACAGCTTATTATTGTTCCATGGGAGAGAGGCAAAGCCACCCTGCTCAGGACTCCCTCCAGCAGCTCCACGTCCTTCCTGTGCTGCGGGCCCCAGGCCTGGATGCCGGACTCCAGGTGGGATCCCACCAGGGTGGAATGGTTCCCCTGAATTCCATTGCTTCTGCCTCCTGCACTTCCCTCCACTTTCTCCTCCTGTGCATCTTTTAAGCTGAGAAAAAGAAAGGGGAGCAAAGTGGTTGCCTTCCTGTGGGAGCATCACGGAGCTGGCACAGGGACAGGCAGCGGGGCCTCCCTGAAGCTTAACCTGTGACAGCAGGTGAACCCCTGGGGTTGTGCTCACATGGCAAGGGAGCACCGATCCCTCTCCTTCAAATGCCTCCCCAGTTTTTGAGGTGCATTTTGGGGTTATTATCACTCTATGCATAGGAGAGGGACACCACTGGCCCCGGGGTGGCTGCATGCACTGCACAAAGCACCTCCAACGGGGCACGGAGGAGGGAAAAACACATTGGTGTGTTAGCACACACTTCAGAAATTAAGTTAGACCTGCCGGGAGAACGTGAGGCTGGTCCATGTGGAGGCAGAGACGCAGAAAAGCAACCCAGACACGGGGTTTGGTGAGTCATTAAAGCGTCAGATTTGCAAGTGATTTCAGTTTCTAAGTTTAAGTACCCGATCGTTTGATCACACGTAGGAGCAGAGAGAAATACGAACACAGCATTTGCTCTGCCTGCTGCTGCGAGGACCTGGAGTACAGAGTAATTAGAGCTGGGCTCCCCAAGTGTGGAATTAACAGCATGTTTGGGTTAAACTGAAGACAAATCATAGCCAGGACTCGTCCCAGCCTCCCTGTGCCCCCACAGCGTCAGCAGCCCCTGCGCTGGAGAACGTTTTGGGCTCCAGTTCTGTTTTTCTATCACTTCTTATTATTAGAAGTTTTCCTCATATCCCGATTGGTAGAAAATGTCACCACTGATTGCCAAGAATAACCTAATATTGTTTAAAAACATTATTGCTGGGGCTGACCCAGGGCACGTCGTGCTGGGAGCGGAGTAGACTTGGAATCACAAACTCCTTTCAGCTCGTGGAAGCAACAAGGGCCGATGTGTTCCGTGTGCTTTCCGAGGGCAAGCTGGGGAAGGAGGGGACACCCTCTTCCCCTTGGCCATTCCTGCCAGGCAGCAGCACCCTGGCATGGCTGGGAATGCATGTGCTCACCTCTCCCAGGTGAGGAAAGGGGGGAGAAGGAGAAAGCACAAGGGCGATGGAGGGATTCATTCACACTCCTGCTTCTCCTCACGTGTCACCCTCTCCTCGTGAGCACAGGGCTGGCAAACTCCCTTTCAAAGAAAATAAAAGCATCTCACAACGTTTGCCTAAAGCCCGAACCACATCTTTAGGGATCTGGAGAAGTGCTGGATCATATTAGAAGAGTTTTGCCATTATATTTCCCCCTCATCTCCCGTTGCTTCCTGCCTTTTGCAGGGCTCTGCACCAGCCTCCTGCTTTCTAGGAGAGGAAACATCAGAACTGTTCTTGCTGCTGAACTTCAACAAAACTCACGGCAGCTGTTTCTGGTGGGTTCAGACACTGCTGGGTGCCAACTCTCCTGAGCTCAGCCCCTTCCTGGTGGGTTTTCCGTGTGCCCAAGGGTGACAGAGCCCACGATGGAAGCCCTGAAGGACTTGTGTGTTGGGGGCCTGACTGGAGGCACTGGGAGTGCAGTGGTTTGCCCAAGCACCCAGTGAGTCAGAGCCAGAAGCCTTCAGAACGAACCTTGTGTTCGAACCCAAATACCCTCCTGGTGCCAAGCCTAGAGGGCTGCAAGATGTCAAAGCCATTTGGAGGGGAAGGGGGGTACAATCACATCCACGCTTGGGCTGAAGTGAAGTTCCTGTCTCCAAAATCCTACCTGACCCTCCAGAGGGGTTGACCTTCCTCCCTGGGCAGCCGAGTGATCCCAGCACAGCACTGCTCTCAGCTCCTCAGCTCACACAAGAGCAGCTCCCCCTCCCTTCCCTCTCCCCACTGTTATTGAAAATGTTATGAGTAAACAAACCATAAGAGACAATTCAGTTCACCATTTCCAGTAATCACTTTTTTTTTTTCCTCCCCCTTCATATCTGTGGTCCAGCTCTAAAGGATCCAACGTGCACTTGGAAAGCTGGATGTTCTGTGATTCATCCCTGACTCTCTCAGGCAGATTAATGTGCTGTTACAGCGAGAAGATATAAATGATTAGGTGCTCGTTGATTTATTTGTTGCCGTTAATATTTGTTCACAATTCTGGCTTTTTTTTTTTTTTTTTTTAATTTCAGTGCCTGTGAATTGTTCAAAACCAACTCTGGGATTGTTTCAATAGTCATTTGTTAATAGATGTTTGACTGAGAAACTGGAAGAAACATCTCACGCCATCTATGATTTGACCATTTGCTGCTTCCCAATCCCACTGCAGGAGATCACCTGATTATTACCTGATTCCCAGGGCACTGTTTCAGCTCCCAGTTTGGTGGTTAATACTTCTTGGAACTAATTTTTCTAATTATTGTTTTCATATATGCAATGTGTTTATGGCCCTCACAAAAAAAAAAACCACACACAAAAAAAACCCCAAACAAACAAAAAACCAAAAACCCACAACCAAAAAAAAACCAAAAAAACCCAACCCAACCCAAATAAAGGCAAAAATTCTTAGTGGAATGAGGAAATAATGGCCATGAGGGGGAGGAAAAGGAAAACAAGACACTGTGGTTACTCAGTGTGTTGTCACCTCACTTTAACTTTGCCATTTCACCCTTTGTGTGACTTAATTTGCCTTTTAGGCTCCGCCTCTTCCATTGATCAGTTTGTGGTAACCCCCACACAGTGACTTCCCCACTCTGCTGCTCCGTGTCCGTTTTCCCACATCAGTGGGAATGGTGAGTCACGGGGTGGATCTCAGCTGGATAATGGGCACGGCAGAAATCTGACGCCTGAATCTGAATAATCCCACACTTTGGGGTCTCAGAAAATGTCAATAATTTAAAAAACCACTTGCAACTGGCAAGTGTGGTGTTAGTCAGCATATTGAGTGTTCTCCTCTCCAGAGAATCATGGAATGGTTGGGGCTGGAAGGGACCTTAAAGTTCATCCAGTTCCACCCTTGCCACGGGGCAGGGACACCTTCCACTAGACTTGGTTCCTCCAAACCCCTCCAACCTGGCCCTGGACACTTCAGCCAGTAAATTACATTTTAAGCTGCCCAAGTCACACCTGGTTTGCCACCTGAGTACAACTTTTTTTTTTTTAACTCTTCCTGAAGTCTTATTTAACATCAGTCAGGATATAAAGGTTTTGGAGGCAGGAATTTTGCAGCATTTAAGAAAAGATGGCTGCCAAAACCAGCATTAACTCCTACGAATAAATTACAGGATGGGAATGGCGACGGCAAATCGTTTGTCATCTGAGGTGATGGTGAGACAGGAAAGAGGAGAAAAGAGAGTCAGGCCAAGGAATTACCAAACAGATGCTCACAGTAAGAGCAGTTTGGGGTAACAGGATGATTTCCCCCTGGGGTGTGCACAGGAATTCGTCACTGCAGAGATCCAGCAAAGGGGATTCCACAGGGCGTTCCCAGTGCTCTGGACAGCCCAGAGCTCATCAAGCCCCTGGAGCTTTGCTGCCCCACTGTCTGCAGTTCCATCAGCTGGCAGTGCAGACATCTTGTACAGGATCTTGCCCTTTGCAAACTGACACTCATATCAAAAGGGAACTAATTTGGAATTCCTAAACAGGAATTCCCTGAGCTTGAGCACTGTGGGAGCCACTCGTGGAGCTTCCCATCTTCAGGGACTCGCTGCCAAAGCTGCCTCTGGAGAAGACACGTTTAACAGCCCGAAGGAGAGGACACAGCCACACCACTCTCTAAATTCCCCCTGCCAGCTGCTCCATGGTCAAACCACGCCATGGAAAAAGAGCCCCTTGCCAGCCCTGCAGGGGAACTGTAATGCTTCTCACCAGCTGGGTGGAACGAGAATCGTGCAGCCACATGAACATCGTGCTTCTGCTAGTGACAGATCAAACTCTCTTACTTTCCAGCTATTTGTGCACTACCTGTTGATAGTTCCTTGCCCAAGTTCCCTCCCTCGATGCTGAACGTGCCAGTTGGACACCTTGTGCCAAAACCAATGTGCCAACTCAAACTAAATAATTCTGTGCCGTGGGGTTCGGAGCAGCAGAAAGAGGGAGGTCGGTGGGGAAAACTCCTGGGTAAGTCAATCACAGTTCAGTGAAAGGACAGACTGTGAAGCCAATTGGAAGAGACTGGAGAGCCCTGCACTGTGGGGGTGGAAGGGAGGAGCAGAGAGCAAAGGCTGGGGGTGGGCACTGGTCTGTGTTCAGGCTCAGGTCTGAGCTGGAAGGTCTAATCCTGAGTTACTCCAGCAGTGGGTTCCAGCGTGGTGTGACTGTGAACAGGCTCAGCCAAAAATGCTTGGTGGGTTAAACAAAAGCTGGGATTGAAGAGCAAAGGCCACAGGTTGCTTAGGTGCTGCTCTGATCACTGATGGATAATGTCTTCCAGAAACTGTAGTCTCTGAAGGCCAAGTTTTAATGGGCTGGGTCGTAAATTTGGATTATTCCAGGTTATTTCTTGTATTCAGTGGATCAGCCCTGGTACCAGGGCTAATATTCTATCATATCCTAATTCAGACTGCTGTGTGACAAATGCTGGGCCATACATATGCTTAATCTTTTCCAGTGTCTGGAAAAAGTTTGACTCTCCTTTCGTTCAGCACAGTAACCTCAGTGTGTGTGCCTTGTTTTTCTCCAGTGATGGACTGAGTGAAGCTAAAACTCCCCAGCCCTGTGCTGCTCCTTTAGCAGAGGGTCTGGGGTTGATGGTGTCCTCGTTCAGGGACACAGCCCTTGCTCAGGATAACGGCAGAGCAGAGACCTCTGGTTTCAGGCAGGTCTAAGCAGGGCAAGGAGGGCAGGGGCAGATCCCAGGAGGTGAAATAACGCTGTCGGTGTTTTGTCTCTGCCTTTGCAAGGAGAATAATTCCCACGATTTGCACACAGTGGCTGCCCCAGTTTGAGTGATAATTAAACTCCCCGGGCAGGCTGCTGGAGCCACACAAACAGCACCAGCTGATGGGGAGCTCTCTTTGGGCCCCCCCCAAACCTCCCTGGGCTGCGCTGACCCCGAGCAGGCAGATGTCTGAGCACCGCTGGCCTTGCACCAAACCTGAAGAATAGAAACCGGGCAGTTTTGACAAGGAAACCTTCCCGAAGCCATGGTAGTACCCTGGCAAGCCAAAAATGCAACCCAAGACAATCCACGAGCAGGCTCCTTGAATCAAAAGGAAACAGGGGCAGGGAACAGCATGGGGCTACTTCCTTCAGTGCAGATCCATAATGGCACATTCACAATGATGCTGCCGTCCCCCTCCCAGCTGATGGATTGCATTTGATTTCTGGGAATGCTGAGAGTGGAGTTCTTTGAACAAATCCACCGGTGAATATTATTTTCTGTCCCAATGGGAACAAAGTGCCTCATCTAAGTCTCAGTCGTGGCAGGGAAAGGAAATCACCCAACGCTTTCCCAAGCTCCGCTTTTATTTTGTGTTTGGAAACTGAATTTTCAATTATCTCACAGAGGTTTGGCGATTTTCAAGCCCTGCCTAATCACTCTGTGCTCTCAGTATTGCACAGCGAGTGTCAGAGATGGTTGTTTATCCTGGAGCTTTGAGACTCACATAAACCTGGAATTCAAATTACTTCCATTGCATCACTTCTAATCAGCGCTGCCATTCTCAGAAATTCACCTCAGTGCAGATAAGGAGGAGTAAAGACATGGTTAAAAGTGCTTGCAAGCATTTCCCACTTCTCAAGCAACTAAGGACATTAAACTCAACAGAACAAATGTGCAAAATTCAGGATAATCCCTGTGCTGAGGGAATTGCAGCCAATATCTAAACAGGCCAAAATAGTCATCAGACAGATTCTTGAGAAGATAAAAGGAGAACTATCTCCTATCAGCACTTTAATCCATTGCTTCCAGAGTGCTACTGTGCACTCTTGACCTGGGAAAGGAATGAATCCTGAAGGGGAATAGCAATCATTGCAGTGAAATTGGAGTTCATGACTGGAAGGTGCTAATTTGGCTTAATCTCATTCAACCTACTTAGAAAGTAACAAAATATTAAAAATAACACTTTTATTTCATAAAGAAAGATTGGCAGCTCCAAAGCCAGGAGCCCCTGTGGCTCCACCACCAGCACAGGAGAAAGTGTGAGGATCAGATAAGGGGATTAATCCAATTTGAACTCCTGGGTGAGCTCTGGAAATGGCTGAACTTTCCTCGTGCACCTCATGGGTGCCTAAAAACCTGGAAATCAACGGGAATCATGAAGAGAATGACGGTGTGAGAGTTTACAGACTCTTGTTCCTAGACAAGACACTCAAGGTAAAGATGAATCAGCTTGTGTGAGTCAGGAAAATCATCTCCTGTGCTGCTCTAATCAAAATATTGGCCCTTGGCTTACCCCCTATCTCTTGCTCACTTGGATGGTTTGTGCTTTAGGGCAGAGAGCGAGTATTTCCATCAGTGGGGCAGTGAAAGAGCCTGGAACGGAACAAAGCAAAGTCAGCAGTAGCTGATGACTCCCCTCACTTTTTCTGCTGCTGCTGAACATTAGAAAAACAAGGCGGTTTCCTCATCCATTCCTCACTGGAAGCCTGAGGTGTCCCCTGGCAGCCCCAGGGGAGCCTGGGAGGGAGCTGGAGCCTCAGCATTAATTGTCAGGGCAGCCTGTCCCCCTGTTTGCCCAGCCAGGCGCCAGGAGGGCACCACATGCTGCACAGAGCAGCGCTGGCACCCCCAGCCCTGCGGGCCGAGGGCTCCCGGCCGCAGCATCCTCAGACGGGGACAGCGCCTCCAGCTCTCCCGTTTTCCCTCAGTCTCTATCCAGCTGCTCGCGTCTAGCCACAGATAAGCACTTAATAGGAAGAGGAAATGAACAGCCGTGGAGCTGTCTTGGAATGAGGCAGCAGGACAGTTGTTTAACAAAGAGCTTTCTCAAGCACGGGCAGCCCAAGGGACCTGCCCGCCGGTATCTCCTCGGCGGGGATCTGATTACAGGGTGGCTGCCTGGCCGGGAGCCCCGCAGCTGCCCACAGAGCAGCTGGCACGGGGAAAGGGCTTTAAACAGCCCTTGTCGTCGGGCCACAAACAAGATGTTTGTTACGTGGGATGCAAACCTCAAACCCAGCGAATTAAGCGGCAGCGACAACGCTCCTGCCACACGCCGAGGCATTCCCGGTGGGCATGGAAAGGCAAGGAGAGCACTGCTTTCCAGTTCAGCAGCAGTGCCATGCACGCTGAGACAGTTTAACAGCACTCTGAAGGGTATTAAAACCACTCTGAACATCAGCCTGTAACTCTTCAGCCGCTAATTCATTGCCTTTTCGGTGCCCTGCAACTCAAAAAACTGCGCAGACGTTTCATCCCCGCGCCTAAAAATCCCCCCCTCCTCAAGGACATTTCATCCTCACCAGCCAGATCTGCTTTATGCAGCTCTTAGTCAAATAATATCTTTGATTTATAGACACACAAAAATCATATAAAAGAAGCCTACCTGGGGCAGTGCTTGAAAGGCTTTTTACAACCGCAGCACAAAGCAACAACAACCAGTTTTATGGCAGAGACAGATCTTAATAAAAACACCAAAATCTAGCTGTCAATACCCTCAGTAATTTTTATTCCTGGTTTAACATCCATCCCGTGGCAAGACATCTTTATTTTCAAGCTGGCCTTTGTTAAGGAAAAGCTAGATCCCGAGGAAATGAAAAGCGAGCCCTTCCCTGGAAGCACACCCCGAAGGAGACAGGCCACTGTTGTTCAGCGGCGTTTCCAGCCCAGCTGCAGCTCCAGCTCAGCTCAGGGCAGGTCTCTGTGACATCTCTACGATGACCTGCACCCCTGGAGCAGGCTGAGGGGGGGATGAGGAGGGCAGGGCGGGAGGGTGGGTTGAGGAGGCTCCCAGGGCTGCAGAGCAGAGCGGGCAGGACACGGGGCTCTGACCCGTCCAGGCCATTCCTCAGTCCACTGCAAGGCTGATTCATTGCATGCCATGAAGTGACCCATGGACACTCCTTGCTTGCATTGGCCTGGCTGAGGAAACCACAGACCTTCCCCAACACGCCTACGGGAGAGGCAGAAAACCTCGGTAAATCCTTCTTCCCATGTCAGCCCCCAGAGTTTCCCCCATTTGGACCTTTTTCAGGAGCCCCTGTGGCAGGGCAGGCTCCTCCAGTGCCAGTGAACCGTGTCCTCCTGGAAAAAAAATGAGAGGAAAAATCTACCTCAGGTCTGGAAACTTCACGGACAGGAGCACCAGAGCTGGGGCCGTTCCTTGGGTGGTTGGCTGAGTATCAGCTGGTTAATTCCAGCTCTGTAGTTCCCTATTCCCTTGCTTCAAAGCCATCCAAAATCCAGGCTGTAGGACAGCTGGGGAGCTCAGAACTCAGATGGAAGCCTGCAGCAGGGCAAAGCATCTGCCTGGAGCACTCACACACCAAACCCAGACCCACAACTAAAGGCTCTGAGGAGCTGAAGAATTTAAAGACCCAAACACATAAAGGTGAGAAACCTCTGTTCTGCAGCTGCAGGACGGGTAACATGGGATTAGCAATGGGGCACTGCAAGGACATCCCAGAGAAGACAGTTACTGAGGACACAGAGTCCCACAATCCATATTTTTCAAGCAAGAGGAGTGTGGAAGACTAAGAAGAAAAGTGTCCCTGGCTTGACTTGACATTCCCAGCCCTGACTGTGCCAGTCATTAGGCAGCACTGAGGGTTACTAATAGATAAAAAGTAAATAAGAAAACACCAGGGACAACTTAACTAATTGTTTTCTCCTCAGAGTCCTCCTTTGATCCAAAGTGCATTAGTCTGGGATGTGCTCAGCACCATTTGTAAGGAACAGTCGCCTCCATCTGCCTTCCCTGGCTCTTGTTCTGGGCCCTTGGACCTCTCACACGAGCTGCTTTGTTTGCACGTTCCACTCTTTGATCCCAAAGCCCATGGTTGCCCAAATATGCACTTCCATGTGGAGGAACAGCATTCCCTGTCCGAGTCAGCCCAGTGGGAAAACAAACAGGGAGGGAGCAAAACAAACCCAGAGCATCAAAAAACATCAATCACCAAAGGTGTCAACTGCAGGGGCGTTTGTACCCACACCATCAAAGGCCACCAATTGTTTGCCATCCCTCGAAGCTGGAAGGGTTGTTTGTTTTACTCCATAATTTAAGTGAATGTCGTTGTGAGACAGGGCTACTCTGACACAGATTTATCTCTTCAACATCTTGAGAATCCCACAACTTTGCTGCTAAATATTTACAGAAGATAAGCCAGGCACAGGCTGGGCAACCCCTGCCCTCAGGGAGGTGGGGTTGGTTGACATCTCTGTGTTGGAGCACAGGAAACCTGCAGGTCTATACAGAAGTTTAAAAAAACCCCAGGGATGGAACCCTTCAGTGTTGTAGCAGGGAGATGCTCAGATTCTGGAGGAAAAATTCTCTGGTAATTAAGTTGATTTAAAGATTAAAATCTGCTTTTCAAGCACTGCTGTCACAGGGAAAGAAGCTAAAGCCAAGAATGCTCCTCGGGGGTGGCTGAGGCATGGAGGTGGCAGTGGGAATTCACTGGCAGCTCCAAGGACCACTGCAAGGCAGCAAGGAACCTTTCAGCCATCCACTAAAACTCAGAGCACTGAACTCCTGGTATTTACCTCCTGAATCTGTTCTGCAACACCTCCTTTTTGGGGAGGAGCTCAGATTTGGGGGTTGTTTCCACTGCAGGTCACACCAAGGCTCTTAAAGTCTTTTTGTCTGGGACACTCCTGGCTTCAGTGCTGCTGAGGGACGAAGGTGTTGCAGGACCACTGGGGTGGAAGGAGCATCATCAATCCAAGTCAAACCAGTTCTGTTATTTAGGCCACGACTCCTCATCATTATCTGCTCACGTTAGAGCAAACAACGACTGCCTTCGGAGCACAGCTGGTGAGGGTGGAAATGACATTCCAGCCATCCTGCTCCACCCTGAGCTCCTGTGCAGTCCCAGGAGGACCTGCATCATTTTTCCTCGCGGAGCCCGGAGGGATGAGGAGCTCCCTCCCACCTGCCAAGCTCTGAACATGGGGCTGGATGTCCCTGTCACCCACCAGCGCCCACAACCAAACCATCCCTGGGCTGTGCCCCGGGGACAGGCGAGGAAGGAAGGGATACTGTTTGTTTCTCTTACATCTCCCTCCTGCACCAGAAATTTTAAATTGGTTTATATGAGTTGCAGGCTAAGCTAAACATTTTAACTTGTCAATCAACCCGTGTTTGTTGACCTAAGATTGGCAGATACGGGAGACAGTTATTAGGGAAAAAAAAAAAAATGAGCACAGTGGAAAAATCTTTTCTTGGGCTTTGTTTCAGCTATATCATCTTGGCATCAGCTCTGGGTCTTTTTTTTTTTTCTTCCTCGGTTAAATAATGCTGTAAAAATAAACACACACAATCAATTCATCTCCTTAAAGAGACACGTGTGTGTTTAATAATGTTTAACTTGTTTACTGCAAGGAACTCACAACTCCTCACTTTATTTCCCTGATTAAACCCCTCTTTGGAGCCGGTGAAAGTTAAGGAGGTTTGACATCTGCGTTTTGCTGGGCCTTTGGTACTCCAGAGTAAACCACTTTGCCTCTGGGGGAAGGGAGAAGGCAGCTACTGCTGGGGAGCTCTTTGCTCTTGCTTTGGAGGGGATTGGTGTTAATTTTCCTTTCCCTTTTGTCTGCAGGAAGGCTTGACACCAGTTTCAGGAATAAGCAGATTAAAGCAAGCAAGTGGAACCTCAGCATTTGCATTCTGCTTTCCAGAGCAGCTGCTGAGTTGGAGTCCGTGGGATCTGCTGGTCCTGAGCACCAGTAAAAAGTCAGAGAGCAAAACCAGACAGCTCCACACCAGCATCATCACTGCCACACATTCATCACCCAGGGCCTGTGCTGGTGACCCACCACATTTCTCAGAGCTGCTCCCAAACCTCTGCAGGGGTTGACTCAGCAGCAGGAGCCACCACACGTGATGGGCCACTGCGAACGCCGCGGCCACATCACACAGTCCGGAGAAGCTCCCCCCTCTCTGGATGTTCTGTCTCCCAACATGACAACTTCTCGTGGTCCAACCTCATGTTACACAAGAGAATGGAACTAAAGCTCAGGGGAAGTGGTGGGAACCACAACAGGCTGACTCTGCTCGGGTGTGGGTGTGGAAAGACAGTGGATTACCGTCATTTTGTGGGATGGCACAGGAACACTCTGACATTGCTCTTCCCCAGGATACAGCATTGCTGGTCCTCAGTTTGTGAAGCAAAAGGATGGGAGAGACCCCCCAAAAAGCAGTGTAAAACTGTAAATAAGAGTACAACATTCCCAAAAGCCCTTTCCTCCTTAAAACTGAATTTAAGCTTCTCTTTTGCAGGTTATTTAAACCCGGGGCCACCAGCAGAGCTGGTGCAGACCAGTGTGGTTCCCTGGAAGTCAGCAAGGTTTATATCAGCAGAAGATTCTCTCCCTCGATCCTTAATTTCCAAATATTATTTCTTCCTCTGGCAGGCACTGAGCTTGCATCATAGCTGGATGAAAACTGACTTTAAGGTCTCAGACAGGCAATTCCCACAGGCCAGAGGTGTCATAAATGTGGTTGGATGTTTAGCAAAGGGCCACCGCTGGCAGCAGGCTCAGAAATGCCTTTCATGCTCGGACACATGCTGTGCAGAAGTAGAAGATGACTCCACAATTCCTAGTGTTCTGCTTCCACTGCATTCCTTCCACAAGATTTGACAGCAGGTCAGATCCTCAAAACCTAAAACTGCTGCTAAAGAGAAGGGGAACAATCCAGCTCTGCCATCAAACCTCTGTCAGATACCTTGGGCAAAGCATTTCCAGCTGAGAAAGGCTGGGTGCTAAAGATCACCGAGGACAGAGATGGTTGCAGTGGATCAGGGGGTGGAGGGGCAGGCTCAAGGTTTTGGGGGGGTCAAGGGGAGTGTCTGAAGGTCACTTCACGGGGTGTAGTGAGGTGTCAAAATAAGATAAAGAAAGAGTGGTCAGCTCTGCTCCAATGTCCACCGCTCCTGGGCACTCCTCCCTCCCCAGAAAGGGGAGTGTGTAGTTGTCAGCCCCCTCCACTGCAGGAGGGCAGGGTCAGCGTTGGCTCCAGCAGGGGAGATGCAGGTTGTGTGTGAGGATTTAACTCCCAAAAAACAGGCTGAGTGCTGCAGGAACAAGGTCTCCTCCTTGGGAGGTTTATGGGAGCTAATTAGGGTCATAAACATTTAGGGTCTCACTGAGCTCCAGCCACTGGCTGAGGGGGGAGGCAGATGCCTTTTCTGTACCAATTCCCTCGGTTTTAAGGTGGGAACAGCAGCACTCAGGGCAAACCTGCCCCACTGACCTAAGGGATACCTTGGGGGTGGGACATCAGTTGTGTTTGTCCTTGGTCCAACATGCAACAAATATGTTCTCAGTTTGTTTCTGCACCACACAGACACCCCCGAGCTGTGCCTGGAGGGCAGAGACACCTCCATGGCCTTGGAATTTGGGTGGAAACATGAAAGAACTCCTCCTGCCTCCAGGTATTGGCCCTGCTGAGGTTTAATTACTGGAACACGTTCCTGGAGAGGCTGCTGAGCGACCACAGCTGAACACAGGGATCCTGAAGTGATGTTTGTGCATGTCCCCAAAGGCTTGAGGACAAGCACATTTCAGATATTCAGATAAAATAATACAGGCCTTGGAAAAAAAAAACCAAAAAACCTTTGAGAACTTTATGGGCAGTGGGTGTTATTTACATGGGGCAGAACTCTGCAACCAGCAGCAGCATGAGAGAGTTTAGAGAGCAGTGTTCAAGAGCATTTCAGACAGAACACCTACCCTGTCCTAAATATTCATCCAAGGTGCTGAAATTTTGGTCCAGAAAGACAAGAGCTGTCTGATTTCATATCAGACAAATGATTTCCACATAGCTCTGAGCTCAATCAGATGCAGGTAAAAACGTGGCTGAGATATTCAGCCAAAAAGAGCTTCTGATGCACCACCAGCAAGCAGTTTTAGTTCTTTCTTAATGCTACAGTTCAAGAAGAACAGATAAGTTTTTCAGGATGATGAAGACAGTGGAGGGAAGGAGGAAAAAGGCAAATTCCAGCACAGCCCCAGCAAGGAGAAGGAGCCCAGTGGACAAGCATTTCAGTGGAACGACCTTAAACTCTGCTGAGTTCCAACCAGCATCCCCCTTTCCTCCCAAATAGCCAAAGGACCAGAGGTGCTGTAATTACCCTCCAAACCCCCATGTCATTTGCTGGACCACAATATTTTTCTTGCTCACTGTGCCCTCTTTCTTAAAAGACAAATTTGCTCTGTTGATGAAGACATGAATTACTCTGGTAGAGGCTTTCCAAAAAAACATCTCATTTGAAAATGGCCGGGGAAAAACCCGAGCCATGCCAATGCAATCTGTTTATTTTGTGTCAGAGAGGTGGTGTCCCTCCTCTCCATGCCAGTGACATTTAACTGGGAGATGTATATTAGGAGCCTGATGAAAGCCTCCATGTGTGAGCAGGAAGGTCACAGGGGAGATGAGTTTGCAGTCATTAGCCCTGGCCACAATCACCAATCTGCCTCAGAGCTCAACACACCTTGTTACAGTGGGTTTTCAGAAGATGGACTGTAGGATTAAGCAACCCCTGGGTGGTCCTTGAGGGTCAGATGAAGGGATATTTCCACCCACTGTATGTCAGGAGGGCTGCTTTGAAAAGGGCTTCAGTTCACATTGATTCCCCACCCTTTCCCACTGGTTCCAGGGTGCACCAGAGCTGCTGCCTCTGCCAGGGTTTCGGCCGCAGCCTGTGCTGCCAGGGGGCTGCAGAGACAGGTCATGGCCCCACGGGACCCACTGTCACCCAGAACTGACCCTGAGGGGCCATTTCCAACCCAAACCCCAAACCTCTGCCAAGCTGAGCACGACCAGGACAGCAGCAGCCTCTGGGCTGCCGGGAGCCAAGGGGGTGGGAAGAGAGGAGAGGAATTGGGCTGGAAGGTGTCCCAGCCCAGAGGGATGGCAGCCTCTGTGGAACAGTAGGAGAGCAAGGAAGGGATGAGAGCCAGAGGAACTGCATCTGTGCACGTGAGACAGGGATGGAGGGCAGGAGCTGTGTGGCCTCTGCACCTCGGGCCAGCTCAGGGGCCACTGCAGCTTCTCCTGCGGGGGCTTTTCACCTATGGGCAGCCAGAGAGGGGGGTTCCCTGCCAGATATACACCACATCCACGGCCTGCTTGCCCCCAGACAGGCCAGGAACAGTACAAAACCAGGCCACTTCTCTGCCCAGAGAGGTTTTGAACTCCCCATCCCTGTCAGTGTTCAGGTTGGACAGGGCTTGGTGTAACCTGCTCTGGTGGAAATCACACCTCCATGGCAGGGGGTGGAACAAGACGAGCTTTAGGGTCCCTTCCAAACCAAACCATTCCAGGATTCTATGATAAGATGTACTTCAGTTTGAAGCACCTTGGTCTGCTCTTCGCAGCCTGTGCCACTGGGGCAGAGCTGTCTCCAGGTGAGCCAGGTCTGTCTTGGCTCAGCCACGCAATGTCTGCTTCTCACAGCAATCTGTGACACCTGAAGTGCTGCATCCCCAGTGAACCTCTTGCCTGGGGTCTTCACTTCTGAAAGAAAGGGCTGACAGCCCCTCCATCCTCTCCACCTTGCCCAGAGGCCCTGCAGGGCTGGGTTCGTGTCCTGTTACACGTTGCACCGGTTTTGCCTTTTCCTCCAGCAGACAGGGTGAAGCCTCGTGCCCAGTGAATCCCCAGTTTGTTGACAGGCAGCACCAACTCCTGTGTGGCCTGCTGGGCTGCCCAGATTCAGCTGTGTTTGGGGAAAACCAGCAGGGCACACGTCAGGTGGAGCACGGCCTGTCCGGATGTTCCCCTTCGGATAAAGATCAAATAAACTTGCCATGGAATCAGGTGGAGAGGCCATAAATCTCCAGGGTTTCTTAGAAACTGCCCTGCTTTGTTTGCTTTCTTCGTTTGTCTTCTCGATCCCTCTTTGGTGCTGTTTGATTTGAAGGAGCAGCTCAGGAAGTCCCACCTCAGCCCAGGCGCTCGGCTGGCACAGACACCAAACTCCAGGAGCTGGCAGCACAAAGAATTCCCAGGATGAGCAGGTTTTCCCATCCACAGAGCTCTCTGCTCGTACCTGCCCATGCCTGACGTCAGCCAGCCTTGATTTACAGCGGTGGGGTGACCTGGGGAACCAGCTGGGGGCTCAGATTCCTCTCCCCCCTCGCCCTTCGCCGCCTCTTGCCCGAACACGGCGCCGCTGGGAGTTCAGGTGCAGGGCCAGGAGTGGAGGTGCCAGGGCTGAGGATCCTGCCTGGGCTCGTCCTGGAGCTGGAGGGGGTTTGTGAGAGCCCAGTTTGCCAGCAGGGCACAGCCCTGCTGCAGGGCATGTTCTCCTGGTGCGGGACAGCACTGCTGAGAATCAGTTTTCCAAAGGAATCCGTCGCTCGGTGCCAAAGTCACTCACCAATAGATGGACTATTGAGCAACATCAAATTCATGCTAATTGGCTTCTAATAACTGACTCACAGAGCCTTCAGATCACTTTTACCACACAGAACCAAGAGCTGGGGGTTTTTTTAAGACCCCAGAACTGAGAGCTGGGAGGGTTTTAACCCCCAAGCTGATCTTTTTTCACTAAAATTTGCATCGCGAAGAGATGTGTCATATATTGAGGCCGTGTTTTTCTTCTAAAATTAGTCATCAGCTCTTTGCTGTCATCCCACATTTTATGGTCACAACAGGCTGCCCTCTGCCCTCCCTTGAGCCCAGCAATTCCATAGGATATGGATACACAGGATGGTTAGGACAGGATACACAGACAGAGCACAACTGCCTGCCCAGGGGTGCAGAGCCCCATTCCTCAGCAAACACCCAGCTCACAACAAGCAGAAATTCTCCTTTCTAAAAGGTGAGCAGAAAGGCCAGGGCTGTGCCCG
Organism: Oxyruncus cristatus; assembly: GCA_013399855.1. Lineage (NCBI taxonomy): Eukaryota > Metazoa > Chordata > Aves > Passeriformes > Cotingidae > Oxyruncus > Oxyruncus cristatus. Next base: position 454,623 of record VXAY01004618.1, read on the forward strand.
AGTTATTCCAGTGTGAGGGGGAGGGAGAGAACTCCCTGCTCCCACATAATTGTTGGTGTGTGGCACCCTCAGGGGGTGGAAGCAGCTGGAGCCACCAAAACCTCTCTGAATATGACAACTGAAAGTGTGTTCAGCTACAACCCAAAAGTACCAAATCAGGGTTTTTTTTTTTTCCATGTATATAATCCCAGATTTATTTCCCCTCGTGTTAATGTCGCAGAAGACAAAATCTGCCAAAAGGATGCGGGGCAAAAATAGGAAAAACTGTCATTATTCCCACTGCATTCCTGCTGGTTTGCCTTGACACGGGGAGGATCCCAGGTCATAAATTAAATGGGACAAGCTGTGTAGACAAGCTGTTTTACTGAGAAACGACAACGGGATTTAATCTGACAAGATTTCCTAAAAAGTTACAAGGAGCTCTCAAGATACGGAGATTCCCTTCCTGGTGTGGTGTTTGCTGTCTTAAAACAAATGGAAGAGCAGCCCTTGAAGAAGAGAATTAAGAAGGCATTTCTCTGAAGGAGCCCTCTCCTTAGCACAGACCAGTTGCTTGACAGGAAAACCCCCCCAAACTGCTCAGAGATTTTTATTTTTCCTCTTAGATAAAGACACATCCAAGAAATTACTCCAGAAAGGGACTATCAAAGAATAAAAATGTTTAGGAAATTACACAGTGCAGCCCTTTATTCCCGAGCTGCACAAAGCTGCTTCCAAGCACATTTCTCTGCCTCAGCTCTCCCAAACCACCTGCACCTTGCCATGTGCTTTCCAGCTTCTCTGGGCAACCTGTGCCACGGCCTCACCTCCCTCGCAGGGGGGAATTTCTTCCCAATATCCCACCTAAACCTGCTCTCTTTCAGCTTAAAGCCATTGCCCCTTGTCCTGTCACTCCTTGCCCTTGCCAACTCCCTCTCCAGCCATCCCATTGTTCCCTTCAGGTCCTGGAAGGGGTGCTATGAGGTCTCCCCAGACCACAAGGGTTGGGTCAGACGAGCAGGGACGCTTTGATCTGTCCTGCTGGGGCTCCTCAGCTCCTGCTGACACGCAAAGGGCGCAGTTTATCCCACTGCTTCATCTCCAGCAGCAGAAAGACTCCCCCAAACACCTATTTCTGGCCCTAAACCAGAGTGGGGACTCGCAGAACCTCACCCAGACAGACGCCCACCTTCATCTCACTCCAGCTGGTTTCCAAACCTGCCCACGCTGCGGGTGCTTTTCACTTTGGGCTTTTTTTTTTCCTTTTTAAGGTCCAACCACCCATATCCATTCCTCCGAATTTTTCTGCCCATCTCACAAGACTTGATAAGAAAGGGAAAAAAAAAAAAAGGCAGTTTTATTTTGGCCCTGGAGCTTTCCTGCCCGCTGGG
>VXAY01004618.1:456016-479536 GCA_013399855.1 Oxyruncus cristatus
CAAAGTTTAATAAGAAAGAGAAAAAAAAAAAAAAAGGCAGTTTTATTTTGGCCCTGGAGCTTTCCTGCCCGCTGGGGATGGGGACTGTGCTGCATGCCCTTTGTCCCTGACGCTTCATTTCTGGAATGAAACCTTCCACTCATCACCCAGGGCCCTCAAACCCGAACTGTCCTCAACTCTGGCTGCTCCATAAATATGCAGGATTTCAGCACCACGGATTTACATTCAGCAGTGTGTGTCCAGCACAACAGCCCTGGGTCCCTGCATAACAAATCCAGGGCATTGCTGCGTTCACTGCTATCCCAGCCTTGGAGGGACACCCACTGTCCCCCTGACCATCAACCATCTCCCTTTTATCAGAACCAACTGCACTAAAAAAATGTTGAGAGAAGGTTCACAGCGACATTTTCTCCCTCTCGGAACAGAATTTCACCAGGTTTCATTTTACTTTCAGCCTCCCTTGCACAGGTGAGATGGATGAAGGTTATTTTTAGCTCACTAAAACTTAGGAGTCCAGTGTAACCCAGTCCCATGGTCAGTGGGGAATTTCAGCCCGTGCCAAACAGCTGAAATCAGCCCTCCTTTGCCTTTTGCTAAACTCACATCAGCCAAACCCACGAGGAAAACCTTCTGGCTCATCCTCCTGAGGCTGCATCTGCCATGGCAGGTCCTTCCCCCTCGCTGAACTGATTCACTTCTCTGCTGGAAGCATCCCAGAGCAGAATGGTTCTCCCATTCCAGAGCCTTGGCAGCAGGAGGAGTTCCTAATGAGTTCCAGACCCCTGGGCAGCGATAACCAGGAGCCAGAGCACCTGCACGGGGAGGAGAGAGCAGCAGCTCCTGCCCTGCTGCCAGATAAGAGAGGACTTCATTCCCCCAGCGGCAGCAGTTGCTTTTGTCTTGGAAAATCTGCCTGAGCAGCCTCTTCCCGACTCTGTGTGTGATGATGAGCTAATCCAGGAAAAGCCAGATCGATGCAGCTTGAGGACAGATGAGCTCAGGCTGAGCTCTAGAAACATGACTCAGATGAGAGTGAGAGTGTCTGACAGATCCTGGGTGAGAGGGAGGATCTCAGGGCGGATGGGGAGAGCTCTCTGGCTCCCGGCTTTGCAGCTCAGCTCTCCATCAGCACAGGAGCAGGGAGGAGTTCCAGCCCCTCCACAAGGAAAATCCCCATGGGAGGGATGTATTAGAGGAGAAGGTGTAAGATTTCCCTCTTGGAGCTCCCTCCTCCTCCCTGCCACTGATGGAAAGGAAGAGCTGAGAGCTCAGAGCACAGCCTGAGGTCTCCAGGAGCTCAGGGATTTTGGCCCTTGGGCACTTCAGAAGAGGGAGTAGATGCTGCCTCGGGAATGTCTCCTTGTCCTGTTGCACTCAGGGGGCCAAAATTCAGATGATGGTTGTTGTGCACAGCATGTGAGAGGCATAGGGGGGTCCCTTCACTGAATGCAAGATTATTATTAAAAGAAAAAAAATAAAAGAGGAAAAAAGCTTGTAATGTGCTCTGAGAGCCTCATCCTACAGATGCCACACGTTCCCTGAGCTCTGCCTGGGCCCCCAAGGGACAGGGGCATGAAGGAGCCCTTGCACTGAAGCACCTTCAGAGGCTTCAGGGGTGTCTGTCAGCCCTGAGATGAGCAGCTGGGGCTTTGCTTTTCCCCCTGGATGCACCGGGGAGGAAAAGTTCAGGACAGAAACAGGGAGAGTCCCCTTTGCATCCTGTCCAATCCCACTGCCTGTACACCCAAATTTAACTGCATTGTGCTGTAATGAGCCATGCCCAAACTACTGTTTGCTGGCCCTGTGTTTATTTTATTTCCTCATTGTAATGAAACTCAGATGGCAGCTGTTTACACTCCCACAGCCCTGCAAGGGCTGCTCAGCTCAGTCTAATTAGCTGCGAGTCACTTTTGGAATTAGGGCAGAGGAAAGAACAAATTTTTAGTAACTACTTTAAATTGAAGCCCTCATTTATTTTCATTAGGGCCAGACAAAAGCAATAGAACGTTTCCTACCAGGGATTTGCTGCCCAGGGCTGGGGTCTCACCCCCAGAGCACCCATGTCCCGGCTCCACTCCGAGGATGGGGCAGAGGGGATGGAGCTGAGTCGGTCTCACAGTTCATGAGTGGAAGAGGATTAAAACTGTGCTGGAACCAGCTGGCCACGTGCTCTGTCCATTGTGATGGGGCTCAGGTGACCCCCAGTCCTGCTGGCAGGGTTTGCAAGCGCCTGGGAGACATGAGGTTTGGCTTCTGGTTTTAATTCACTGCTGGCTGGATCCAACCCCTGATGAAATCCATGGAAAGTCTCCCATTGACTTCAGGCCCTGGATAAATCGCAGTTCCTGAGCTCCATAGGCTGTGGAGCACAGAATCATCTAGGCTGGAAAAGCCCTCTCAGACGAGTCCAATCATTCCCCCAGCGCTGCCAAGGCCACCACCGACCCGTGTCCGAGTGCCACATCCACGTGTTTTTCACATCCCTCCAGGAATGGAGATTCCACCACTGCCCTGGACGACTCTTCTGAAGAGATTTTTCCTGTCACACTTACTTGTAAGGAGCAAGAACCTTGGGGATGACCCCAGAGCCCCCAGGCTGGGTCCTTGATCCTTTTGTAGGGACTCTCCTGTCACAATGGCATCAAACCCAAAGCACCTTTGGTTCCAGGGCAGCGTGAGGCATTTGGATAATAATGAAATCAAATGCACTGGTAGCTTTTAAAGGCTTTTTTTTTTTTTTTTTTAAAAATTCATCTCTACAGTTTAGCAGCTGTTCATGTTGCTGCTTCACTGTGCTGCCCACATTTTGCTTCAGATCATGATCAAAATGCCGCGTTTTCCCCTTCAAAATTAACAATGCAGTATTCCCAGGGCAACAAACACGTGGATGCGGTGCCTGACGAGCAAAAGAAATCCTGCTGCGTTCAGAGCTTGACAAGGAATTGCTACAAACACAGCAGTGATGGAAACACCTTCCCTGCACTCGGAAAAGCATCCCATGGTCCCAGAGAGTGGATGGAATTGTAAAGGCAGCTTGCAGGGAAAGATCCCTTTCCCTTCTCCACAGCTCTTTCTGCTACAAAATCCTAACACACAGGGGATTTTTGACTAGTTTTTCAGCCACTAAATACCACTATGATCACAAAAACGTGGAATATGGAATAACAACAGTGGATTTTCCGTATCAGAAACGCTGTAATTCAAGCTTTACAACCCTGTATCAGACATAACAGAGAAGTTCTGATTAAAGGGCTGCTTCAGAAGGTACAAGAGGCACATTCTAAGGTACCTCAGATCCAGACTGCACATAACAATGCACACACTAAGCACTCACACGTGCAGGAGTGATTCCTCTTTATCTAAAGCAGCTCCTGATTGAAATGCAAATAACTCCCTCTGACCTTAACAGATCAAGTTCTCCTCTCTATGGGGTATCACCACTAAATTATATATTTGACTTACACCTACAGCAGGTGCCTAAAACTCAAGCCACCCTAACACCTGAGAAAGGTGTCCCCAAAAGAGCTCTGCTGAGGAACATTCAAGAGGAGGTGCCTAATTTCTTTCTAAATGTCCCTTTTCAGACCCTGAAATTGTCTCTCCAAATAACTTTTTTTTTTTTTAAAGAATATATTAGGTAACGCATTTGTTAAAACTATTTCGAGCTAAAGCACCCTCAGATTAAGCTGCAATATATATTATTTACAATAGATCTATTTTCCAAGAGGGTTCCTGTGTGTTGGATGCAGAGTTGCCAACTGTCAGTACATTTATGAACAGCTTGTAAATTTAAATGCTTTCCAGAGAGCTATTGGTATGTGTGTAAAATACTCATTTTGTTCCTAAAACATGGCAAGACATTTTTTTTTTTTCTCTATGCTTGAAAAATAAGGAAAAAACCCCCCCTCATAAATAATCTCATTGAAGTGATGAAGGATCAGATTCTAAGAAGAAGAAACTGAAGTAACTCACTTGGAGAGCCCAAATACCAGTATTTTCTGGCTTTCAGGGGCTCAGGAGATACCAAGACCCTGGTGCACTTTGGAGGCAAGAGTTGCCACAAATTCCAAGGGCTGCCTCGTTCCTCCCATGAGGATTAAGAGAAACAAGGGTATATGAATCAAGCAAGTGTGGTAACAGTTGTAAGGAAGACAGGAGTTCACTGAGTCTCCTTATTTAAGATGTCACCTGGGTTTGGAAAGACTTCGATCAAAACCGGTGGCCTGATTGCAAAAGTGGTTGAGAGAGAGAGGTAAAGGTCAGGAGAAAAAGGTCTGTCATGTCCAAATGCAGAACTGGGAACGTTCATTTTATTCCAAGAAAAATAAGTGCCAGGCTTAGATACTCTGTTACAACACTAAGAGAAAAGCAGCTGCCTGTCTGGAGGAATCCCTGGGTTTGGAAGTGGGGAGAATTCCAGGATGCTTTCTGAGGGAGCAGGAGGAAGGTGCCCTGCCAGGGCCTGCAGCAAGGATGGATTTGTTGCTCTGCTGCTTCACCATCCTCCCCTCACAAATCACTGACTCAAGAATGGCCCATTTTTGGGGCAAAGCTTCCTTAGAATAATATTATTTTAATACAAGACTCTGGTTCAGCAGCCTCCTGCTGATACGAAAGGGAAAATGAGGAGAACACAACTCGAGGATCCTGGGAAGTTCCTTTAGACTGAGTTATTGAAATCTGGAGGTTTATTTTTTCCATATATTTATTTTTTGTTCATTCTATTTCTCTCCCAGTAGTTATCTCCCTTCTTTAGAATCGTGGAATGGTTTGGGTTGGAAGGGGCCGTGAAGATCATCTCGTTCCACCCCCTGCCATGGGCAGGGAATCCTTCCACAGGAGGACTGGTCCAAGTGGCTTTTGGCAGTGGCTTTGCCCCTTATCACACTGCCTTTCATCTGCCTATGACTATAAAGCTTTTTATGAACCACTTCAGCCCTGACATTTTGATGGCAAAGTCAATACACACCTCCCCCTCTGAATCCCAGGAGCTGTTGCAAAACACATGGATATCACCGGGGGGAAAAAAAAAAAGCTCTTCAGTTTTAATTGGATTGAGATCGAGCACATTAACACCTGTTTAATCTGAGCATCATAAATACCCCAGAGTGTGACAGATCCCTTTATCTCCCAGATCAGCAGAAATAATCCCTCATGAAAGAGATTTAATCTGCTCGAGCAAGGCAGGCTGCACATTCCCGCCACCCGGGAATTCCATATCCCTCCATCAGCAGCGGCGACACCCGAACTGAGCTGGAGAGGGGGGACAGACCCCAAACCTCTCGGTCATTGCTCCAGCCCCTTTCCTGTGCAAAGCCCCCCTGGCTCCACCCAGCACCACCCCAGTTCCCAGCTGGGCTCCCCGGGACACAGGTTCTCCCACAAACCAGCACTTTCCCTCCCCTCTCCAGCTGGAGAGGAAGGAGTGTTGGCAGAGCACAGGCTCAACACCTCAGGCTTGAGCAAAGCCAGTGGAATGCAGGTTGTCCTTTTAATCTCCTTGAGATCATGAGACAGAAAATAATGGCAAGTCACACCCGCCAGATTCCAGGAAAGGGAAGATCCTCGGACTCAGCCACAAAGAAATAAAATAAAATGAAAGGAATTGAGGAGTTTTCCCTCTGCACTTTTCACTGAAATATCGATTTGAAAAGAACCTCCACCAGCACAAACCTCGCAAACTCCTTCGTGATAAAGATAATCCCAGAAAACTTGTGGTCAGTGATGATTCTGGATAGAATCAGAGAATTGTAGGGGCAAAAATGGGGAGAGAAGGGAAGAAGCAAACTGGCACAACCACGAATGAGAGTTTTTGAGACCTAGAAGAAACAGTTCTCTCTGAATCTGGGAGGGGAGGACATTCCACCAGGCGAGCAAAGCTCCCTGCATGCTGCCCTCTCCTCAGCCAGGACCTGCTGGGGGCAATTCCAGTGCCAACCTCCCTGGAGCCCATCGGGATCATTCCCTTGGGATCATTCCCTTGGGATCGCCAATGTGGGTGTTAATTAGCACCAGTTGTGCCCAACAGCACTTCCCCTGTGCATGGGCTGGAGCCCACCAACCCAATTCCCTGAGATATTTACTTTTTAATGCTTTTCCAGCCTGGATACCTTGAGCTGTTTAGCTCAAGGAACCCTCCCAGGAGTTGTGTGGGAATATCTGCATTCCTATAGAAAAACCCAGACCCTATGCACAGCAAATGCATATCACAGGCTAATTATAATTTCTCTGTAGGTGCCAGTCAGAAGAAAAACTTAAAGCCATTGAGAGGGGGAGAGAAAAAAAAAAATGCATCTGTGGTTTGCAAGGTAGGTGTACTTGACATGTCCTTTTATTAATTCTAATTATAGAGGTTCCACAAATGGATGTCAAACATTTTCAGGGTGTTTTGCTAAAAAATGTCTGTGATGGTAAAAGGAAGAACTCCACCCCAGCAGATCGTTTCTTCTTGTTTGTTTTACTATTTTCACTGTTTTCTTACTTTTAGGGTGACCAAGAAAGACAGAAAGCAAAAAAAAAAAAAAAAGAAAAAATCCTCTCTGGCCTCTGTTCAATGGCTGCACGCCCCTCAGCCGGGAGGGAGAGAAACATTCCCAGAATCTGGGAATTCAAACAGATGAGCTGGCCAGCCCCAGTCTGGGAGAAAGAGATAGCTGGGAGCAGCAGGAATAATTGCAGTGGCTGGGGAGGTGAATCCTTCCATCTCTGCAGCACAGCTCCCACCTCCTGTCTCTCACTCCAGATCCAAGGACCGACATGCTGCTCATATTGTGCCCCACGAGGTTTTCCTGGCCAAAAATTAGGGATCATGATCCTCCAGCGCCCCAGTGCAGCCCACTGACCTCTATTGTATGGATTCAGACTGAAGGAGAGTGGCTTTAGACTGGATTTTAGGAAGAAACTCTTCCCTGTGAGGGTGGGGAGGCCCTGGCACAGGTTGCCCAGAGAAGCTGTGGCTGCCCCTGGATCCCTGGAAGTGTCCAAGGCCAGGTTGGACGGGGCTTGGAGCAACCTGGGCTAGTGGAAGGTGTCCCTGTCCATGGCAGGGGTGGGACTGGATGGGATTTAAGGTCCCTTCCACCCAACCCAGACCACAAGAACAATTTGACAAACCCTTTGCCCTCTCTCTTGCCTCCCCATCACCCTCTCCCTGCACAAACACCCTTCCTAACAGAGGGAATTCCACAAAGGGGACACAGTAGATCCCAACCCCATCCTTCTCCTTCAAAAAGCACCCAGAAATGGAATCACCAGCTCCATCCACAGCCCTGATCTCAAGTAAACGGATCAAACTTCACTGGAAAATTTGAGCCAAGGCCCAAATCCTCAAAGGGACCAAATCGCCTCATTTCTATTGAAACAACTTGGGTTTAGACACCCAAATACTTCTGAAAAGCCAGGCCCATGTGTTTGTTTTAAATTAACTAATACAAGTCCAGACACAAATAGTATTAAACATATCTTAATGGGCTATTCTGTAGTCCTACACTTAAAGGTTATTGCTCTTGACTGGCTAATAAATTATATTTTTATTTGCCAATAAACGAATAAGAATAATTTTGGTTATTCTCCTTTCAGAAGAAATTATTTCTTCCCTCATAGGAGTTGATAAATGGTAAAATAAGCTGCAGAACACCAAGTGATTCACGTATCAACAAAGAAACAGTGGAAAAATACCCTAGGCAAGCAAAGAAAAAGCAAGAACAAGTTATAATCTGCATCTTGAAATGCATTCTGCTACAATTCTGTAGCAGTGAGTGACCTGTGAGAGACTCAAAAATTGAGCATTTGCTGAGCTCTGTAGGTGGGATTTACTGTGTGGAGCCAGGAGAGGAGCAGCTGGAGGAGCAAAAGAATTTTGGCTTTGTCTGAGATAGTTGAGAAGTGTTTTGGCAAACTAACCAAAACTTTGGAATAATAAATGACTCCTTTTGGTTGGGTCACCTCGACCAATCTGTCACCCATCTGCTTTTGCAGCAACAGCATAAAGAGAAAATGCAATAAACCTGGAAGAAATCAGTCACTGATGCCTGGGCCATTTTACATGATTTCTGGAGCAGCACCAGCGTCCCACTTCATGGGCCCAGGGAAGCCTCCTCCTTAAATCCATGTTTCTCCCTACTGTGAGTTAAAGGCAAGAACCCCAAGGTCCCCGAGACCAACCCTCCCCTTTGCAACGAGCAATGGCAGAACTGCCACCCCCAGCCAAGGCTGTTTCCCACGTACAGTGGGTTTGTCCAGCCCAGGCACAAGTGCAAACACTGACCTTTGGAATAAAGAGAGCGACAGAACAAAGGAACACGAACATCACTTCTGGCCACAGGGGGAAAGGGCAGGTGTCCAGTGGGCTGGATGTGCCTTTGCCACAACATCACACTGCAGTTCACGATCACACCCCGACTTCTCAGTTAGTAACACAGTTGACAACAGATATTTATGGTGAAGCAGTGACTGTCTCCTCGATATCCACAGAACATTTTACCAAGAAATCGGGTTCAGAAATCATTTACTGCGTCCTTTACTCCTCTTTGCCTCCCTGGATGCTGAGATCAGCTAAGGAAACTCCAGCTTTTCTTATATAAAGACACTTTCCCCAACACACCTCATACAGTGTTGTCTGTTCAGTCCAGGTGGGCACCTCCACCTGGGAAGCTTTAGCAGCCCCCAAATTAAAGCCACCCCAAAAGCAACGTGAGCACACCCCAAACAGGCCATTCTGAACGACCAAGTGGCTGCTTTCACTCAGATTGACATGAATTTGAGAAGGACTCTGAGCAGAGCAGAATGGCCAGAATCACATCCCCAGAACAACTGTTCTATCCATGGCTGTGTCCAAGGCAACACACAGCAAATCCCAAACCCCTTGTCTGTGTTGGAACCTCCCCGCAGGACAGGGAGCAGCTACTGGCCTTTGTCAGAGCTGTGACTGGGGGGACAGGACAGCACACAGAGACACTCACCTTCCATCCACGGACCATCCAGGGGGCTCCAGGGGCAAATTCACCTTCTCACCACCCAAGCTCAAACCAGAGCTGCTGCTGCTGGCAGCCTTTTATCACTTTGTTTCCCACCAAATTAACTGTTCATTCCAAACACCTGGCAGGGGGACCAACCCAGAGCAATCCAGCAGTCCCCAGTCCTGCTGGTGATCACAGCATCTGGCCAGCTGGGTTGGGTTATTGACTCCAGAGTGCTGCTGGAATTAGGAAATCTGTGGGTTTTTTTCCTTCTCCTACAAGCAATGACAGTTTCTTGTATCTTTGGTCATGATCAGAAAGTAGCATGAATTATACCTAGAAAAGACAAATAAAAATAAATGAAATAGATCTGGCTGATTCCTGCTGGCATCACTGTGGAATGAGCAATCCCAGACTGAGAAACTGGATTTAGGAGTGTTGGGAGTGTCAGGACTTCAGCACTTTCCAGTGGTGATAACTGACTAATCTGCTGAAAATCAGCTAATTATGTTCATCCTAATGAGGTTTGGTGTTGGGAACTGTGCTTTTCTCTGAGTACAGGAGTTAATCAGGACACAAGGTACAACTCGAGTCCCTCTGACTCCACAGCCTTTGCAGACATGGATTTCACATCACTCAGAGATTGTCTTGGGGCTGAAGTTTCCCTCACAAACCTATTCTATTTTCCTTCAGGAATTTTAAAGAGGGAGGAGGGAATATCTCTTTCCCCCTCTTATGGCGATTTTTCCCGATGAATTTAGGCTCATGCACAGATTTAAGACCATAAGATCAAACTTTTCTCTGTTGCATTACATAAATGTGTTCCTGATAATTACAACCACAAACCTGATTGCTTGGGCTTTTGTGATCATGTTATGCACTGGAAAACCCTGTGCTCACAAAGGTGTACTAAAATCCATATTAAAGCAACCACAGAATAAGTTACCTTTCAAAGAAAAAACAAACACTCAGGAAGCCGGTTCTCCATTATTCCATTTCTGCTGCCCTTGCAGAGTCATTTATACCGGGAGAATTCCATGGCAGCTCAGGATTTTGCTGAGCGGCAGGATCTTCCCCGGGGAGGGCGCTCCGTTCAGAAGCTCCATGAGCTGGCAGCCCAAGGAGCCTTTTCCTCGCACGCCTGTCAGTTCTGCTGGCAGCGCACGGGCAGCCCGAGCTTGTGCTCCACGGATTCGGGAGCCCCTGGATGGCTTTGTACTGTGTGCCAAGGGGGGAACAACAGCCCGAGAAAACAAAGCCCGTGCTATCGGGCAACCTGGGAGGGATTCGGCCTCCGTGCAAACGTTCCCGAGGAGCGATTGTGTGAAGGGCACTATTTACATTACAGTGATTGCCCACGGCGGGAGGCACCAGTGTGGTTCAACCTCCTTCTCCGTGGGCATCGGCCCTGCAGAAACGGGCTGGATTAGTGTTCCATTGTCACTCTGCTCTTCGGGGATCCTGGTTTACATTTCAGTCCTGGCTGGCAAACAATTCCCGATTCTTCCACGGGAGAACAGAGGAGACCATTTCAAACCAGGCGAGGAACAAAGCACTTGCATTTCAGAGCCCGGGGGAGACAATTCCTGTAGATCCTCTCCATCCTTGGCAGCTCAGGGGATGCTCTTTGCTGTATTTCTTTTGTCCAACCCTTTCAAGTCCTCCTGATGCCAAGTGTGGGAGTTCGCCTTGAGACTGAGCTTTCTTGTCCACGCCGAGCAACCTGTTCCTCTCCTTTCCACTCCACCACCACATTCCTCAGCCTGTGGAAGAGCAGATTACAGCAGTGAAGGGCAGGATGTCACCTTGTGATTTCTGACCTTTTTGGGGAAAAAAAAATGGGTTTTCAGCAGGTGAGTTTTAAGAATTTCCCCTGCAGAACTGGTGCTACCACTCAAATCACCAGCCTGCAGTAGCCACGTTCTCCGTGCTGTTCCCTGTGCTTCCATAAATAACCTTTCCATGCAGGACCTGGCTGGAGTGAAGAGATTTCCTCAGTTCTGACAATTTTGGCTCTTTGAGGGGTTTTATTTTGCAGAACAGGAAAGGGATTAGACAACTCCAGAGAAAAAACTGCATCAGGTCACAGGGTTTATGCTGGGGGTCCCTCTCCATCACCGTCCTCCCCAGTCACCTTTTCCTTCCCCTCTTTAAGGACAGTTCCCACAGGTGCTATGTTTAGACCCCTCAGTTTTCCCAACCCAGTGAACGTAGTGGCGTGGTCTGACTTGACTTTTGCAGGAGCTGGTGAAATGGGCTGTGTTTGGCTCAGCCTGGAGGCCTTGGCGGGGAGCAGCGGGGACACCTCCCCTCGGGATCGCCCAGCCACCCAAAGCCAGCAGGGAAGGGGGTGTCACCCCCCTGCCGTGCCCCTGGGGTGCTGCAGGACGACCCTCCCCTTGGAGACAGGGACCACTTGCTTGTTTGCTGCCTGTTAAACAGCCCGGCATCGTGGCTGCTCACCAGCGGGACTCCCAGCCCAGCAACAGATACCTGCAAGCAGCACCGCTCAGCTGAAGAACCAGGCAGCCAGAAAACAAAATATCTGTGCAGTCCTTATTTCTCCTCACCCTGCAGTTTGCCATTTGCCTCCAGAAATCCAGCAGGGTCTCATTGCTGCTCCATCAGCTGGGGATGTGTTGACTGGCAGCACCACCAGAGCCCCCGGGGACACCTCGGACACCCTGAAACCAAAGGGAGCTCCCGAGGCTTTCTGGGGGGATCAGAGGCAGATTGGGAGTGACAGGGAGGCAGAGAGGGGCTGGGAGGGAGATCCCAGAGCCCTCTGCAATTGCCCAGGCTGACAGTTAAATTGCAGCAGCCACGGGCTCATTCCAGGAGCCGCCTGCGGTCGGATGCACTTTTGAGCATTTGGAGAAGAAGCAGGAAAAAAAAAAAAAAAAAAAAAAAGAAAAGGGACCCAAAAGAAAAAAAAAAAAAAAAAAGAGAGAATCAAATTGTTCTCGGAAATCATGTTTAATGTAGAAATCTGGTTGATATTAAATTGTAATCTGCAGTTTTCAAGTCGACTATTCCTCGAGGAAAATGTTTCCTGTCGGAGTATTAAGGGTTCCCTTATTACATCACTTCCTATGTCAGCCCCAAGCAGCCTTCAACATGCATTAGTGTATTGATAATGGGAATTGCAAACTGATTGTTTTGGGGGAAAAAAACCCCAACTGGGCAATATTCCAATCATATGGATCAATTTAGCCTTAGAATGGTGGGGCCAGGCTGGTATTTCTGACACTGGATGCAAACAGTGATTTCATGAGAGGTGTTCCCGCTGCAACTCAGTTCAGGAGGAGCATTTGGTCACCACTTACAGCACCAGGGTGATTTCTTTGCTGCTGAACTGGCTTTGCAGGCAAAACTCCCCTTAATCCCACCCCAAGTGCAAATGGATAACTGTGCATGGAATGGAATGGACATTATGCACCCGAGTGTAATAATTTATAATAACAATAATAACAACAACCCACAAAATATCTGGACCCTTTTACATAGAGCAAAAATGTGTATCACCAGAAAACCCCCAACCACTAATAAGCAATTCTGCCAGCAAAGAGTGCACACACAACCCAAAGCCTCACAAACTTTGAGGAAGGAGTTTTTGCAGGAAGACAACACTTAGGCTTCAATGAAATATGGGTGGGAAGAGCTTTCCAGAGATGTCGACAAGAACAGAAGATGAGCAAACTTTTTAATCTATCAGGCATAAAGATCTTTGGTGGTTTAATATTTTATTTATCATAAGGTGACCCATGAGTCTTTGGTTGAAATATTCACAGGATCCTCATCTTCCACAGGTCAAATGTTCACAGGTCATGGCTCTTTCAGGACTAACTGGTTCAGAGTCTCTTCAGTCTAACATTGCTTCAAAGTGTTGATGGGAAGCATCAGACTGGAAAAGAGAGAAATTATTGAGAATTTCTATTCGGCATTTCTTTAAAAGTCCCAAATAAGTTTTCATTTGGAAAAAAAAAAATCAAACTCTAGTACGAGAAAGTGAGACATGAAAATGCTCCTAAAGCAATGTAAATAAATGTTTTATTTAACTGCAGCATTCCCTGACTTGGAAAAGCTCTTCCATTATCTGATGATGATGAATTCTTTGGGTGGTGCATCCACTGCTTTTCTGGGAATTACAAGGATCTGCTCCCAAGCATCTCCTCACAGCATGAGAAGCCTTGTTTGCTAAGACAAAGAGGTTCCAAATGCTCTTCTGTGCAACCTATATCACTGCAGGCAGATGACTCCTTTAATCTTTAAATTTGTTCTCCCTAGACAAGGTTAATGTCAGCCCTTCTGATCACATGAGATGATTATTCTTTTTGAGAGGTAATTTGGTGCTCTGCGAAACCCTCTAGACCTTCAAATGTCTTTTAATGGGACCATTGTCTCTTTGAATGGACCTTTGTATCACTTGATGAAAAATCATTTTATTTCAAAATTTAAATATAACTCCATTTGATCCTAAATTCGGATTTTTTCCTAAACATTAACCTGCTGTTGGGGAGTAACTCCACTAATTTTTGCAGAGCACCAACCAGAGTGAGTTGCCCTTAATAGGATTTCAATGGCACAAACACAGCCCTGGACCTGCCTAAGGAATAATATTGACTGTCAGATGTGCTGAGACACGTGTTTATTGTTGTTAAATCAAAATAATATTCATGAACTGGTATTAATTAAACATACAATGATAATTTAGTGAAATAAGTGATAAAATCAACTAGAACACCTATAGCTCCAGCAAAATGTAACATCCATTGGAAATGTGTAGTCAAACTCTTTCTTAGCCCAGAAGAGAGAGTGTGTATTTCTAACATATTCAGAAGTGTCTAAACCATGTGTTATATATTAGAAAATTGATCAATTTTCCTACAGTTCAAGATTCGTGGCACTTCACATTAGATTTGAATCTATCACGCTGACACAGAACTCAAATGCCATGAAAACTGATCGGTGGTGTCATGCTGGGAATATGCTGCACTTTCCATACATTATCCTCTTTTATTTACCTGGATATGTGAGGAATTAGGATCAAAAATTTGCACAGGATCTTTCCCCTCTGCTAATATTGGGAGTGGGGGCGGGGGGGGAGGGAAGAATCCTGTTTTATTTAGAGGAAACAAGGAAAGAGAGAAAGAAACATTATCTTTTGTTTAAGTTTTGTCCTCCAGTGTAGTTATTTTGGAAATGTTTAGTTTGCTGCTCGGCTGATGAAAACAACGCTGTCATATTGCAAACGGGCTAAAAACAAAACACCTTTTCCTCTCACTTCTACCAGGCAAATTCAGCAAATTAGCTCAGAGCAACAGGGCAGGTTTTCTGCTGAAATAACTTCCTTGGCTTCCGAAGGGGGAGCTGCTCTTCTGCCCCTCAAACCAAGGGCAAATGCAGTCGCTACACCGAGGAAACTGGATCAATGTCCTGATGCTGGGTGTCAATGCAATAGGATGTATCCTGTGGGATTCAAGAGCAAAGGTCCCTCACAGTGGGGTCAGACCCCGTCTCTCCATATCAAACACTCTGGATTCCACTGAGCCTGAAGTTAGTTTGGGACCAGCGACTGAACGGGCGCGGATTGAGGTGTTTCCATTGAATCCTGAGGAGCTTTGGCTCCTGGTTCATGCACAGGGATTTCTCCCGGGCTGACAGGGCAGGCTCCATCCTCTCACCACCCTCCTGGTGTCCGTGGGACAGCTCAGCCTCCAGAGCTGCAGTCTGCACAGAGGCTGTTGCAGCCTGGCCAGTCCTGCCCTCCAACAACCAAATCCGGCGGCGACACGGGCGTGGAGCGAGGGCTCGTTTTCCAAGGGCTTTCCAGCCCCCTCTCGGCTCCAGCTCCATCCAGGAGCCAGCCGTGCAGACTGCCCAATATTTTCATAATTAACTGGCCCAGAATTTTCATAATTTGTAAACACAGTAAAATCGCTCAGAGACAGAGGGTGTGCAGTGAGCGGGAGCGTGTGTGTGCCGGGGAGCGGGGCCGGGCTGAGGGGCACGAGGGGGACGTTTCCTCAGGCAATTTACATTGACTCAGGAAATCTGGGAAGGTGCCCGTGCAGTGAAGTGAGCGGGCTCACGGCTCAAAGCGATTTTTCTTGAAGTGTCACTGCTCCACACAACCACCATGTGTTCTTTCTTGGCTCCGCTTCCCCAGCCGATGCTCCAACACTTGGCCGGGCTGTTCCAGCCTGCCCCGTTTCCATCCATTAGCTTCAGCAGGGAAGAGACAAAACTGGGGGTTGATGTGTGTGTGAGTGCTCCCTGAGTCCTCCTCCTCCTCCTCTCGCTTCCACGAAAGGGGCCCTCCTGCTTTTTGGGATTTGGACAGAACTGCAAGGAGTTAATGGACAGCGAGGGCTAGGATGTGTGTCTCTGTGCAGGAGACAGAGGCTGTGAGAGGAAAAGAAATAAAACATTTCAGAAGCAACCCAAGTTGTTTTTGTCAGACTCACCCCCCCACTGAGGTGCCAGCTCCCAACTAAAACCCTGTGTGGTTCTGCACTTGGGCTCATCTCTCACTCTGGTTCAAAATTCTTCACCTCAGAACTGGAGCCACACTGGGACCCCTGGGATGGGGAGAGGTGGAATGGGATTACCCAGGGCTGGAGCAACCAGACCATGAGCAGAGAATCCTGTCTGGGGGGGTGTAAGTAACTGTCAGTCCCAGTCCCCAGAAAGGGACACTAATTTGGGGCTGTTTCACAGGGATGACTTAATCCTTGCCACCCCCTGGATTCTACCTGGGGCCACCAGCTCATACATTGCTCAGTTTGGATGATTTGATGTGATCACAACCTGAGGCTGCAGAGCTGTCACAGGGGCAAAAGTAAAACCCAGCTTCATTTACAGAACCGAGTTCAGCGTCGACTCCCAGCAAAAAACCAACCAAACAAACAAACAAAAAAAAAAACCCAAACAAAAGTTCCTGAAAGAATTTAAAATATAGGAATTTTGAGAACTGCAAAATCTCCTGTGACTGACAGCAATTTCCACAGGGCACAGGGTAGGGAGTTACATCTTAGAAAAGTCACTGGCATGGCTGAAATCAGAATATTGTTTTCCTGGGCATGATAAAGCAGGACAGCCTGGAGACAGTGGTACAGGAGACTCATCCCGCTACATCCTAACTCCTCTGCAGCCAAAGTCTAGTGTTGCCCACCTGCTGTGTTTCTGGGGTCACCTGGATTTTCCTCAGTCCATCCTTGCAAGAAAAGTCCTTAATCCATATTTTGGGTCTCAGCTAGACCTCACTAATGCACCCCTCCTTCGGCACTGCTCAGACCCTCCCAGCTCAGCTCACGTGTGTTCCCTTCACCCGCAGGGCTTTTGTTCTCTCTCAGAGCGTGTGCTGAGCTCTTGGACTCCTGATCCACAGCAGGCAGCACATCCCAACACAGGCTGCCACCAGCAGCAACGCCCCGAGCTGCCCCAGCACTGCCTCTCACTGAAGCAGACCCGCAGAAACCAGGAGCCTTGAGGAAGCAGCTCAGCACGGGCGTTTTGGAGGGCCACGTGTGAAGATACAGGAGGACAGAGTCTCCCGACTCACCTTGCTCTGGGATCACCCTGCTGTGCCCATTCCCCAGAGCCTGCTGTCCTGCAGGGACTGTTCTCCCACCTGAGCTGGCTGAGCTGCTCAGCATTCCCCGGTGTAGCTCAGCCCCGGGGCTGGGGAGCCTGGGTGGCGCTGGCTCTAACGATGGCCAGGGCAGGCTGTGCCCACGCGCTCTCCGAGTCGAGCCAGCCCCATTCCAGGAGCCTTCGAGCTGCACTAACGTGGCACGTTGCCCAGACTAATAAGTCCCGTGGAGGGGAGCCACGTTAACATGGCCATAAAGCTCCCAGGCTGGAACAGCTTCCCTGGCCGGGCCGCCGAGGAGCACGGACAGGGCGAGACCTCGCACCTCTGTCTCGTTGCTGTTCCTCGTGTTGGATCCCAGTCTGGGCTGAGGCAGAAGAGCTCCCAGCTCAGGCTGGCCCCTGAGCTTCGTTATCCTTGTGGAGCCATCACAGACCTGGCTGTTGGGTGGCTTCTCCTCCTTCCTCCCGTGTCCAAGATGCACAGAGTCCACGTGCACACACAGACACACACAAGCTTCGGCCTGGCTTTGAAATAATGCAGTAATTTGGCCAGATTACAGAAATCCTGTTTTCTCAGCGAGGTGTTTTTTTTGTTTGTTTTTGTTTTTTTTTTTTTTTTTGCCTCCCATTAAACGA
The DNA here is from genome assembly GCA_013399855.1 of Oxyruncus cristatus. NCBI lineage: Eukaryota > Metazoa > Chordata > Aves > Passeriformes > Cotingidae > Oxyruncus > Oxyruncus cristatus. The sequence goes on from VXAY01004618.1 coordinate 473,206, forward strand.
AAGATAAATGGCAGATAATGATTCCCTCACCTCCATCCACCTTATAAAGCCCCACAATCAAATCCCATTGCAAAGGCATCCCGGGTATGTGGTGCTGAGGAAAAGTGCTTGTCAGGAGGGATAGAGAACAAAGGGTACCTGGAGGTTAGTAAATGTTTTTCATGGGTTCTGTAAGCTGTGGTTTCCTCTTTTTTTGGGGGGGGTTACAGACTTTCAGCTTCAGAGCTGCTCTGTCAGACACCCGGCCAAACAAGGCAGTGATTAGCAGAGCTCCCTGGTCGGGGCTATTGTTGTAGGTATGGTTTTAATACACCCACAGCTCTTGGCACTGACGTTCCTTTCCTGACTCCAGGAAATCTTGAACTGTTTATTGATTCAAAGGCAAGAAATAGAACATTGAGATGGAGCTAATTGGCCGGAGACATAATCTGCAAGTCACCCAAATAAATATTTCCATTAATTGAGCCCCAGTTTGGTGGGAGGGAAGCGTAGCCTGCCTTAGGAGCGATGAGTTCTTGCAAATCTACATTTTCCTGTTTTTTTTTTTTTTCCATGAGCAAAACCTTAAGTACAGGCTTAGCTGAAGATACACTGATGTCACAACACAAGACCCCGGTGCCCAAGCCTGGACAAAGTTTGACCTTGCTGGAGAGGGGTGCACAACCCACCTGGGCCATTCCAGTGCTGGCACAGGAGCAGGGCCTGCAGAGACCTCTGCCCGTGGCAACCTGGCTGCTGTGTCTGCCCATGGATGCTCCTCAGGGTTGGATGTGCCTCAGATCCCTAAATTGGGCCTTGCTGTCCTGAGAGGGTCACACAGAGCTGCACCAGTCCCTGCAGAACATTCTCTGCCATGCCGGACCCCTTTTTCTAAAGTTCGATTTATTGTGCCCTTCGTGGTTCAAAATATCCACGGGATGCTGGTTTGTGTCTTCAAAGCGTTGCAAGAGGCAGACGTGGCCCCAAGGTGTTCTGGGGGAAAAGGAGCCCATTAACAGGCTTGTTGTGACCTGGGAACATGCTGCAAAAAGTGACCTTAGAGGGGACTCAGAGTCCCTCTGCCCTCGCTTTGTGTGCTCCAGTGACTGGCACCTGACAGAAGGAGAGGCTTTGGCCCTTTGCTCCTCTCTCCCTTCAGTGTTCACTTGTCAGGCCACTGGGAGCAGGGCAGAGATCCAAAGCACTTGGGAGGGAAACAGGAATAAAGACAGAGCAGAGCAATATTTATAATGTTTCAGTGCTTGGAACATCAAGGGCTGGGTTACACGCATGAAAGCTCTTGCACTGGAGAGAAACACTGTGCTGGCTTAAAAGTACCTCAGTAACCCTTTTTCTAATTAAAAAAGACTCCTCTCTTCCCTGCATCTCATTTTACAGCAAATTAGATATGAAATCAGATCTGCTTTCTGTGCCTCTCTGAACTCTAATGACAGCTTACCATCGAGAAACATTTTGTTTGGGCCTGGGACGGAGGGCAGGAGCCAAGAACAGTCCTCACGGCTGGAAGTACAAGGAGAAATGTTCAAGAAACTCCCTCCCTGCTCCAGCCATGGAGGGAGAACAGCTGGGGACTGAGGGGGAGCTGCTCCTGCATGGGGATGATGACACAGACCAAGGGGTGCAGGGGGCAGCGATGGGAACGCCCAGACAAGCAGAATTTACCTGCTCCCACTCTGGACAACGACAGATTTACATCCTGCTGCTTGTCATGGAATATCCAGCAGGATGGTAAAACCCTTCAGACTTAACATCCCACTGGAAGGCAAAGAAAATGAAAACCTTCACTATCTGTGCAAAGAGATGGATCTTCTAAAGGGACAAACCCACAGTCCTGCCCTGGTGCCACTGGAGTAACTCAAATCCTTGTCTCCTCTAGAGGAAAGGTTTGATTGGCCCCAGAGTGAAGGGAGCCTGGGAATTCTACAGAGAGGCCCTGTCAGGATTAAAAAATGAGCCCATCTCAAGGTATGTTGTGAGCAGGATGAAAAAACATTACTGCATCTTTTCAGGAGCCTTGGTAAAGCGCCAGTGCTGGGGAAAAAAAAAAAAAAAAATCTCAAATTCAATGAGTTCATGGAATATGGGGATGAAAAAGCCCTCTCCTCCCTGCCTGCACCGCTGCTGGATGGGATGCAGTGCAGTCTTCTGCATCGTGTCACGGCATGAGGAGACCATTCCCTTCCAGTGCTGCTCCATCAGCCAGGCTCCTGAGTTCACTCACCCCCTTCCACCGGAGAACTCCCCTGAGGAACACAGACCTCTCTTCACCCTACAGAATAAAGGCAGCCCAGGAATGCCGTGGCCTGTCTAATCCTGTCATTTCATTTTCTCCCGAGGGAGGAAGTCCTCTATTGTTTATCAGTGTTTGATAAGCTCACGGCTGTAATTTGCCAATCACAAAGGGTTGGCAGAAAGGGAAAGGATTTGCCTGAACTCTGAGAGAGCAAGGAGTGCCTCTGCTAATCTCCCTGCATCCCTGAAAGGCAAACACCCGCGGTGCTGCTGACGGATGGGCAGGAGGCCCCTGGGCCAAGCAGCAGGTCAAAGGCTCAGCTGAACCTCTGGAAGCCCAGCGACCCCAGCACATCGAATTCCAATTGACCCCCTATAAAAACCTGGTCAGGGGAAAGCCCTGGTGCCCTTGGCTAAGATGAGGAAGTTGGAAGAGACGGGGAAGTTTCTTGTTTAGCTTCCGGTCACTTTTTTCCCCTCGGGGTTTGTTTAACTCCAAGTCCAGCCTGAGGAAAGACATTTATTTGTGCATTAAAGTCCTCTCGTTGAGTCGCTGAATATCAAATCAGAGGGCCTGGGAATGAGTGCAGGGATGAGGAATCCGTGCACAAGCACACACATGGACTGGTCACTCTTTTTTTGGTGAAGAGCTCTGCAGGTCAGGTTTTCACCGAGAAACAAAAAGTTCTGGTTTTTCAGATGCACCAGCATCTGAAATTTCACCCCCCCTACCCCCGGCTCATCTGTGCGCCCAGAAGGATCTCACCCTGCAGGAAATGGTCCCTTTGGGTCCTCAGGATGAGGGCCTTGATGGTGCCATTTCTTCTGCCAACCCCTGGCCTTGCAAAAGGACAAAAGTCCTCCCCTCCTGCTGCTCCTCACCCCTGGGATCCGCTGGTGAGCCAAGCTGGGCTGCAGCACCTCTCGCTGCAGCCTCACCAGGGCCCTGCTGAATCCCAGAAACATGCCCAAATCAAACAGCAGCAGTAACAGAAACAAGAACAAACATTCAGTTGTAATGCTCCGGGGTAAGAGGTCCCCAAATGCCTCCGCAGAAATAACTAAAAATCAAAATTACAATAAACAAAGGCAATATGCTTATAAAAAAAATATCCCACTTGGAGCACTCCTACCACTTAATCCCATCTGTCAATAACACAGCTGCACTGCAGGGACTGTTCAGCATCTTTCTTTATTTTTCTAGGCATCCTGGCTGCGTGGAGCACATTAAGTAACTCAGAGTTCCAACAGGCGATTCTGAAAGTCACTCTCTGTGGCTGCTACATGTTTGCTTTTCTCTTGACCTCACCACTCATATCTTTGCTGTTGTTGCAAAACTAACTCATGGGTCGGATCCAAAAAAATGGAAACTGCACTCCCCTCAGATTCTTGCATTTGTGAAAAAGTCCTTCCTGCTTCCTGTTTGCCCTCTCGGCAGTGTTTCCAAAACAAAATTTCCACTGCCTTTGAAAAGCCAGAGCCACGCTGAGCAGGAATGCAGGCTCCAGGTCAGTGGCACGTCCAGGACGGCCCAAGAGAGGGGTGTGCTTGTGGGAGAGTTTGGAGGCTGAAATTTTAACTTTTATCCATAAAAAGAGAGGCTTCCAAGGGAGGGAGGTGGAGCTCACCAGGCTTTGGCACCTACCTACCATCTACCATTGCCACAGGTTGAGTGCCACGAGCATCTGCTCTCTGCCTACGTGAGTTGGACAGATGTGGAGCTTCCCTAGAGAGCCGAGGACCAAAGTGAAAAGAAGTTAAATGCAGTGCAAGGTCTCCCCAAAGCATGTGCAGGTTTTACCCACGAACTTGAGGATCAGGTGGTTCCTGCCAGACATTGAGAACTTCCCTCTGCTGAGCCTGGGAAGTGCTGACCAACAAAAGAACTGATTCTGTAAATCCAGAAGGGAACTAGACTGACCCTAACAGGGGAATCTTTAGAGGAATCTTCAGCAATAGCATTACAAACCAGATCCAGGAGTCATGAGATGGTCCGAGTTAAATGACGAGAATCACTTTTTGTCCAGTGACTCACCTGTCTCTGGGGTTCCTCTTCAGCCTTTCAAGGTGAACTTCAAAATACTTTGAAACATTTCCAGCTCTGTTTTCAGTGGGCACTCGGCCCCTCTGGGTGTGACTCCGTTGCCTGGGCTGTGAGAAAACTCATCCCAGGCTCCTACAGATTCTGTGGCTCAAAAAGCCAAAACCCCTGCTGAGGTGAAGAGAAATTACACCTCTGCTTTTCCTGGTCGAGAAAATCTGGCCTTGCTTCTGGGGCAGCAGATTTCCAACCTTGAGCTGCTGAGGAGCCTCTGGATTCCCCTCCTTGGTGCCTCAGTTCTCCTAATGATCTTTTGTCACTCATTAGTTTTGTTCACTAGATGAGAATCTGGTGAGTCTTTAACTTAATTGGCACAAAGCTGTGGAGATGATGAGGGGAATATCATTGCTGCCATCTGGGCAGGTATGAAGCAAGGCAGCTGAAACCGGCTGGGGGTTGGAGGGCATCAGTAAATGGGAACTGCAGACACCTGGGCTGTGCAAATTATGCATCAACTTGTTTTACAGCTTCCACTGGTGCCAGATGAAAGTTCCTTGGACAGGAGGGATCTGCAGGTGATGGTTTATAGTGGCAGGAGAGCTAAGTGTGGCTGGGAGAAAACATGATTCCACTTCAAATGCCCAGTCAGGCCCTAATATTCTCTGTTAATGTTGTGGCAGCTGACCTGGAACACCTTGTCCTGCAGTTCCAGGAAGAAGGTGGCTAAATTGTAATGTCTTTCTGTTTTCTTTTCCTGGTATCATACTGTTTTTCTTCATCAAAACTCAAATATCTCTTTCACAACCGGGGATCCTCTGCAATTACAGTGTCAGTCATCATCACCCATATTACCTCCGTTTCGTAATTCGGGCCTGGCACCTGGGCTGTATTTGAAAAATGTCATTTCAGATCTGTTCCAGCGCTCACAGAGATGTGCTCTGTGCTGGATATCACACACAAACAAATCTGCTATAAAACATGTACTTGCTGTTATGAAAAAAAGTCCAAACAAAGCCTTGCAACTTTTGAAGGATTTCTCCATGGGAACTCTGCTGAGGGGAACTGCTTGGCTGTGCTGTAGAGAGGATGAACCACAAATCAGAGAGATTTAGTCTCTCAAATCACGTGGACACTGAGCAGGGGATGGGATCTGGACCTGTGACATCCAGGGCTGCTGCCCGTCCTGCACCCACAGCCAGTTTTTGGGGAGCCATTCCCTGAGACTATCTATGGCATTGCTGAGCCCTTTCTCCTCATGGCAGACATGTGGTCTTGGGTTTGGCAGCTCCTTGGCCATCTGTGAGTTCAGATGAAGCATCATTACAATAATTCACTGTGTTCCATGCAGGTTTTTCTCCTCGTTCTTTTCCTGCCTCCCTGCTCCAAGAGCCACACAAAATCCTTCTCCCAGCTGGGCTCAGAGTTCCCCTGGCTGTCCCAGCCCAGGGCAGTGCTCTCAGGAGGGTCACTCCCCTCTCACAGGTCTGCCCTGCCTGTGTTGGGCAACAACAGGGAAGAACAGCTCAACAGCACAGCACTGAGTGGCTTCTACATGCAAACACACAGAGGGGAGATGCAGAGTCAGCACAGAGAGAGCCCTGGGAGAGTCACAGAACTGGCACAGGCAGGGAGAAATCCATACCTTTGCTTGGAGGTTGAGCAGCAGCAGTTGGTTCCATGCTGGGTTAATATCAGCTCCCAGCCAACCTCCCCACAGTCCCTGTCTGTCACCTCTGTGTTGGTGACCACTATCTCTGATAGAATTCCACAGCTCTGTTGGGATCACTCACACCAATGAAGGGAAAGGAACTGGCTGTTAAATAACTGTTCACTCCGTCCTCCTTTACCCTGGTGTAAACTGTTCATCCAGCAACACCGAATTCACACTCCTCTGAGGATTAACATGAACCCTTCCCTTCCCTTCCCTTCCCTTGCCTTCCCTTGCCTTCCCTTGCCTTCCCTTGCCTTCCCTTCCCTTGCCTTCCCTTGCCTTCCCTTGCCTTCCCTTGCCTTCCCTTGCCTTCCCTTGCCTTCCCTTGCCTTCCCTTGCCTTCCCTT
>VXAY01004618.1:479640-493025 GCA_013399855.1 Oxyruncus cristatus
CTTCCCTTCCCTTCCCTTCATGTCACTTCTGGCTGTGTGAGGTACATTATTATCTACCCTGACAACTTCCCAAATTTTCCCTTCCATTTTTAGGAGTCAGTTAAGGACCACCTGAGACTTTCCCTTTCAGCTGAGGTGTTTTGTGCTGCACAGAAAGGCCCATTTTCCTCCCCACCCTGGGAGCTGAAGCCCTGCTGGTGTGTGGGGTCAGCTGCCTGGTTCTGTCTTCTCCAACCAGACCCACACTCTGGTTGTTCCCCACTGGCTTTCTCGACACACTTCCTCTCATCACCAAATGCTCTCATTTTTGAGCATCTCCCGAGGTCAAAGGGAGATGGTTTTCCCTGGCTCTGAAGATTCCACCTCGCTGCAAGTGCTGACAGTGATGAGCCATCACCCAGCCCTCCCTCCTTCCCTCACCCCGAGTTCAGAGGGTGCTGAAGCCCCTCACACCCTTCCTCAGGTAGTCCCTGGGCACTAACCTTGAAGGAAAGAGCCAGAGCAGAGATTCAATCCGTGTTTATTTTGAAATAATCTCTGGAAACATCACATGATAGCAAGCCCAGGAACTCCTTTCCTTTTGGCAGCCGCTGCTCTTCTCGAACTAAACAGGTAAGTTACGGCCCTCGGGGGGGATTTTAAAAACCACTTGTCCCTCAATCATTTTTCCACTTTCCAGCTACTACACAGCACAAAAAGACTTCAATGTTATTTATGTTCCTGCAGGCTTGGCAGCGTGGGGCTGTGCTCATAATGGGCTGTGTTTTTGGGACTTGGGGAAGGGGGTGGGGGGAGAAATTTCCACTCATTTTGTGTAATTATGATACAGAAAATATTTGTGGATCGTGTTTTTGGACCGTAACTAACGCGCTGTTCAGCCCTGGCTCCTACGTGAGCCTGACACGTTTGCCCCCCGACTGGGCTGGGGGTGAGGGGGATATTTACACCCTGGTGGCTTTTCAGTGACATCATGGAGCAGACTCAAGAAGTCGCAGTTTCGGGGCTGTTCTTCATCACCTGGTTTGATTGGAGTCCCCCCTGCCACAAACAAAACAAGCCACCAAGGAAAGAACACCCACCCCCCCCAAAAAAAAAAATCCTCAGCTCACCCATGGGCAGGTTTTGGGGTAGGTTTTTGGTGGTTTTTTTTTCATGCTGTCCTGGTTTTTGTTTTCTGGTGTGGGGGGCAGTCAGTGGTGACAATCATCGGGGGAAAGGTCTGTCTGGCTCCCTGGAGTGGCCCAATTTAAGTAAAATGCACATCTTGCTGAGTGTGCTGCTTGGCTGTGTGATTCTGGGGACTTTGCTGCTTCCTTTTCCTATATCTTGGACCGGATCTGTCCACCAGTGCAATGGGGAAAACGAGGTGTCCTGTGCTCCAGGGTTCAGCATTGCAGGATTCCTCAGCTGGCTCTCAGAAGGAGCTTCGAAGGGAAAGGCCAAGCCCTGGCAATTACTAACATTTACTAAACTCCACTCCCAGGGCACACCTTTCCAGGATTACTCCAGTGATATCCTGAGCATCCTCCTGGAAGTCCCGATCAGCCTCTCCCAACAGGCCATTGCTAATCCTTATTTACCTCAGGGCAGGGAAACAGATTCAGAGTTGATTCAGGTGGGCAGCAAAATTCAGGACAGACTGAAGATTCCCTCCAAAATGAAGCACCTTTTCTCTTTTTTATCCATATAAATAAAAAAATGAATCCATTCTTGAGTCCTGTTTGCCTCCCCCCCCCTCCACCCCAGCCTGCAGAACTTCTTCCCTTCTGACTCCCAGCCACAAAGGAAAAAGGAATGGAGAACTTCAGGGCAGAGCAGGCAGCTCTCTCAGCTTCCTCCGTTCAATTAGCAATGCCCACAAATCCCATCCATCTGATTAAATCCATAAAAATAATATCTTCCCACCTCCCCAGCTCGCCATGCCCCCTAAATTAAAATAAACAGTTCCAGGCTTGACTTTTTTTGTTCATTGTAATCATCCCAAATCGGTGGCTCCAGCCTCCCTCACTGGCTTCTGTAAAAATAGTTCTCCTTTCCTGCAGAACCAAAGCTTCTTTATCCAGCCCTGAGTGCACAAATGCTGCTCTTATTTACACAGAGAAATTACAAACAGCCTCTGGACTCTTTGATCCCGAGTATTCCAACAGTTGTGCCGGTTCTGGCTGCAGGAATCAGCGGGGTGGCAGTGGGGTTTGATTAGAGAATCACAGAATGTCCTGAGACCATCCAGCCCAGCTCCTGGCCCTGCACAGGACACCCCAACAACCCCACCCTGTCCCTGAGAGCCTCACCCAAATGCTTCCTCACTGTGGTGCAAAGCCACCAATTTTAACAGTCACAGAACATACCTGGGCAAAAAAACCTGGGAAAGAGGGAAGCTCACTGTCCCACTCGGGTGCCCTCGGGACACTGAACACGGGTCACTAATTCTGGCACCCAAAAATGGATCTGGTCCTGTTGGCCACAGAGCTGGGGCTGGTTCTTGGCTGCTCTGGGAGGCAGAGGAGGTTTTTGGGGTGCATTTCACCTGCAACTGGGTTATTTAACTTGGGCATTGGTATAACCTGAAGTGTGTCGTGGAGACAGGAGGGTTGGAATGGCTGAAGGGTCTGGAGAGCCTGGCACTGGTGGGAGCTCCTGGTTCTGCTGCTTCACTGGTGTCACTGCATAGAGCAGCAAAGGCAGCCCTGGGCAAGAGGATCATGAGGAAAAGTGCCCTTGAGCAGATGCTTTCACTACAAATACCATGCTGGATTCTATTTGAAGTATTGCTGGATAAATTCAAACAAAACAAAACAAAAGACCTGCCAAAACGGAAGAGAAAAAGCACAGGGAACTGCCATTCTTTGCTGCTTTATCTCTGCTTCTCACTGTTTCAAAATGCGTTTTCAGTGTCAAAGGCTGGAGGAGGAAAGCAGGATAAGAAGAATTGTTTCCCTAATTCTATTCCCCCCCGCCTTTCCCCCAACTTTACTCCTGGAAAAGAGAATTTAGGGAATGTGCCCCCCAATCTGAAAATGTAGAGGTAGATTTTTAATTGCTAAATGCCAAATGGGTACAAATACCTCATCCAAATGAAATTCACAGTTGATGCATCAAAACCACTTATTTTTCTGCTTAACCTCCACCTCCGCAGACCAGATACTCAACCAAGAGCCAGGATTTTCCTTAAGAATAAGGAAAATTGTGATCACAGGGAAACTTCCTCTGTGTTTGCCTTGCAGTACTGCGGTTGGATTGTTGCAGCATTTTCATCCCAGTGCAGGAGCAGGTTGCTCCTTTCCTGCCTTCGCTTTCTTGCTGTGCTGTCCCTTCTGCTGGGAATTGTGTCCACAGCAGCCTTCCCAGGAGTTCTGCCTGGGAGTGGGAGGATGATCCAGCCAACGGTCTCTGCAAAAATGTTTCTTTGCAAGGTTTGGTTCATCACAGTGGCAGGGTGAGCTCTTATCTCCTGGCCTTGACATCTCCAGCCTCTGCTGGGCTGAGGGGTGGATTTGGGGACTGTGTTTTTCAAATCCTTCCTGCACAGATTGCCGGGCAGGACCTGACTTTGTGCACGGTCTTGCAGGCTACTGGTTTTGCAAGTATTTAATGGGGCTTTTTATTGTTACTAATATTGCTGGGCTCCGTGTGAGATGCTGGGCCAAATCCTGTGTTAATGCTGGCCTCAGCCAGCAATAATCCCCAGCAGTTTTATGTGAGTTTGCTACTGAGCAAGGCCAGGGAAAAGCGAGTTTGGGTTTTCTGCCCGAGCCTAAAGCACTGGAACCAAATGGAAAGATGTCCCTCAACAAGGGGAGCTGCAGACTCGGGCTCTGAGCAGAGCCCAAGAGCTTCCTGATTTTGTCATTCCCCAATTCCCTCTCTGGGGCAGTGTGTGCATGTGCCTCCGAGCAGGAGATGAACAGATAAAGTCCCCATTCCTTGTGAAGACTGGGACTAATTCATAATGCCCTGACCAGGAGAAATGACTCTCTCCTTTCTCCCTCCTATCAGATAACCCTCATTCATCTCCCTTTACTCACACCCTGCCAACCCTCCCTGCTCCAGAGAACGGGAGGACCCGGCACAGCCAGATCCCATTTTTATCTTGGTTCATGGATCGCTCCTTATTTATTTAAACCTCGGCTGCCTCCAGCCTCAGGAACGATGCTGCTGCCCTCAGCATCAAGGCCTCTGCCAACAACAACAAGCTCCATTTAGTCTGCTACAGCTTCCTACAGAGAATTGTTTTCTCACTTTACTCCTGATCCTCAACCCTTTAAAAATAGGCAAAGCCTAAAAATTATCCCCAACAGGCTTTTGCATTCATCCACTTTGAAACAAAGCCTTTACACATGTTTGTTCTACAGGGTCCCACTGATTTTTCCCCTTACAAACTTTTCTCCCATTGCTTTTTCAAATCCAAGTCTTTTCCTTCGAGGGCTTTTATATGTGGATGTGAAAGGCTGGAAGGGGGCAGGGGAAAAAAAAAAAAAAGTAGAGGGAAAATCCAGTGTATTTCTTTTATTTGATTACGGGTTCCTTATTTATGCATCTACACACATACAAGAGCGGATGCTGTGTTTTAATACTACAATAATTGGCTTTGGAAAAACAGTAGCTCATAATAATAATATTGTGAGTGGCCAGAATAAAAAGAGCTGTTTGAGTGATGGGGCAATTAATCATGTGTGTGCAGGCTCGTGCAGCAGTGCCAGGCAGGCACGGAGGGAAAAACCATCTCCCCTCTGTCTCCTCCTGCCTTCAGACCCACCTAACTGGCAGCCAAAACAGACTATCTCACTCCTAAATTTATCTGCCCTTGCACACAGGCACAGCAAAGGTCCCATTAGGTGCTCCTGTATTTATAAATAAACTATATATGAAAAGCTATTTCCTGGCACTGCCACCTTCCTTAAGAACCTGGCAAAGAGCAGCCTGGAGGGGACAGAGCTGTGGTGTCCCCACGGGGAGGGTTCAGCCTCCCTGTCATGGGCTGTGCCCTGCCTGGAACAGGGAACTCGGAGCTGTTGGAAAACCCCAAACAACTTTCTGTCCGTTTGGTTCTGGTAGTTCTCCCTAACGCTGGGTCTGTTTGCTGATCCAGCTCATGGTTCTAACCCAAGGAAGGGAGCTGGCCCAGAGGGGAGGAGGAATTGGAGCATGGTGTGGCAGGGGTGGGTCCCACTGATCTATGGAGCCCTTTCCCTGTCCTCCTGCAGGTCCCATGCTGGGAAGTGCCCCTGTGCCAGCAGCTCTGCCTGGACTCAGTGGAGCTCATCTGTCTCCCCCAAGTGCAGAGATCCAAATGACTTGTGGTGTTTGGTGACTCCAGACACTCTGAAAGATGGTGAAACTTGAGCTCCTCGGTCTCCTTCCGTACTTTGGAAACGTTACTTTTGGGAAAGTGTCCTTGCCACGAGTACATCTATTCAGTCACAGGATATGATTTCATGGTCGGGCTTCAGCTGATCTTAGTCTACTGCTGCTGAAGGGGAAGATCCTGCCCTTCCTTCTGCCTCCAGCTGCAGAGTCCCGTGGCCTCCCCTCAGCTCAGCTGCTCCCAGGACCATGGCCAGGTCTGGGAGCAGATCCAGCCCAAAGCCAACCCTCTTCCCTGCCTGGGCGGTGGGAACTGCAGCAGAGCAAACAACTGCCCTCTTTGGGATCCTCCACCCTTAACAAAGTGATCTCCAGGCCATCCTTTTTAGCATTTTGAAGAGCATGCCCTGCCACTGTTATTCCTGTGCGTTGTGCCTGTGATCTTTATGCTCTTGGACAGAAGGGGAAGGTGTTTTCTCTCCCACCTTCTGCCCCTCTCACAGCGTCACAGGAGGGGTGAGGATAAACCCACCACAGTGGGTCATCTCATCCAACCTCCTGCTCAGGCAGGATCATCCCAGAGCACGTTACAGCTTCGACACATCCCCCAAAATCTCGGCATCCCTCTGGAGGCATCACCAAGCCTCCCTGCTCCATGTGGACAATTGGGATCTCTCACGCTGGAACCAGCATTGGAACTTGAACGCCCCCAAATCTCCAAACAGACAAGATAAATACATTTACCTCCCAGCCTTTCCTTTCCACAAGCCTTGCTTATTGGCTTCTGTGGTGTGGACAATTCCCCTGCTCACACGGGAACCTCCTGGGAAGCAGAACTTGTGCTGGAGCTCGTTCATTGACTCCTGATAAACTGTGGCAATAACCTGGATCAGCACTGTTGGATCAGCCCTGCCTGGGAGGTGACCTTGGGAGCAGCACAGTGGCATTTTGGACAATCAGAGAATTAGCAATGAATGTTCAATCAGGCAGATTCTTGGAAAGGGGAGCTTGGACTGGAGAAATCCCAATTGAAGGAGAACTGGTGACTACAATGGGCCTTTCCCAGCAGTTACAGTGGCCCTGTGATCTTATAATCTTCCAGTACTTTACAAGTGATGGTGAGTTGTGATTCAGTTTGGATTCACGGGGCCTGGAAGGAACCTGTGCCTTCCCCACCTCACACACGCTGCCCTCCCGAGGTGGTGCTGCCAAGTCTGTGATTTTAAAAAATCATTCCCAGCCGTGTATTCCCATTCCACGTGCACAGTTGTCATCTGGATGCAAGAATCCATAAAGACAGCGACGTCTCTGGAGGGTTCACTTGGCAAAATGTGGTGGGGCAGAACTTTCTCCTTGGTTGCACCGTAGGAACTGAGCTGGAGCAACTCAGAGAACTGCTCTCTGGTCTTCATACAGTGCATGCTGAAAAGTCTGCACCAGTATGAAAGCCCTTTAAAAATCCAGGCTGTATATCCGAGGTGAGCCCACCAGAAAAGAAAAATAATAAAGAAAGTAGCTTTGAAAGACTGGGCAAAGGTCTGGAGGAGCCACAGTTTTCCTTCCCTGCAGTAAAGCGTGGCTAAAACAACACAAACTCCTATGGCTTACTAATTTTTCAACCCAATATTTTCATATAATTTGTGTGCTTTATAAGCCTTGGAAAAGCCACAAGAGGCCACACATTTCTGATGTAATCGTCTTTGAATTCAACAAAGACCATTACCATGTCAATGAGGGGGATGGTTTCAAAGAGCAGAGGGTGGTTTGCAGAGCACCCAGAGGGGATTTTCACTGCAGCTACTGAAATAATAAACTCTTCTTTCCCCCTCCCTTCCAAATTTCGGCTCCAGCTGGAGACATTTCAATAGTTTAGTTCTAATCACAGATAATTCTTTTTTTATTGTGTCATTTGGAATTCTGTTATTCTACATAACAAACGTTGCTATGTTACTGGAGCAGAAAGTCTGAGCTTTAGGTTAGGTCAGTTTGAGCACAAACTCCGCATTTTGGCCCTTTAGAATGTTCCATGTTTGGGGTGGAGGTTGCCTTTGTTTTGAGGGGCTACTTCATGGAAATGGCTTTTTTCTCCCTTCACTCATCCCAATTTTTATGCTCCGTGTAAGCTGGGCTGATTTTTTTTTTTTTTTTTTTTTGGCCAGGCTTTAATTAAAAGAGGTTAATCACTTATGCTAAAACTGTCAAACACTTCTGCATGGGAATATTTTTACGCAGGAGAAGTCCCACTGCCTTACACTGAGCCATTCATGATGCAAAATATTTTATAGACATTCAGTTTTTGCACGTTCGGGACCTCCCGTGTGCCCTTCTGGAAGCTGGAGTGAAAGGAAGGCAGGAGGTGGGAGCACCACGGTCAAACTGCATCCCAAACTGTTCTAACTGTCAAAAAGATAAAAAATAAAGAGCAGCAAAAGGCAAAGGTTCTGCTGCAAACGCTCACCTTGGGTACAGCCCCTCGAAAATGCTTCTGAATGGAATATTCAAAGATTATTTATTCCAGAACAAAAGTTGCAAGTTGAAAGTAAGAGCCCAGCGTGAAAGAGCTGAAGGGTTGGATCTCCAGCTTACCAAAAAAAAAAAAGCCTAAACCCAATTGCCTTGGCCCTGTGATGTGTTCTTTCATTAAGGAAATAAAGTATTTCAGTCCTTTCTCTGTTCCCTCACAGAACACCCATCGCTCTCTCCTGTATCTGCTCCATGACTGGGGTGATGAGAGGCTGATTTTTTGGGCAGTGCCCTCACCCTGCTCCTTCTGCAAGTGCTCCCTGAAGCTCCAACATCAGTGAAGCTCCAGATCACCATTTTGGAGTTTCCAAACATCTCAAAACACCTTGGAGGGAGGGACAGATTCCCACCAGGGAAGGAGCCTTGTCACCCAGCTCAGTCCAGGTGCTGAGGGCAGGATTTAGCTGCCAAAACCTCCGTGTCTGTTGCTCTGTGAGAGCCCTGAGGTGGCCCAGGTGTGTGTGTGGGATGGCAGAGATGATTTAGGAGGTCATTTGATCCCTGTGATTTCACAGGAGACTCCAGACCTCTCCATAGTGGCTGCAGAGCATGAGGGACACCCCAGGAACAAAATCCCGCCTCATCCCGTAGATGGTTGAGCAGAAGGACCAACAGCCACAGAGAGACAAACCTTTTGGGGGGGTTTAGGGGGGAGAAGAGCGTTTTCCTCTCATTTTGAGAAGACTCCACTTGCAGGGTTGCAAACCTTGCAGCTCACCAGAGCAGAGCCATTAAGGCTTTATTACAATTGAGTTTTATAACACACGTTCTAATAAGTCCTCCAAGAATGTGGCTGTGTGCAGTAATCATTTCATAAATATTAATACAGCATTTAGAAATGGGGCCTTAATTTAAAGTGTTACCTTTTTACTAGCAAGTGCACACTTTAATTACTGCAGTAAAAATATAGATTAGTTAAGCTTTGCTGCTGTTCTAATACCTGGGAACCAGCACCAGCCCGGCTTTAATAAGCAGCTTCTGAGGAGGTGAAAGAAATTCCTCTGGCTAGAGAGGCTGAGGGGGGAAGGTTTGCTGCTGGAAAGTGACTGTATTCTTTAACAAGGCTAGACTGTGGAATGACTTCTTCTTGCTGTCTGCATTTTTGTGTGCGTGTGTGTTAATTCACACACGTCTCCAGTTATTTCCATGAGGGGATTGACAGGCTCCTTCTGAGCAAGCAAACAAAAACAAAGCAGGAGGACACGCAACCAGCATTAAACATAAACTTGCAAGTGTTTGATTTCTCTTTGGTTGTGTTTTGAAAACAAATTCTGAAAAAGTATTTACTCTTTTTTTTTGTTTTGTTTTGTTTTTTTATTCATAAACTGGTTGTTTTCATTTGATTCTGTGCTCTTGGAAGCGCCTTTTTCCTCCTCTATCATTTTTTCTGCTCACAGATAGAGCAGGGAGGAGGAGGAGGCAGGACACTGTGTTTCCACCAGTGCTCAGGTGGAGGGAACAAGTCAACCTTCGTGTATCAGTTTCCCAGTGAATGAGATAAAAATAACAATCCCGGAGTCATTTCTCCTGCTGTTGTTGTTTGGCATCCATGCCTTGGGAAGAGACAACAGAGGCTCGGAAGTAGCTGTGTTTTAAGCCAGACCTGATTTAATTACTACCTACTTTGGAGCAGGGAAAGACACCCCACCGCCTAAAATCCCACTGCCTGCAATCCCACAGCCTGAAATCCCACAGCCTGCCATCCCACAGCCTGCAATCCCACAGCCTGAAATCCCACAGCCTGCAATCCCACAGCCTGCCATCCCACAGCCTGCAATCCCACAGCCTGAAATCCCACAGCCTGCAATCCCACTGCCTGAAATCCCACAGCCTGAAATCCCAGGTTTCTGCAGCACCAAGTTCCCTCCAAGCCCAGACCCTGCAGACGCTCCCAGGCCACGGCGTTTTCGGGAAGAAAGGATAATTGCGGCGGATGGGGTGGGAAAGGGGAAGGAGGGACCACATCCCTGCCTTGCAGGAGCAGAGTCAAGAGCAGCCCACTGAGGGCTGCTCTGAGATCCCTCTGGAGGGCCGTGGCCGTGCCAAAAGCTGAACTCATGTCCGCTCGGTCCCTGCGTAGCAAGATAAGCCCTCGGTCCGTGACAGAGCCCAGGGGGTGAGGACAGCCATGGAAAGCAAGGCACTTGCAGTTCCTCCTGCTGTTTGCAGCCCCCCTAATCTCGTGATTTCTTGTGATTCTTGTTTTGCAGAGCCAGTGTCTTCCGGCCCATGAAGATTTAAACGTTGGGAGCCACTGCAAGTCACACCCTCTCCCTGAAACTCCTGTGATGGCAGAGCCTGAGTTGTGTCCTCATGCGTGTGAGAGGGGCATGAGCAGAGCTGGGCTGGCAACAACCACCTCCAGCTGGACCCCTGAGGGAACTCTCACACTGGGTTGCTGGAGGCAAGGGCAAAAATCCCCCTTTGAATCATATGAATAAGGCAAAAAAAAAAAAAATCAATGAAAGTGAAATCTAATAGAGAGAGAAATTAGAATCAGGGAATATCCTGGGTTGGAAGGGACCCACAAGGATCACCCAGTCCAACTCCTGGCCCTGCACAGACACCTCAACAATCCCACCCTATCCCTGGGAGTGTTGTCCAAACCCTCCTGGAGCTCTGGCAGCCTTGGGGCTGTGCCCACTGCCCTGGGGAGCCTGGTCAGTGCCAACCACCCTCTGGGGGAAGAGTCTTCTGATATCCAACCTAAACCTCTCCTGGCACAGCTGCAGCCATTTCCTTGGGTCCTGTTCCTGGTCACAGAGAGCAGAGATCAGTGCCTGCCCCTCCACTGCCCCTCGTGAGGAAATTAGGACTGAAGGTAAGTGGAAAAGTGGAATCCCACGAGGAGATGTGACTGGTGGAGGATGAAGTAGGAGTAGTAGCGTGTTAGTTTAGGGCTGAATACCTGGTGCTCTCTGAAAGCCAGGGATGATTTGCAGGATGTGCCTGCTGATGTCCAGCCCTTTTGGAGGTTCCCTCATGCACATTCCAAACATTTACTTCAACAAGCTGTCCAGGGCACACCCCTGTGAGCACCAGGGGGAACTGCTGGAGCCTTGTGCTGTCCTGGAATGTCACCCTTTGTTTTCCTCTGGTGAGAAATCATAGAGGGAAAAGGAGGACGAGCAGCAACACCAAGAGCCTGGTGCTGGATCCAGGGTGGACCCTCAGCATTGGTGTGGGACTGGATGCTGACAGGGAATCCAAGTGCTGTAACCTCTTGTGCACCTTGCCCGGCCAAGCTGAGCAGCATTCCCAGCTGTGACACATGGATCATTATGGGGTGTTGCCATGGCTGATTTCACAATTAAAAACAAATACAGCTTATGCTGCAGCCCATGTTGTAAAAATAAATGGAGCTACTTTGCATAACAGCATAATTAGGGCCTAATTGCCAGCTGGTCTGTTAAACCATAAATGAAAACAAACAGGGTAATAAATTAAATTATTAGAAAGATATTATGGCTTGGGGAGATATTACACCATGAGAGCTTGTTCTGAGGATCACAGAGCAAACCCAAGCTGAGCAGAGGCGAAGCAGCCCCTTGTCCTCTCATCTTCCTCATCACCCTGGGGATCATCCAAACAACTCTTCATCTTCCTCTCTCCACTTGAGATCATCCATGAGTGCATGCCCACAGCACCACAGCCAGGCAGCAGCTTCCAGAGTGAAGAGATGCAGCAAATGAAATCTCAGGACACAGAGACAGAAAAGGAATAGGTATTTGTGTACTTTTATTTATTTCGTGAAGAGGGACTTGGGCTTGGGAGTGGCACTGCTCCCAGAGTTTTCCTGCTAAAACATGATCCATCATTAAAGCAGATCTAAATGTTCAGCGTTTGTAATTCTGCCTTAGTTTCCTGCTGGTGTTCTTTGGCTTCCAGAGACAGTCAGTGTGGCCTTACAACCCAGCGCTGGCAAACCAAGGAGTGACGATGAGCATCATCTCCATTAGCACTTTGTCCTGGAGTTATTTGCCTCCATGCACACACATAGGACACACTGGAGTGTGAGAATCCCATCTCTGGAGTGTGAGAATCCCATCTCTGGGATGAGAACAGCCTCTACCATTGGTATGACTTCAGCTTTCAGGAATTATGTCTTAAAGCCCCGTACATACTGAGCTTTCCCATTTCTACCTGACTGTTTCCTTCCCATTCTCCCTTCAGGATGAGCTTTCCTGAGTATTTCTGTTAGAAGCAATGCGATAAAGCTGGCAAGGAGAAAAGCCTGTCCTGTCAGGCAGCCACGAGAAATGAACTTTCTTGGGGCAATAACAAACTCAGGGCAAGAGCTGTTGTGAACAAAGCATAAAACCTCTGCTGAAATGGAAGGGCAGAGATAAAAGTCCACAGGTGGGAGAACTCCCTGGCAAAACACCTCCCCTTGCACCCACACACAACCTGGGGGTGCTTCTCTGTGTCTCAGGCACGTGAGGTGACTTTGGGGATGGTCCTGAGCAGGGCTAAGGGTTGGACTGGGTGATCCTTGTGGGTCCCTTCCAACTTGACACGTTCCATGATTCTGTGATCCCTTCTCCTTCTCCTCTCCGGCCGAGGATGAAGACAAAATAAAAAGCTTCTCTGAACACAGAATTAGCCCTCTCCTAACTCCCCAATCTCTCCTTTTTTCCTCCCTCCATAAAGTTCCACGAGTCTCAGTGGTTCCTGATTCTGGCTGCACAGAGGAGGAGCAGGAATCCCTGTGATCCCTGCTGTGGTGGGAATGATACAGGCACAGCCCTGCTGGCTCCCAGAGTGGATTGTTGCTGCAGTAAGTTACTCTGTGCTAACAGAACCCACTTTGTCAGGCAGCCACAGGGTTGGCAGCCTCTTCCCCCTGCTCGGGCTGTGCCAAGCCCAGGGCAGCCCGTGGAGATAGGCCATTTGATTTACTTCACAGTTATTCCTTGCAGGATGAAGGAAAACTAGAGAAAGGAAATTAAAAGCAGACTTGGATCACTGAGTCAGCACAGACACACTTGCTCGCTGCCTGCTGGGTCATTGGTTGGCACTGGCAGAGCTCCACTGTGGGAGTTTATAGACTGTGTTATAAAGCCTTTTGCCTGCAGTGGTTATCAGGAGAAATGCAGGAGCACATGAACCCAGGCGGGCTGGCGAGAATGCCGGGAGGATTAAGGAGCCCTTTGTGTCACCTTTTAACTCCCACTTGTTATTCATAACAAAGGCAAATATCTGGGGCCAGAACCTGGGGTAAATCGGTGTAACCTCCCCAGCCTTTCTTCCCCTGCTCTCTGCAAGTGTCTCTCGGGCAGCTCCTCTTCTCCAGGCTGTTATTCCCTGCCCTGGCATCGTGTTAGCTGAGCAGTTCCCACCCCCTGGGTGCAGTTCCCATTCCCTCGGTGCAGTTCCCATCTCCTGGGTGCAGTTCCCACCCCCTGGGTGCAGTTCCCATCCCCTGGGTGCAGTTCCCTTTCCCCTGGGTGCAGTTCCCACCTCCTGGGTGCAGTTCCCATTCCCTCTGTGCAGTTCCCATCCCCTGGGTGCAGTTCCCATCCCCTGGGTGCAGTTCCCACCTCCTGGGTGCAGTTCCC
>VXAY01004618.1:493508-507140 GCA_013399855.1 Oxyruncus cristatus
CCCCTGGGTGCAGTTCCCATCCCCAGGGTGCAGTTCCCATTCCCCTGGGTGCAGTTCCCATCCCCTGGGTGCAGTTCCCTTCCCCTGGGTGCAGTTCCCATCCCCAGGGTGCAGTTCCCATCCCCTGGGTGCAGTTCCCTTCCCCTGGGTGCAGTTCCCATCCCCTGGGTGCAGTTCCCTTCCCCTGGATGCAGTTCCCTTCCCCTGGGTGCAGTTCCCATCCCCTGGATGCAGTTCCCATCCCCTCTGCTGGGTGGGGACTGGCTCCCCCAGCCTGGGTGAGGATCACGCTCCATGGGAGGGTGTCTTTCCCTGCTGGAGGGATGGCACCTCTGGGGATGACAGATTCCACGTGCCACTGCCCAGCACATGGAGCCAGCTGAGCACCTTCCAGGGCAGCGAGGATTAGGGACAGGGGTTTAAGGAGCAGTTGGTATGAGCAGAGAAGCAGGAGGAGGGAGGTGGTGGGAGCTCTGCCCCTCCATCAGCTTTGATGGGCATGTGGGATGTTAAAGGGACTTTAAAGGGACTTTCTTCCTTGGGGAAGAAGAAGAGGGACTTTATTTTAACATGTTTGCTCCATCCGTGAGAGGGGAGCAAGAGAAAGAGAGGTGGGAGGATGTGAAAGGAAGAGGTGGGAAAATGGGAGCAAAATTAAAGGCAGAGAAAATGGATAAAGGATTAATAAAAGTGAATGAAAAGAGGGGAAACTGCTGGAGTCTTGAAATATCCCACAGAGTAACTACAGACATCAAACCCTGCTGATGGGAAGTGATTTAAAATTGTGCCCAATCCATGAAGGAAAGGAACCCTGTCAGCTCAGTGAGGGGCAGGTCTGGTCTTCTTAGAACAGATTTTAGGGAGAAGTTCTTCCCTGGGAGGGCGGGGAGGCCCTGGCACAGGTTGCCCAGAGAAGCTGTGGCTGCCCCATCCCTGGGAGTGTCCAAGGCCAGGTTGGACAGGGCTTGGAGCAACCTGGGCTGGTGGGAGGTGTCCCTGCCCATGGTAGGGGGTGGGATGGGATGAGCTTTAGTGTCCCTTCCAACCCAAACCATTCCGTGATTCCATGGAACCCAGGGAATAACCTGCAGGCACCACGTGCTCCCTTCCCTCTTGACGCAGAAGAAATCCAGAAAACTCTGCAGTTCCTAAAACACCCCTTGGAAGGGGAACACAATAAAACAAGATAAAGGGGGGAGCCAAGACAAACAGAATGGGCCTACTTTCAACATTTATTCATATGTATTTTTTTTAGAAAAAGAAAATACAGACTAAGCACATAAATGGACAAGACTTACTTAGCTAAGTCATTTTTTTCCCTCCCATGCACCACTTTGGAAAATAAATAGTTTTAAAAAATATAGAGGTTTTTTTTTCTTTTTTCGGTGCAAGGCCCGTATGTACACTAACAGCAAACCTTTAAGAGCTACATTTTTTCCTTTTTTCCCCTGCTGTAATTATGGTCTCATTAAGATTCCAATAAAAAACAGTCAAGAAAACCGTTTTTTTCTCCTTTTTTCCTTTTCTTTCTTTTTTTTTTTTTTTAGAGAAAACAGAAGTGCCCACAGTGTCTCTGTACATGTTACGCTTTTAAAATATTTGCATTTGAAATTCCTCACTGCAAATAATTCCAAGCCAAATGTAAATATA
The DNA here is from genome assembly GCA_013399855.1 of Oxyruncus cristatus. Taxonomy (NCBI): domain Eukaryota; kingdom Metazoa; phylum Chordata; class Aves; order Passeriformes; family Cotingidae; genus Oxyruncus; species Oxyruncus cristatus. Next base: position 495,159 of record VXAY01004618.1, read on the forward strand.
ACACTTAGATTACTCCCAGAAGAACATTCTTTTGACCATTAATCCCTCCAATTCAGAATCAAATTTTTCCCTCTCTCTCCTCTTTTTTTTTTTTTTTCTTTTCCCCAGGACTGTAATTTCAGTGTATTGACTAGATCCTGAAATTTGACAGGCAACATGTGCTAGGAAAAATATCTATATTTTAGAAGCCACTGGTGTCCTCTGCTTGCTCTTTGTCAGCTCTCTGTCAGCCCTTGCTGCTCTCACAGAGCCCATGGGGCTGTTTGTTAGGACAGAGGGACTGGGATGAGGTTCCCGGCAGGATGTGAGTGGATTATGAGCTTCCAGGGATGAGAGACAAGGTGCATTAACACGCTCAGCTTAGCAGGGAAGCAGAGCACACGGGGCTAAAAGCTGGTAGGAACATTATCACTCTTGCTGCCTGCCTACATTTTCCCAGGACAGGCATAGGAGAGGCGGGAGGAACCACCCAAGCCCTCCAAGGCAAAGCTCCTGTGGAATACAGGCCAAAGGATTTCACCCAAGAGCCTCTGTCGGAGCAGAAAACAGAGCAGATCCTGCAGGAAGGGCACCACGAGTTGGAGCTTCCTCCATCTTCCCAGCGAATTTTAGGGGGAAATGGTTCTAAACTAAAAGACAGTGGGCTTAGATTAGATTTTAGGAAGAAACTCTTCCCTGTGAAGGTGGGGAGGCCCTGGCACGGGTTGCCCAGAGAAGCTGTGGCTGCCCCTGGATTCCTGGAAGTGTCCAAGGCCAGGTTGGAGCAACCTCGGACAGTGGAAGGTGTCCCTGCCCATGGCAGGGGTGGAATGGGATGAGCTTTAAGGCCCCTTCTGACCCAAACCACTCCATGATTCCATGATTCCACGGTTTTAAGTTGTGCCAACATGACTGCCCCTCTTCCCAAAGGAACACGTCACGGCAGACCCCAGAGCAGACCCCAGGACCTCTCCCACCCTCCCGAGGGCCGCGGGATTTCAGCCTGGGCCTGCTGCTGACGGGGAGAAGCGAAAGAGCCGACGCAGAAACTGCTGCCCAACGTGTTTATTGGTGTTTGTGTAGCGCTTCGGTCGTGGCCCTGTCCAGAGGGGGACTGGAGTATTTGAACAGAGCACTTCCCCAAACAGCAGCTGGATCCCAGAGCCAGCGGCGGGATCCGCCAGACAATGCCCGTCTATGCGCTCCCAGGCTTCCCTCTTCCAGCCCCCTCCCCTCCCACCCCTCAGGAAGATGGTTTATGAACTGTGTACAAACGTTTTCATTCAATGGGAGGAATGTTGTTTTCCTAAAATCAGGAATTAGGACTGGGGCTCGCTTCAGGAATTAAGGTGTTAAGCCTCAGGAATCCAGCTGCAAAGACACTGCAGCATCCAAGGCACAGAAATGCCAACCGGCAGGAATCTGGGTGCGGAGACTCTGCAATGTTAATTGGCTCTTTTTTTAAAAAAAAAAAAAAAAAGATAGGTTTGTCCTGGTTAGTGGAAGGCATTTTGTGCTCTCTCCGTCGAAGCAGCACTTGGAAAAAGGCCCTGGGGGACTTCTTTCCAGCCCTTGTGTTCGTTGGAAGCAGTTGGGTTGGATCATCCTGCTTTGCCCATGGTTTTTTTCCCTTGTGGGAATGGAGTGCGGTGGTGTTGGCACACAGCTGCCTCCCACCTCTGTGCCTGGGGTGGAATGCAGGGAGCACAGACAGATCATCCCAGGAATGCAGTGGGTGTTTCCTCGGGTCTTGTTTCCATGTTTGAATTGCTTTAAAAATAATAGCAAGAGTGATTAAAATAATAAAAGGGGGGAGGGGGGGGAGATAAAAAGCTGTGAAGTGAAGGGGAAATTAATTTGTAAGACAATGGAGCAGATTGCAGTGCCCTGAGCCAAAGTCCTGGAGCAGCTTTCTCCACCTCTCCTGCTTTGCACTTGGCTGATGTGTATCTCCCGAGGTCTCCGCTGCCAAACCTCAGTCCCAACCTGCAGCTCCCACCCTGCCCTGATTAGGGACCCCTCGATGACAGGCTGATGCATCTTCAGTCTGGACCTGTTGTTTCAGACTCAGTCCTGAGCCAGGCACAGCTTCCCTTGCCAGGGATTTCCATGGCCAGAAGCTGCTGGGGTTTTAATGTCTCCATCTGTGATGCATTTTGCATAAAACGCACATAAATAGATAAACATCTTTGAAAACGTTTTTCTTGTCTGTTTGCTTTTCTTTCAGGTCTCCACCGAACCACAAACCATTCATCAACAGGAATTCCAGGATGCAAATAATCAGCTGAGCTCGGGAGCACAATTTAAATAGGTTTGCAAATGCATCCAAGCTCAATCAGCCCAGCATTTCTCTGAACTTCTGCTCAGGATTTTAGGCTGTTTTCTTGTCTGTGCAAGGGAAACATCAGCCTCTGTCCTTGACACAGGGAAGATACAATCTCAGGAGACTCCCCGAACTGGAGAGAAATCAAAGCCACTGGATTGGCCTTTCATTTGGAGACATTAATTCCTGCTTCGCGTTTCAGATACAGTTGCAACATTTGCCGTGAAAGCTGCTTGGAAAAGATAAACTTCAGTTTCCTCACCTCTATAAAATGTATTTATTTATTGTCAGCAGCAGAGATTAACCTGTACACTGAGTCCAAATCGCCCTCTCCAGCTCCAACCTCCCATCCCCAACGGAGGCTTTTCTCTGCAATCCTTGTAGCTGGGCTTCCTGACCCTTCTCCTTTGCTTGGGGTATTTCCTTCTGCATCCCTGCACTTGCCTGGCGATGGAATCTAAGGGTGGCACAGACAGATCTGCTCCGTGGAACAAATTTCTGCGAAATGTCTGCAAAGGGGGGAGAGGACTGGTCAGAAGGAAATGAAATGAAGGAAAGTAGAACTTAAGGCATCCAGCAAGAACAAACTTTGTGAGCACTGGAATTTCGTAGTTTAAGGAATAAATTTGAAGGCAGAGACAGTAGAAACCACTCAGAATCAACTGCAAGGCCAGCTGTGGGATAACCTTATCCATGGCACCCCATGTGCCAGCCCAGCCTGACACTGAGCCTGGAGAACATTGGGAATCCAGCGAAGCCGATGGCCCTGGAAGAAACAAAGCAGGTGAAGGAGCACTTTGCTGGAGCAAGTCAGCAGATTGGACCCTGGAGGCTCCATCAGAGTCTGCTGCTGCCTGGGGGCCTTTGGCTCAGGCTGTCAGTGAACAGAGATAAGTCACTCCATCAGTGCAACCCACTGCAGCTCAGCAACTCCCTGCCCAGGGCAGTGCAGGGAACTCTGCAGCCAGAGAACCTCCTGCCTTCATGGCCTGCAGCTCACGGCCAAAATCCTCCTTTCCAAAGCCCTTTGGGAGCAGGGGCTGCGAGGGGTGGCAGGAGGGCAGTGGGTGGGCTGCTCCTGCTCCCCAGGGCCAGGCAGAAGAGCCCTTTCCACAGGACTGGGAGTAGGGGGCTGGCTTTTGATGGATGTGGAGAGCTGGAAACCTGAGCTGCCAACCCACCTCCCACAGCCCTCTCCCTCTGCACCCTCAGCAGTGAGGAGAAGGCCGTGGCTCTGTAAGGTCCAGGATTCCCCTGGCAGAAAGGTGGGAGAGAGATTCCCAGTTTTATCATCCCCCCAAGCCAGGGCTGGTGGACAGGAGGAGGCTCCTCGCTGGGGGAGCAGGGACTGTAAATCCAGCCCGTTTCCAGAGTTTACTCAACAGTGCAAACAAAAATAAACGGGTGTCAGCTCGGCTGCTTAAAGAGGCCATGAAAGGTGACACTGTGTCACTAATCCCTTGTTGCCATTCATTAAATACATCCTCTGGGCTGTTAATCTTCACACCTTCCTTTGGGGGCCACCAGGCAACAAGCTGGGAGGTCTTGACCATGGCAGAGGATGGCAGGAGATGCCTAAGGTCAGCCTGAATAAGCAAAAACAAGAACACTGGAATTGTAATAAGATCATGTGTGAAGAATGCATGTTAAATATGATCAGATTGGCTCGGGTAGGAGAAGAAGCAGCAGCCCAGCAAAGTCAGCAGAGGATATCTCAGAATGCCCAGAGAAATCCAATAAGCCCAGATTCCCACTGCTTCCCAGACGTGGGATTTCTACCCTGTGTGACAGCACAGCCTTGGCCAGGCTGGGACAGCAGCAAAGGGGGGGAAACTCTCAGGGCTACAGGAGGCACATCCATGACGAGAGCGGATCTGTGGATCTCTCTGCCCTGCCTGCAACGTAAAACATCCAAAGACAAGGAAGAAATGTGGATTGTCTTCCCACAGAAAGCAGAGCAGCTGGAGGAGGGACTCCAGGCAGCTCTGCATCCACAGACCAGCCAGGATGACAGGATAGGAGTGGACACAGGGACCTCATCTGCCCTCCAAGGGCAGGACTAGGGGCTCTTCACTTTGCCAGAGGTTACACCTGGATCAGAATTAGCCTCGTGCATCCTGATTTTTCCATAACAGACCTGTTGGCAGATCTCTCTGGTTTGTACTGGATCAGAAGGGCAGCAGAGCAATCACAGCCCAGGGCAGTAAAACAAGCAGGGGCTGCCTGGGGTGGGATGAGCCGGTCAGACCCCACAGCCTGGGCAGTGCTGACCCTCAGGGGTCAGGCAGGATTAGGAGGGTGGTGGGGTGTGTGTTGTACACTCAGACACTGCCTAAAACTGCTCTGGTTTTACCAGCTTAGCAGGTTGGGCCCCCTGGGCTGGGCCCTGTGCAGGTCCCTGGTGCTGTGTGTGCTCCCTGTGCCTGTTTATTCCTCACTGGGCTGCTCATCCAAGCAAACAGGCTCTGGATGTTCCCTGCAGAGGTGTGTTGCTCTGGGCTGAGCTAATCTGCCTCATGCAAAGACAACAAGCAAACACAGAGCAGGATTTGGGAGCGGGGCTGCTGTGGGGACCTGCCCGTGGGCTGCTTGTGGAGCTCTCAGGAATGTGACACAGCCCAGGAAGGATAAAGCTGCCCTTAGCCAAGCTGCAGCTTATCAACCCCGTCCTCCCTCCTGCCCCGCTCCCAACACAGGTCTCTGGGCCGTTCTTGGGCTCCTGCAGGCAAAGGAGGGGAATATTTGGGGCTACAAAGTTTCTTCCTTCAGTAGATAAGTTCAGCAACGGCTACTGAGGTTCAAAGGGACGATGGTGAATCTGCAAGGCAGAAATGCAGCTGGAATTCTTTCCAGCCCTGCATCACCACCTAATTCACTACAGGTGTTGTTGTTGTTGGTGGTTCATGACAAATAATCCAAACAAGTGGATGTTTTGTTACAACATTATCTCACTGGCACACATATCCACTTGTTATTCGCTGGCTTTCTGTGCTGCTGCCGAGCCACAAATGCAAAATGCAGTAACACTGCCCTTGCCTGGAAGTGAGAGCTCAGACTGCAGTGCCAAACACACGGAAAGCGAGAATGACACCTGGCAAGGCAGAAATAATTCAGGCTGTCTCGTCAGCCGTGAGTCTGGGCATATTTTCCCCTTTTTCCTTAGATCCACCGAGGTGTCAGGGTGACTTTGCTGGTGAGAGACAGATGAACAACTGCTGACTCCCTGCCCCTTGGTGTCCTGTGGAATTACTCTCCTCTGAAAGAGCTGCCACGGTATCCTTGAACTAAAAGGAAATCTCTCATTTGGCTCAGAATGATGACAGCCAAAAAGGAACCGGCACAGAGGAAAAACACACCCTTTTTTGTCACATTAAATTGCCAGGAAATAAGATATTTAGAAGAATTAGCTTCCAGAGATCAAGCTGCACAAGGGGGAGATGGACAGAGGCCGCTGCAGCTGGTGGTGGCTCAGTGACCCTGTGGTGAGAGATGGGGAACTTTGCCTGGATTGAAGGATTCAGCATCATTTCCACGTGGCAATGAACGAGCTCCTCCCTCCCTTCCTCGGAGCAGAGCTGGGACCCAGACCCCAAAACAGAGGAGCTGCTTTGCCAGAGGGCCCTGGAGCTGCTGGTTTTGCACACCAGGACGTGTTTGTCCACGTGCTTTGCCACCAAAATGCATTTGTGTTCATTTGAACAAAAAAAAACCCCAACCCCAACACAAACCAGCCCCGTCCTCCCAAACCAACCCTGCTGCATATTTACTGTTTATCTTTGCTAAGAACATGTGGTTCCACTTTCTGGGGCTGTTGGTCTCCAGGGTTAATGACATCTGACCATATGGCCCAAAGCAAAGAGTGATGGGACCAACGTGCAGGACAATTAATCTGGGGGGAAAAAAAAAGAAAAATAAAAAGAGAAATAGTGAAATGCCCCCCCACCCCCTTTTCCCATAAAATATCAGATCCTCGGGCTGACATCTAGACAGATGTTGTTAACATCTGGGAAGATGTTAAGTGTAGGCTTTCTTTTCCCTTTTTACATTTAAATGCTCCAAATGTAAATATTAGACATGAAAACATTTATAAATGGTGCTGTCTCTCTCCCCCTGCGGAGGCCGTGGTTGTCTCCACACCACTTCCAGCTCGGCTTTTAAAGGTTTTCCAGTGACACACTCCCAATGTGTGCAGTGACAAATGATGTAACGTGTTATGGGACCCCTGGTGCTGCTTCAGGGGAGCCCTGGTTTTATTCAACTCAGCACGCAAACATTTCCCTCTGACCGGCTCTGCAGCACCAGGACACCTCCTCACCCCCCAAAACAGCTCCCCACACCCCCCAACAGCTCCCCACACCCCAAAACAGCTCCCCACATCTCCCAACAGCTCCCCACATCCCAAAACAGCTCCCCACATCCCAAAACAGCTCCCCATACTCCCCAACTACCTCTGCNCCACAGCCTCACTATCTCCCTACACTCCCCAACAGCTCCCCACACAGCCCAACTACCTCTGCAGCACCACAACACCCCCCCACACACCCCCGGGGGCACCTCAGGGCATCACCAAACTGGCAAAAGCAAACAGCCAGGGGGGGCTTTACACCCTCCCGTTCTCCCCTGCCCTCCCCTCTGGCCTCTCTGCTAGTGGGGGAACAGGCACCTCCGGGAGACATTCCACAGTCCAGCACCAACCCCGAGGGGCTCGGAGGGGATCTGGGCAGGTCAGAGCCCTCTGTGCCCCCAGGCTCATCAAACATCCCACCGATTCAATAAAAGCCACGAGCAGTTTGGGCTCAAGCATTGCCTCTGTGCAAGCTGGCTCTGGGAAACGCAGCCTCCAGCCTGCCCAGGCTTTGTCTGGGGCTCGGCTTTGAGGCTGTGGGGCTGGCTCTGACACAGCCAACTTTCCCTGGTGTCACTGAAAGGAAAGATTTCCTTTAAGTCTCTGGCCATAGTTCTGTGCTCGCGACACCGAGGGCAGATAGAGTTTTGCTGAAAGAAGAGTGCTTTTTGGAGGGTTGCTTATTTTGTTTGGGGCACTAATATAAACTGTGCTGGCAAATCCTTTCTCCTGTAGGCAAAGGTTAAGTAGTCCATTGATTTAATTGGCTTAAAGTTAAGTAGGTGTCTACAAGATTAGAGCCCGAGAGCAGCCCTTCATTTCAAGCTGGCTTCCCTCTTCCTCTGACATCACAAAAATGCTGGAGGGTTTTCCACCCCCCCCAGCTTTGAAACTTCAACATTATCTTTCATCAGCATCTTGAGAAAGTTGGCAGAAAGATGCAAAGCAAGGGTTCCACAATGTGTTCAGCTCTTTTGCTTCAGTGCTGGGGCAGCTTCACCCACTCCCTGCGAACAGCAGAAGACACATTAGCCCTGGGGGAACACCAGGAGCAGCTCAGCTCATGGGTTGGGTATTTTAAAGGCTGATATTCTAAGTTTTCAACATGTTTTCGTGCTGTTTGCCCAGGCCATACAGAGACTATAGGGGGAACTCTGGGGAAATATTAGATTTAAAATGGGCAAAGAGTGTCACAGGCTCTTTGAGATCCTTCTCCCTGGAGGAACAGCCACCATCCCACGATTTCCACTTGGCAAACACTCAAGGTTTGAGCAATCCTTTACTGTAAAAAGCCTCCCAGCCCATGAGATCCCCTCCCCAAACTTATCACCCATCCACCCAACTCATTATTTTGGGAGTGTGAGCACCACTGGGAGTCTCTGCAGCACATGAGAACACACAGCACTGCAGTGCTGGAAAGCACAAAAGGGTGAAGCAGAAATCTGAGCCCAAAAGATGAGGGGAAAAAAAAAGGCTTTAAAGGGTCCTCTGTGACATTTTTACCAGTTTGAGTCCGTGCCTTGTCACTGCCAGAATCAAAAACCTCCCAGCTCAGAGACAGCCACCTCCAAATACAGGGAACCACTAACTGGAAGGCATCTGCTCCAAGCTGGAAGTAAACTCTTTCACAAAAAACCCCCTCCTTCTCACTAATTTTGGTACTTTCTTAATATTCTAGAAGCCTGTTGGACTGTAAATGTTTATTACATATGTTTGTAATGCATACCTGGCTCCCCAGGGCACATATAATATTAATATATTAGATTATATGATTAAATGTTTATTGAAGACATCTTGGTGACGTGCAATTTTCCACTGCAGCCTGTTTAAAAGAGAGGGTTGGCATTAATTTAGTGCTTCAAAGGTCCATCCATGCCCTTTATCATCCTGTTTAGGGTAGAAATACCAGATGAAGAGACAGGTAGGCAGGGATCTTCTCCTTCCCTCTGTAGCCAGTGTCCCTCTCTCCAAACAGAGTGGCCAAGGACACTTCATGGGGATGAAAAACACTCCAGCAAAGCTTCCCACTGAAATCAGGACACTTTAATCCATCTAATTATGGTCTAAACTCCTCAGAATGGGGACACTTTCCCCTCTGTTTCCACAGCAGCCTCCAGAATGAAATTCTGGTTTTGTCTCGCCCTTAAATGCTCTCAGTAAACACAACAAATAAGAAGATAAAATGGAGAGGTCTGAAAGCAAACAGAAATTGTGTTTTGATACATGTTTAGACGTTAAAAATGCAGGGAAGTGCATTTTGTGTTTAGCCACAAAGTGGATCAGGTTCCTGACTCCTCTGAGCTCATCTTCAAGGGAAGTTTTCCAGGAGCCACTGAGAAAAGCTCTTCACCTCTCAGAGCTTAAGGATCTCTGGTGAATTTGCCCCTTGATTTTTGCTGCTACAATATAAATGCTGGGAAATTGAAAGACAGCTCTGCACCAATAATTGTTTTGTACACGCTTGACAGCGTTTAACAACATTTCTCCTGATTCAGTTCTTGTGGAAACCACTCTCCCTGACGGACCCACCGCTCCGGCCATCTCTGGCTGCTGCTTTTCGTGGAGGAGATGGCCTCAGGTTGCCCCAGGGGAGGATTAGTTAGATATTTAAAGGTTTGTTTTCCACAGAAAGGGTTGCCCAAGGATGTGGCGGAGTGACCTGGAGGTGTTCAAAGAACATGTGGATGTGGCACTTGAGGACTTGGTTTAATGGTGAACACGGTTGTGGTGCTGGGGTCACCACAGCATGGGCCGGAAGGGACCTGGAGGAACATCCACTTCCAAAGCTCTGCCATGGGCAGGGTCACCTCCCACTGGAAAAACCTTGCTCCGAGCCCCATCCACCCTGCTGGTTGTACTGATGCTCCCAAAGGCCTTTTCCAGCCCGAAGGATTCCTGGATCTGCTCCCTGAGCTGCAGTGATGGGGGTTGCTGTGAAGAGCAGGAGGAGCTGCAGGTACATTCCTGTCCCACCGGACCGGGCTGGGAACTGCCAGTGCTCTGGGAGGGGGAAGTCACGCAGGGAGGGATTTCAATGCCAAAAGAGAATCAGAGCTCTGATTTAAAAGCGCAGATCCCTTAATGCAGAAATTACCCGTTAAACAAGACAACACAACCCACAGCCCCGCTGGAAGGGCGCGGGGCGTTTGTGTAAACAGGGGGAAGCTGAGCAGGGAACATCTGCAGGTTGCGCCGGGCTCTGGGGGTGGGATGGAGACGCACTTTGCACTTCCAGCTGGTACTTTGAAGGGCTCTGCTAATCGCTTATCTGGTGTTCTGATCTGATCACCCCCGGCTTCAGACCCAGCCACTCTGCCTCCTGCGTGTGCGTTTGTCGAAGGGGTTTTGGGCTGCGAAGGGCCTGCAGAGTGCAACCCCCCCGACAGCAGACAGGTCGGAAAAAAGGAGAGTAAATACCCCCGGGGTTTGTCTTTTACCTGTTTCCTCAACTGATTATCTGAGAACAATCAGACTCCACAGTGCTTTCTTTGGAGCTGGCCGTGCCCTTACAGAGCTCCGGGAGAATGTGAGCTGAGCGTGGATGTGTCGGAGCAGGCAGAGGCAGCTCCGGCTGGCTGGGGAGCTGGGCTCAGGATTTCCCCACCTTGCTGGGCAGGGGGTGGGTTATAAACACATCATTTAATAATTAATATGCACATGGCCAACCATCTGATCAAATGGATCTCCCTGAATAAAAATCATGGAATGGCTGGGGTTGGAAGGGACACTAAAGATCATCCTGCTCTCCCCCCTGCCACGGGCAGGGACACCTCCCACTAGCCCAGGTTGCTCCAAGCCCCATCCAACCCGGCCTTGGACACTTCCAGGGATCCAGGGTCAGCCACAGCTCCTCTGGGCAACCTGGAAAAGGTTTGGTGTTTCCTGGTGGAAGGAAAGGGCAGTGGTAGCTGAGCTCCCTGACCAGGGAACGCCCTTTCCTCGCCACCTTCACCTCCTCACACTAAACCTGTTGGGCCAAAGAAACACCTGGACCCCAAGTTTTGTGTAAAAAAAAAAAAAACAACAAAATAAGATCTAACAATCCTTTAATATTTTATCAAAATAGTCAGGAAGTGTTATTTTGAGCAACAATCAAAGCCTGCTGTGGGTATTTCCAAGGCAAATCCCAGTCAGTGTGCACGGAACTGGAAAAGGCATCTGAGAAGCTTAAAATCTCAACAGAAGTGAAACGGGGCTCTGCTTTATCCAAACAATAAATATTTAACTGAGACAGAAATAAACCTGGAGCTCAGGTCAGTGGCTCCAGCTCTCTCCTGCATGCAGACTCAGCTCCAGCCCCGGGCCCTGCAGGGGTCTGGTCAGACCATCACCCAGCCATCAGGAGCCCAGTCCTTCCTTCACTTATCTTGTGATAACCCCCTTCACAAATCTCCACTTTGTTCCTCATGTGAAACGAGAAAATTCTTGGATCTCAAAACAGTTCACGAGTTGGGAAAAATCCAGCCTGAATGATGAGTGTTCAGTTATTCCAGGCTTAGCACAAATTGCAGGACAGCTCCAGAATGGAGTTTTATTTTACCCTTTACTGACTGCATCTACCTGTTTTACCTCTAAGCAACCAGCTGACCAGAAGAAAGCACTCATCCCACCACCCCTGAGACTTAGAAGCTGGAGTAAGCTTGGATTCCCTTTGGAGCAGACACACGGAGCTGAAGCACTGAGGGAGACATGAATTCAAATGCTCTTTGTGTTTATTTGACTTAACCAGGTCCATTTTGCTGCACCAACTCACTGGTGCTTCTGAGGGGAGGAGACCTGGAGAAGTCTGTGACAGGCACTCACTGGATCAGACAAAATAAATTAACAGAAATTTAATTAGCTCGTAGCATTTCTGTCAAAACTGACAACTCAAACATGGGGAAAAGATCATGTTTTTCCCCGGGGAGCATTTTTTATTTCTCTTTTACTCTCTGTCTGAGAGGGAACACGAAGTTGGAGAGCTATTTATAGGTTTTACATGGCCTACTGCTTCCTGTGCTGTGGGAGGGTCCAGGAGTGAAGCCATAAATGAATTCAATTTCCTTTTCTCCCTCCAAGACGGTGGATATGGACCCCCTGCTTATTTACATTCTGGCTGACAAGTTTTGCAACCGACTGAGCCATTTTCCTGGAATCCCCACGGGATCCTGGACGTGGGTTTCCACCACAGAACGTCCTCTCAAAGCACTGGGTCTTGGTTCTGGCCTAACTCGACAGATGTAAGTGCGTGTATGGATACATCAGGAGTTTCTCAGAGAAGCATGAAACAGCTCAGATGAATTCCCTGTGGCTGTGAAGGATTCCCTCAGAAGCAAAGCAAAAAAAAAAAAAAAAA
>VXAY01004618.1:513822-536098 GCA_013399855.1 Oxyruncus cristatus
ACAAGATTCATTCCCATGCCAGTTTTTCCATCCTCTGGCTTTGAGTCTGGCTAGGTTAACAAATAAAACCCAATAAATAGATAAATGCCTCTGCTTGAGGCAGAAATCCTGGGAAGGGCGGGCAGTCAGTCAGAGCATTCTGTGCTGGGAATGACACATGGATTCTCCCTTTTTCCAGGGAAGGCAACTCTCGGGCACAGACTGGTGTGAAGAGATGGTGGGGAGAAACATTGTGAATGAATATTATTTGTAAGGTGCAAAGTCCCTTGCAGTTTTCACAGTAGGATCAGAAAACCAGTGAGTGGGTTTAGGGGGAGGATGGAGGTGGGAAGAGGGAGCCCAGGCTTGGAGCCTGAATTCCTTTGGGAACTCTCTCCCTTGTTTGACACCTGCTCCTGTGGCCTGGCTGGGCACACTGGGGCGGTTTTGGGAGCAGTAACAGAGATCCTTCCCCCTCCTCCCCAGGCAAGGTCCGGCAGAAAGCAGAGAGCAAACCCACAGGGTGCCTTTGGTGTTTGCACTGCAGAGCTCTGGGTTAGAGCAGAGCCATCGAGCCAGTGTGTCCTTCCCCTGTGCACTTCTCACCCCTGCTCCACAGCTGGGCACTGTGCTGGCCCAGGGATGGCCACGGGCTGGCCCACAGCCCTTGGAACCTGCCACATCACAGAGGGCAACTCAGCAGCCTTTGGGGGATCAGCAAAGGTTCTGGGAGGGGGAAAGGGGGGAAATTCCTTTATTGGGAGCCAGCACAAGTGCTCCAGAGGCTGCAAATCTGTGAGGTGACAGTGCCACTGAGTGTTTGCTTTACATCAGGAGGTACCACTCTGTCCTCTCTGGAAACAACACCCCAGCCCCAGTGGGGGCTGCTCCCACGCCCAGCACTGCTCTGGGATGGAATCCAGGGCATTTTGGTGCTGTTTGCAACATGAGAACTTCCCACAGACGCTGGGGGTGAGCTGCCCACCGAGGGCAGGAACTGGGTTCAGTTCAAGGGGTAGATCTCCCACCACAACAAGTCACAGCTGGGCAGCCCAGCACAGGCACCACCAACAACGGGAATTCCCTCCCATCCTGCAGGGTGAAGGGGTGTCTGCTGGGAAAGCAGAGAAAAGGCTTTCCTGCTCCTGGAAGCTGAGGAGCTGCCCTTCTGTACCTCCACAGGTTTATTCTTCCAGGTGCTTGAGAACTGGAGTATGAAATACAGGATAATTTCACATGGCTTAGGCAGAAAGAGAAACCCAGGCTGAGCACTACCACAACAGCAGCCACAGAATTATACCCTGTGCTTCCTGAAGCAAGGAAAATTTTCTTCTCTATTACCCAAAACCGACACAACTGAGCTCAGTGGCTTGAAGTGAATATCATTTAGAAACGTAAGGAGGAATGATTTAAGGATTTTTAGCAGTGAAGTGCAGTGATTCTGTTAATAAACTGTGACAGCGGCTGTTTGCCTGCTGTTAAAACATTTAAAAATTCCTCTGAATTCCTTTAATTTCAGATCCCTCCAGTGCTCTTTATGCTCACATCTAATAATCCAGATTCTTCTCTTTGTATGTGAGTAGTGAGGTTATTAAATCACTGTGAACCAAATACTGAGGAACATGAAAAGGTCATAAAACGGGGCAAACTAGAAAAGTAATTAAATGACCAGAATATACTTTATTCACCCAGCACAATCAAAAAGAGCCCGGAACATGGCTGCAGATAGAAAAATCTAGAATTCAGCAAGCTCAGGAAGAGAAGAGTGGGTTGAACAGTATTTTTGGTGAGAGGGAATTCCGTGTAACTGTGTGTATTTGTCCTACTTTAGGAGCTCTTCCCCTTATACAAATTGTGTGTGTTGTGTTGATGACCATGAAGTCGGGGAAACAAAGGTCTGGCAGCAAGAGAAGTTTTGCAGGAGCACCCTGGAAATTCTGCCCCCAAAGACCTGCCTGGAAAAGGTCTGGCACCTTCAGGGAGAAGCCAGAAGTTGTGTTTCACACCCCCAGCTCCAGCAGTTAAAGCCACCATGGCCGTGGCTGGTGACTGACCCTGGGGACCCCGATGGGGGGGTTTATTCTGACACTTCACCTGCTGTGGGAAGGGGTTTTTCCCATTGCTCACGGCCCTAATGAGAAGGGCAGGGCTGGGTGTTATCTCAGCCCCAGTGCCAGCAGCCAAATAAAGCAGGAGCTGCCTGCCAGGGCTCAACAGGGATTAATAAAGTGGCAAGATTTACAGGGAAGTCAACTCAACTTGCTTTCCAAAAAACATGAATCAAAAACATTATATTGTCTTGGATATACGTCATTAGTAAATGGGTCTGATGGGTTGCTGGCAGAAGAACACTTTGGGAGCCTGATAGGCTGAAATGTGTTTTACTGGAGCTTTGAGGGTAAGGAAAAGGTGGATGTGAGGCGTGTGAGGTGAATATTAAACCCCCAGTAAAATGGCTCCACTGAAGTTAATGGTGTTTTGCTGCTTTTCATCAGTCTCAGAGGGGTGCAAGTGGAAATCAAAGGGGGTGGGACATCAGGGAGCCTCTCTAAAGCTGGTGGAATGGCCCCTTCTCTGTCAACATGTCTCAGATAACATCTTAGATAACATATTTCCTTTTTTTTTTTTTTAATACCTGGAGATACTTAGGGTTGAACAATCTCCAGGAATGTTGGTTCCTTCCATTTTTTATGCCCCTAGGGCTGGAGCTGGATGAGCTTCAAGGTCCCTTCCAACCCAAGCCATTCCCTGATTCTGTGAACTGTACTGTGAACATCTCTTTATAAAGCCTTAAGAAGCTCTCCTAGGACTGAGTCCCTCCAAAAGCGTAGAACTAACATAAAAGGAAAGAGTCTGATTTGCTGAAATAAAAGCTAGAAAGTGATTTCAACAACCCTTTGCCCAGCCCCACGAAAAGCACCTTTTCACCTCCACAGTTGCAGCATCCCAGCGACTGCCCAGGTTTAGCTGAGCAGTGGTGCCATCATTCCACTGGTTGTTTCAGGAGCCACGCAGTCCATGCTGGGGATGGGGCTGGCACTGAATTCCTGCCACACTCAGCCCAGCTGCTGGAGTGCAACTGTCTCTTTTGTGCTGTTTGTGTTGTTTGGGGGTTGGTTTCTGTGTGTTTGTCACAGCCTTGTCTAATCTGCGAACACATAAATGTGCTGCCACCACCTCGGGTTGTTGCTTGAGAAAACAGAGCACAAATCTGGTGTCTGAAGGTAGTTGGCCTGGAAATTGTGGATAAACCAAGCAACGGGTCCCGACACATCCAGGACGTCTCTGTGTGGCAAAAACACACCGGTTACCTCAAGGTTTGGCTCAGGAAAGATCTTCACCTTCACTGGGAGGGCTGGCAGCTGATCTGCAGCATTATTGAAGGTCTGATGAGCTAAAAGAATACACCTGTTATTGAAAGATTATTTAGGATTAGGAAGCACAGACTAAACCACCTGGAGAGGTGATTGGGTCTGGGTAGTTTCTGTACTTACATTTTGTGTTTAAAGCACAAAGAGTAAGTACTAGAAAGAATCATGGAATCATGGAATGGGTTGGAAGGGACCTTAAAGCTCAGCCTGGGTTCCCCTTTCTGCCTAAACCCTGTGAAATTATCCTGTATTTCATAACTCGAATTCTCAAGCACCTGAAAGAATGAAACCCATCAGGTACCTTTTCAAATAGGACTTTGGAGTCCAAATCACTTTGGTCCTACTGAAGATCTAATGGCATTTTGATACATAAAGATAATCAAATACGGAGAGGGTGAATAAAGAAGAATAGAATGTAGCACTGTCCTTAGGAATCAAAAATAACATAAACCCCGTGAAAGTTTGTGAGCACATCACAATGAATGCACTGAGCAGTGCCCAGGAAGGCATCTCTGGGAGCTTCTATTTGGTAGAAGTAAATCTGGATGAAAGTAAGACCTATCCAGCAGTGAAAACATCCCTGACAGGATAATGTTCAATTTAAATAAACAGTCCTAATGAGATCTGTTATTACCTGCTATTTTGTCATGCTCTGGCATGCAGTCTTAAGTCTAATGTTTCTAAATGCTGTCATAAATTTTTTCAACCTAATCTGCTCCTGAAAATTTCAGCTCATGTCTCTCGTGGTGCACAGTAAATTAGAGACAGTGTTGAAGTCTCCAAGTGAATCTAAATCTCCCCCAGAAAACCCCAGAACACCAAAAATAGTCTCTCCCCACCTGAGAACAGATTGGTGGGACTGTCAAGCTTAATGAAGAACTCAAGGTGGATGTGCCAGGCAGACAATTTTGCATAAGATATATACAGCAAATTGTATAGTTCATCCAAAATTACTTATTTAGTGGCCAAAGAGGGGGGAAAAAGCTGGAATAAGCTGTGCCTACCCGACAGCACTTGGACTCTGGCAGGACTGAGTGTATCCCTTCCTCTGCTTCAGACACACCTGAGGAAGCTCCTGGTAGCTCCTCCCTGTCCTACCAGTGCTGGGCCAGGCAGCTGTGCCCACGTTTTGGGTACAAAACACGAGTTCTTCCCAGTCAGTGTTGGTCTCAGCAGGGGAGGGCTGGCCATGGCATCACCCCCGGGGGCATCTGCACCTCACCGGAGGGTGAAGTGAAAAACCCCCGAGGGTGTTTTGTTCAGACCTGCACTGCAGGAGCTGCAGAACAGCTCCGCTGATTCCAGAGGACCTGCTCTTAATCTTTTCCCGTGAACAGACATATCTTAGGATTCTGGTAGATCAACGGGCTGAGAATATCTCAGTGACCCAGAAAACAGTGGGAACAGTCAAATTGCTGTGCTGGGTGTTGTGTTACACCAACAGCCTTTGTGCTGCTTTGTGTTGGGAGAGGAGCACTGAAAGGCAGGGAGACTCAAAGGGAAAAGGGGAATGGAAGAGGTCTAACAGAACCTTCTGAGTGATCCAGTTTAGTGTTTCATCTCGATGCAGTAATAGAGCACTTAAATCACATTTTCATGGGGCCTTCAGGAGCAGAGCCCTTGCAGTTCCTCTGTGGACAATGAGGAAGGGACACCAAGGCTGAACCAAGGATTTTTTAATGCTCCTTAAATAATGCTACAGGCAAGTGGTGATGTTCTAAAAAAATACCAGAGACCTCAAACTACTCAAATCATCCAGTGATTCTGAATTCTGCTGACTTTGGTCAATGGCTTTTGCTCCAGCAGGGAATGTCACCCCAAAACAGGCACCTGATGGTGTTCAGAACTGAACCTGGAAGGTACGGGAATCGCTGGCCTGCATCCCAAGAACCCTCACACACATCGAGGTCTTCTGTTTGGCACAATGTGACTGATGTTACCTGTAGGAAAAGGGGACATAATTCAAATTTGTCCATCAGCTGTGCAATGTTAAAAACCTTATCACCCCTCTGCAGGCAGATGAAGGCATTGGGAATTCAGTTTTGGTGGTAATGGTGCTTTTTAGCTTCCATTCCCGCAATCCATAATTCTCCACAAGTGTTGTCATCCCCACAGTCCAAACAGCTCCTTCAGAGGCCGAGAGGAGCTTTAGTTTTCCACCAAGGTCAGCACAACTTTGCTGTGCCCTGACAATCCCAGAGCAGGTAATACTTCTAGTGCTTTATTAGCACAGACTGGGGTCAATAAACACTTTAGACTCCCCTCCTCCCATATCTCCCGACGTGATTCCCAACCCCAGCGCTCAAAGGCAGGAGGGATTCCCAGCCCCAAGCCAGGGAAAGCTT
The DNA here is from genome assembly GCA_013399855.1 of Oxyruncus cristatus. Classification (NCBI taxonomy): domain Eukaryota; kingdom Metazoa; phylum Chordata; class Aves; order Passeriformes; family Cotingidae; genus Oxyruncus; species Oxyruncus cristatus. The sequence continues at coordinate 519,518 of VXAY01004618.1, forward strand.
GGCAGTTCAGCTCCATTTCAGCTCTTTCTGAGGCCACCGTGGCTGCCACCTTGATAAATGCAGTTGTTACTAGGAAAGAACAAAATCCTTTAATCATTTTCAAACGTTAAATTCCATCATGTCTGGCCCATAAATGTAAAGTTCGCTTTCCAGGAAGGATTTACCAAAGCTGATACCTCGCGCTGGCAGAACGTGAACTGCACATTTTAGCGAAACGATTTTTCGGGGAGGGTTTGGTTTGGGGTTTTTTTTTTTTTTTTTTTTTTTTTTTTTTTTTTTTTTTTTTTTTTTTTTAATTTTCACTACANTTTGTCTTTTGGATACATTCAACTCCAAAAGCACAACGAGACCCTGATTCGCCCCGAGTGGCTCGAGCTGAACATTGTCATCTGTCCCCAGCAAGGGCTTTGTTTGTCACGGGCTGACCCCGGGGGTGGTAAATGCTGCTCGGGAAAAGCGCCTGAGCTCCGAGCCTGTGTTATCCCTCCCCGTCCAGCCTCCAAAGCCTGACGTCTGTGCTGGTTTCTCAGAGGCAACGAACAACATCTGGTGCTGAACCAGTGGGGTCAAATAATGTTCTCACCATTTAGCGTAATTAACTCCAACCGCCCGTCTGCCGCTCGGCCCCGGCGCAGCCAACACAAGCAAAGCTGGGCCAAGGCGAAATTTCTCCTCATTATTAAACCCAAATCTAAGCACTTGTCTGTCTGTAAAAACAGAGCAAAGGGAGGAAAACTGAAACCAGCGAACAGGGTCTGAGGTTTCAATAAATGTCAGAGAGCGTCAAGTCTGTTTGGATTGCAAATTATTGCTGGCTGATGGTCTATTATTTTACAACTAGCGATTGCTGTCAGGACTTGGGGAGGGGGTGGGAGGGAGAGGGCTCTCCAGGCCCAGCCAGAGGGGAACAGAAGTTACAGAATACTGTAACAATCGTCCAAAAAAAAATACACCAAAGCCACTTTAACGTTTGCTAAATTTAGAATTTTCATGGAGCGTCTCTTGAAAGAGTAAAGAGGACTTTGATGGGTGACCCCGTCCTGGGAAGTGTCCAAGGCCAGGTTGGACGGGACTTGGAGCAACCTGGTGTGGGGAAGGTGTCCCTGCCTGTGGCACAGGGTGGGACTGGATGCTCTGTAAGGTCCCTTCCAACCCAAACCAGCCTGGCAGAAACCATTTGCCATCCCTGCCTCTTGCTTCCAAACACCATCCCTGGGAGAAATAAGGCGACTGGAGGACCACGGACATGCAAGAGTGAAAAAAAACCCCAAAACATTCCATGATTCCGTGATCCTAAGGTGCTGCATCTGGATTGAAGCTGAGAGGACTGGGTGTCACTGTTGGCACAGACAGGGGGAAAAAACCCTTTTTCTCCCTAGAGCTGGGACATGCATCATTGTTCTGTGTGTCTGGGGTGACTGAGTAGCCCATTAACACCGTACAGGTGAATAACAAAAACAGTTGCTTCTTTACACACCGAGGATCTGACAAGCAGACAAAATAATTGTAGAGCCTGTGATACTTAATACAAAAGTTAAGAGCTTGGCACTGGGAGGGCCCGGGCGTGCAGGGAGCACATGTGAAGGGAGGAAGTGTTTCACACAATCATTTGTCAGACCAGAACTGCTCATTAAACATGGTCAGACTCTCGGGGTAAATTCCCTCCCTCCTGCCTGAGCAGAGCTGAGATGTACACGGATATCCATAAACTCCTATGGTTTAGACACAGCAATTAGAAACTAATTATACTAAAACACTTAATCCCAATACAGGGGGGGGGGGGAGAAACTGCTGAAATCTGGAGTTGTTAATCCATCATTCCAAGTGAGCAAGTGCCAAAGTGAAGGAACAGAGCTGAGGCCAAAGCAGCTTGAGGAGGTTTTTCTGTTTACTCTTTCTTTAACCATGGAAGTGCATGTTTGGTTACAGGGGGTCTTACTGTGATTATCTTGGTATTGAGCTTTCCAGGGGCATTTCAGAATGTAACTGTTAAATTTTGTTCTCAGCCTTCTCTGCGCATCTGAATTTATTTCTGCCAAGATAAGAATTAAATGCAGCTTTGGTGTAACTAATACAAAAAACATGTACTAATAAAAAAGGGAGCCTTTCACTCCCGGAAGAAATTGCTCCCTGTGAGGGTGGGGAGGCCCTGGCACAGGTTGCCCAGAGAAGCTGTGGCTGCCCCATCCCTGGGAGTGTCCAAGGCCAGGTTGGACGGGGCTTGGAGCAACCTGGGCTGGTGGAAGGTGTCCCTGCCCATGGCAGGGGGTGGGACTGGATGGGCTTTAAGGTCCCTCCCAACTCAAACCATTCTGGAGTTTCGTGATTCTGCGATTCCATGCTACTTCCAAAAGACACGTTGCAGTGGATGAGACTTGATTTGATATCTGTGCACTCTATTTTGGGAGGCTCTGTGACAAACAGCACATCTCTCCTCCACCGGGCAGTGCCTCAGGTTGTACAACATGGATAACCACGAATCCATCCAAAGCATGGAACACTCTACCTGCCATGTACATAACAGCTCCTGCTCCCAGTGATTCACCATCCCAGGTCTATTTGTCAGTTCAGCCTAAGCTCACCAAACCCAGGGATTTCCATTCCGTGAAGAATTCCCCTTGATAAAATCCAACAGCATTTTTCCTTCTGCGATACATCACTGCCCTGTACAGTCACACCAGGCGAGGAGAAAGCAAACTGTTCCTGCCTCCAGAAACCTGAAATCATGATAGTTCTCAACAAAACCCCGAAAAATCAATACACGTCTTTGAGCCCCTCGAATTTCAGGGTAGAAGGTTGTTGCACTGGAAAAATATCGATCAGCGCTGCGGGGAAGATCGTGTTGTGCCCGTGGAGGGAAGGGGACGGAGAAGCCTTCGGGTGATCCGCGTTCCTCCTGTTCCTCCCCGGACCCCGAGAGGGGCCAAAATAAGCTGCAAGGTCACAACCACATCTTGGGCTGAGTAGTTTGGCAGGTGAAGCGTATTCCACAGGCATCAGGGGCACAGGGAGCCGAGCCCAAGCGGAGCCCACGTTCGCTCTGCGCGAGAGAAGTTGATTGTTTTGGCCTCTTTCCTTTGCTCTGGGGGAAAATCAAGGCACCTTCTCGGGCCATTATTGGTGCGAAATCATAAGTTACACTTTTATTACCAGTTGCTGTGTGCGTGTGTGAGGGAGAGAGGAGGAGGTGGGCACAGGAAAGTATAACACTCTTTTGTAACTATGAATCCATTCTTTTTTTTTTTTCTTTTCTTCTCTTTGCAGAACACAGGTTTAATTGAGGGAGAGGAAAAGAGAAAACTGGAATTTGCTTTTCCATACAAACAGCCATGTTTTGACAGTTTTTGTTATATTTGAAGCCTGATTTCCTTCAAACTTGTTGAATTCTTCACTTTGCCTTGCTGAAAATATTAAAAAGTATGGATTTATTCTGGCTTTATAAAATTGCAAATTATTTGAGCCCACCTCACATGTTGGTCTAGAGGAACCATGTTTTCCACTTAAAACCTCTCTCTGCATTTCTTTCCATTGCAGATTTCAAAGTCCCACAATCTGTGTTGAGTTGTAAAGTTCTATTCAGTGACTTGGTTCACTTCCAAAAAAAAAAGGCAGAGAAATTTGGATCTGGAATCCAAAGAGTTGTTGGGAGAAATGTTTTCCCCCCCATGAACTCCAGGATGTTTTCATTGATTGTTTTGCACAGGGTACAGATTTATTTACTTCTCCCAGTGTCAGGAGCCTCAGCTGGGTTTTTTAGTAGAGTCCAAAACCAACAGGTTTGAGCAACTGGAAGATTTTTGTGTTCAGCTCAGCAGAATTGGGACAGTGTGTTCTTTGGGGTGACACCATGACTGTTTGTCATCGTGTCCCTCTCCAGGGCTGTGACTGCAGGAACACTGAACCATCTTCCAGGGTGTGCTTTTTCTGCAGTTCATACCTTACCCTCTCTGTTCTCCTCCCAAACCGTGTCTGATCCTCTGCATTTATGGTCAGTGGGAGTCAACTCCATTGAGACTTGTTGCCCAGAGCAGCTGTGGCTGCCCCTGGATCCCTGAAAGTGTCCAAGGCCAGGTTGGACGGGGCTTGGAGCAGCCTGGGCTAGTGGAAGGTGTCCCTGCCCGTGGTAAGGGGTGGCACTGGATGGGCTTTGAGGTCCCTCCCAACCCAAACCATGCCACGATTCCACGATAAGATGTCCTGTCCTGCCATGTTTCAAGCAGTGACCACCTCTACCAAAAGATTTAGCAGCCATTTCCATCTTCTGTGTATTTTGTCCAAGGAATTTTCACACTAAATCTTCACACTGAATTTTCCAGCTGAAAAATCCTGAAAATAGAAATCCAGTGAATTTCCATTAAAATGTGGCCTAAAATTGCAGCAGCTTTAATAACTCTCGTTCTGCTTGGCTAAAATATCCTTAGAATAATTTTTCCAATTCTAACCAGGCACATTTATTAATTGGCCTCACCCAGAACACAGATGAGAAAAACACTGAGAAGGAACATCACACTTTTTTGGATCTCCAAAAGCTTTTCCAGTCAAAATTCCATCCAAACTGGGGCTTAACATTTAGGAGCTGGACTCGGCATTTTAAGATCTGGTTGACAAAGCCCAGTTCGGGACAAAACAAAACAGGCTGCTGAACAAAACCCACAGTGAGTCCCTGATGGATGTGCTGTGCCTTTGGTCACATTCAGCATGTGAACCCCCCCCCCCCGCTGGGTTGACCACCCTGAGCTCAAATATTATTTAATGCTGGCGCAAAAAGAAAATAATAACACTGTGGTGTGAGTGTTCCACAGAGCGGCTTCCAATTCACCTCTGGCCTTCCAGACTCGGGGCAATGAGTCATTTGCTCCTGACAGGAGGGGTGCAACATTCTCAGGACTTCTTGGGTGGAAGAGGGTTGGTAGGAAGCAAGTCCACAGTGAGCCATTAAAGCTGATGAGGATTAATACCCTCCCTTACTGGCTTCATGTACAAAATGCATCCATCGCTTGGAGAATTGTGCTTAAGTCCACAGCTGGGAGCAAACCTGTGATCTGAGGGGCTTTTGAGTGTGTATGTACTACCTAACTAATGGTGAAACAAACCCCAGTGCAGTGGGGCTGGGGACTCCCACTCCAGCAATAACAGATTGTAAAGGATCAAGTTTCAGGACAATTAGCTCCTGGCTGCAGTTTATTACCCCATCGGAGATTTAAAACATGATTTCCCCCCCCACACCCCCGCCACTGCATTCCAACAATACTTAAGTGTCTGGAACTGACACTGTAAAACAATAATAGAGTGACAAATACCTGTCCATCTGAAGACAGAACCCAACTAGCTGGGTTGTTTTGAGATAACAAACTGTAAAAAAAAATACTGTAAAATAGTCTTCTCTCCTTCTTCTCACAAGGTGACAGAGCGGAGTGGAAATGTTTTTAGTGTGTTGTTTGGTTTTTACTGTTTGTGGGATCTCAGGATGGTTGAACACCAGGATGTTCTTCATGCTGAGCACTCTGCAGAGATGGGGAGCCTGGGGTGGCTTCTGAAGGCCAAGGCCTGAGGGCTGAAGGAAGGAATCACTGTTGCTTCACCATCAGAACTAAAGGACATCACCCAAGGCCTCAGTGGTGAACAAGATTTAGGTGGACTAAATTCCTTTCTGCAGGTAACAGTTCTCTCCAGCGGCCTCGGATTAGAATAACCAAACCAAAGTGGAATGAAATCTGCTCTTTGCTGGCAAACCCCAAATCTGCTCCACAGGAAGGGAATGGGAAGCCCCAGGTAACCTCAGTTTCCGTGGGTGTGAAGAGACTGGGCAGAGAACTGGGCTCGTGGCACTATCAACCCATGGAACAGGAGTGTCCTCAGGGCCAGTTTTTGGGCTGTATTTTCCAGTGTTTGCACATGGAGTGCAGACAAGACCAGATCTGTGTGTCAGACACACATCTCAGTGCACACCCTCTGCCATGACCTTGCAGGTCCTTTCCAGACGGAAAAAGGGAGCTCAAGCTCCTGCTGCCTTGGGCAAATTGGTTGTGCCCAGGTGAGTCCAGGACAGCTAGTGGGTGAAAGAGGGGCAGGGAATTCACTCCTTAGACCCAGATTTCTTTTGATCACTGCAATTATCTGCCAGACTGAACTAATTATTGCCCATCAATGTCCCCCTCCAACCAGAACTCCGTGTTTCCAAGCCAAGTCTGTAACAAGTGTCTCCAGTCACAGCTGTGAAAGCTCTGTGAGTGCATCAGCTGTCCCCTGATGGTGGCAGACCCGCAGGTTTCCTTATTGCTGAGCACCTTCACCTTCTGCTGAGCTCAGAAATGAGGAGAAGGTATTTCCTGAAGCACTGAATTCCCCACTAAGCCAAGATCAAACCGTGCCAAGCAGGTACCTCAGTGCAGCTCTTTAAGCCTCCCCTCTGCCAGAACACACGTGAGACTGAACAGCAGAGACCAAACTGGGAGAGAAAGTGTTCCTGTAGTGCTGCACTTAGACCCACTGCACTGTGGAGCAGCTGCATCACTTACACCAAGCTGTGTCATTTCTAGAGCTTGGAACATGGAGAGCACGACAGCATGAGGACAGTTTTATTTCCCTGGACTGGATGGCTGCTCCACTGGAATATCATTTGCAGAACACCAGGAGCAGAAATATATTTGGGGACATCGTGCTACGCTGGCTTTTAATACGTACACCCCACGGCCTGCAAACAGTCCTGCAGCTTCCAAAGCAGCATGCCAAGGATCAGCAAGAGAAAGGAAAGCACACAGGGGGAAAAGGGAAAGCTGGGAGCTGTCAGGGCCGATCTGCAATAGTTTCCAGGGATTGAAAGTGAAAAGCATCGTGCATTCTGCAAAACACGGAGTTGCAATTACAGGAGCAAATTGTAGCGATTATACCACATATAATACTCCTGAGTGACACAATAAACAGCGGGGCAAAGTTATTTAAATTTAATTAAAGGACTATTTACTTAGAAACTGATGTTTCAATCATAACCAGGGGCTCCCAACAGGACCACACTTCCCCCGTTGGTTTGGGCGTCGTGCAAACCTGTCCATGTCAGGGTATCAAAAGCCCTTCCCTGGGGTGGCAGTGGCTGCAGACGGAACCCCGGAGGGGCTGCAGCCTGAGGCTCTGCTCCAGGAATGGTGTCAGCCCGGGAGAAACCCGAGTCTCCAGGAATCCAGGGTAGGACTGGGGCCTAAGAAAATACAGAGCAATTGGTGCAGTAGAAAACCGAGGCTGTTCAACGTCGTTTTGCCTCCAATCGCTTTGGGTGGCATTCAACTCACTAAACCCTACCCAGCTCTAAGTCACCTGTCTGGTTTAAACTGTTTCCTAAGCCCACTTCGAAGCCTAGAGCGGAGAGAAAAGCCATCTTAGAAATGGAGTTCTCACAGGGGGTTCTTACATAGGTCCTTTCCCTTTTCCAGGGAACTGCAGAATCATGGAATGGTTTGGGTTAGAAGGGGCTTTAAACTGTCTTGTGCCACTCTCCTGCCACAGGCAGGGACACCTTCCACTAGCCCAGGTTGCTCCAAGCCCCATCCAACCTGGCCTTGGACACTTCCAGGGATCCAGGGCAGCCACAGCTTCTCCGTGTCAGGGCCTCAGCACCCTCACAGGTCGTGTCCAGCATGGAGGAGATGCCTCATGGTTCAACAGTGGGAGAGGGAAAAGCCAAATCCCGGTTTTCCTGCGTAAGAATCCTGTGCAGGAGGATGTTGCTGATGCCATTAAAACTGCAAGTCCAGCCTTTGTGGACCTCTGTCTGCATTCCAGAGCAAGCAGGACCAGAGGGTTTGGTAATCTTGCTGGCTGCCTCCACGGCGCGGTTTTGGGCAGAGGCTTAAGCCGAGCCTGGTTTCCACAGGTCAAGGTTAAGGCACGTTGGTGGAGTGGTGCAGGAGTCAGCCGGAGCTGCCAATGTGCTCTGGATAAACACAGGCTGCTCTCCCTGGATAAACAGCAGCCCTGGAACGTCATTTTCCAGTGATGTCGATCTGGCACCTTCCTGCTGCACTAAATCCACTTTAAGGGAGTAAAGTGAAAAAAGAAAAAAAAAAGTGGGAAAACTAACAATGCTAAAAAAAGGCCTGCTATATTTAGAATAAAGCTGAGGATGCATTGGTCAGTCTCCAAGGGAAGTGGCCCAATGACCTGATTACTGTTCAGCAAAGTAGATGGGAAAAGCTGAAACTGGAAAACTGAATTGGTTTTATGACCTTTAAAAAGTGCAGTCAGAAAAGTGAGTTTAATGCCTCTATCTTACCATTTGTTTGTAATATTAGTCATTCTTAGAAGAGGGCCTGACTCATGGTGCCAGAGTTTCTCCTCCTGTATAAACTGAAATGCTCTGATATTAAGTTATTTAATTATTTTAGGTCCCTCCCAAATTAATGTTCTCCTTGAAGCACCTTCTCCTCCCAGTGACACCAAGTCTGCACAGAATAACAACACCTGGCACATGTTCCTTCCACTCGACTTCAGGCGCCTACTGGAGGTGGCCAAAATTAGAAGCACATTCACCCTGAGCTCCGTGCTCAGGGCTGGGAGGGTGAACATCCAAATTCTGGGCTTTCCAGATTTATCTGGGGCTAGAACTTTCTGTTTTGGCACACGTTGGGATCTCTGCAGTCAGGAACACTCCAGCGTGTTTATCTCCGCGTGTTTGTGATTCCGTGAGCCGAGAAGGTAAGGATTGGGCAATAAAGATCACTCCATGGAAATCATCACTCAGACTGTAGATTTCACACTTGATTGTAAAAGATGGGCTGAAAACCATGGTTGCGTTTTTCTGCCGATTCCTTCTCCATGCCACCTCTCCTTTACATGCAATTAAGAAGGGAATTATAAATTACAACCTGACAACAGCTGCAAGGAACCATCAGACCGGACTGTAGCTGTAATCCCCAAACGTGCCCCTCCATCCCTCCAGAAAAAGGGCTCCGGGTGGAGACCTTTAAAAACTGGCTCCAGAGCACCCCTCAGGTGTTCAGTTCGAGGATTGTCACAGAGGTGTGAGGAAAGGAAAGCCACCCCAGCCCAGGCTGGCCAATACTTCTGTTCTCTGCTGTTACCTGTGCTGCAGACAGCGCGTTCCCCCGGGAGCCCCGGCAGCGGCACCGGCTCACCGCGGCCGCTTTCTCCTTCCCCACCGGCACAGATTCCACTCCTGAACTTGGCAGGGCTGGAAAACTGGCCCTGCTCCAACACACCCACAGTGCCCCAGCCGAGCTGCCTGGAACACAACCCTTGCACAACCCTCCCAAGGCACCACCTTCCCTGCTGCCAGCTCCGCTGGCACAGGGGCATCGCCGCCCCGGCGCTGCCTGCTGCCCAAGCACCCCCTGCTCCCCTGGGAAAGCTGAGGAACCAGCTGGAAACAGAAAATGAGGTTCAGAAACAAAGGCACGTGGCAGTAGTAAAAGGGCCAGCTGAACGGGCCCACGGAGTGAGAGGGAGGATTGGTTGTGAGGGAAGCCATGACTCCATCACGGGGGATTGGGAGAAGCAGAGCGTGCACTTCGTTCCCACTTCATTTTCATGGAATTCTTTTTGGTTCCCAGGGTCTGGGAGTCAGTGTGTGGCTTTGCTGAGGAGTGATTTGCAGCGTCACCCCGGGCAGGGACACCTTCCACTAGCCCAGGTTGCTCCAAACCCCCAACCTGGCCTTGGACACTTCCAGGGATGGGGCAGCCACAGCTTCTCTGGGAATTCCATTCCAGCCCCTCCCCACCCTTCCAGGGAGGAATTCCTTCCCAGTATCCCACCTAACTCTGCCCTCTGCCAGTGGGAAGCCATTCCCTGTGTCCTGTCCCTCCATCCCTTGTCCCCAGTCCCTCTCCAGCTCTCCTGGATCCCCTTTAGGCCCTGCAAGGGGCTCTCAAGTCTCCCTGGAGCCTTCTTTTCTCCAGGCTGAACAACCCAATAAACAAAATAGGAATATTAAATATATTTGTTAACATCAAATGTTATAAATATTCAATTTAAATACACATTTAAGACCTTTCACTAAATGATTGACCAGAGGTTTATGATACAAGTCAGTACTAAACAACATTTGTTTAAAGCACAGCTACATTTTAAAAAGCAAGTGCTGTCAAATCACTCACGGGGAAAAAAAGTGCCTTTGGCATTGCATTAACAATATATTTTTAATTTCCCAGTTGCTGCAGTCTTGCTGTTTGCACTTAAGTCTGTCAAAAAGAATTGTTTAATAAGCACCATGGAACAAAGAGACTGGAAATCACCTCCCTAGGAAAGCTAGAAAAGCTTTCAGCAAGAACCTGAAGAAAGAACAGGCTGGTCAATACTGGTGGGAAATGACTGTTTGTACTCTAATTAAAGGAATTTTGATATATTAAACATTCCCAGTTGATGAATAATGTCTCCTAAGCAAATAGCAGAGGGGGTTTAGAGAACAGGGATATATTGCTGTGTTACAACGTCAGTCATGCAGGAGTCTCTTCAATGTTGTGTCCAGTTTTTAGGATCAGCATCTCTGTGGTAGATTCATCAAACTCTGGCCTAACTTAGCTCTGGATATGAGGCAGAAGGAGGAGGGAAATGCCACCTCAGTCCTCATGTATGTCAGGGACACAAACACCTCCTCTTGCTTCTTTTCAACTTGATAATTAACTTCATGAAAAGCAAGGATTCAGGCTGAGATACTGGGAAAAATCTCTGTGTTTGGTGGGTAAATCCAAAGAATTTGAATTCTGTTGGGTTGGGTTTGTTTGGTTGGCTGGTTCTGTTCTGGGTTTTTTCGCAGCGTGGAGCCCTATCTTTATTATCTGCAAAACCAGATTACAGAATAAATCCTTTGATATCAGTTCCTGGCCTGGTCAACTGCACAACACCAGCCTGTGAGCCCTTTTCCAGAGCCAGTGCTCCCTCCTGTTAAAGCACCACTCCATAGCAGGCTTTGGATAGAAGCAGCCCATTCCCGCCCCTGTTCTACAGAACCTTGCTCTGGCTTTGTCCTCCTTGCACAACTCTGACATTTCAACCTTTTATTGAGCAAGGCGAGAGACTTGGAGGAGTCTTGGCCTCGTACAAACAACCCCCAGGACCAAACCCAGTTCTCCAGGGATCTTCTCCAGCGGTGCCTGGGGACCTGCTCAGCTGGAAGCACCTTGGTGGCAGCTGGAGCTTTGCTGTGGCAGCTCCCAGTACCTGCAGCACTCACATGTCCCCTCCATAGGCAATCCCCAACCTTCAGTTTGGCCAGTTCTGCCTGGGAATTACCTCCCTCAGCTTCACGCAGCGTTATTTCCCGCTCTTATCTGGGGAGGGAAGCGAGCTCTGGGTGTGCATGGGAAGCTCTCACACCCTCCCTGAGTGCTGAACCTCGTGCTGGGGATTGGCATCCTGCACCAAAGCTGGAGCTCTGCTGAACCAGTCTGAGGAGCCCCGTGCACAGGGAGGGGCGTTTCGTCTGCAGTGAACCACATGAACCCGTCCTGCCTCGCAGCTCCTCGGGCTCAGAACAGGGCTGATGACATTTCCTTTCCAGTTCAGCCCTTGTATCATCTCTGCTCTGGTGGCACGGTGAATGTGCGGCTGGGAATGCCAACGGCAGCTGCTGGTGCTCAATATTCACGGAATCCCGGAGTCATTTATGTTGGAAAAGACCTGTGAGAACATCGAGTCCGCCCTGTGCCTCATCCTCACCTTGTCCCCCAGCCCAGAGCACTGCGTGCTATGGCCAGGCCTTCCTTGGACATCTCCAGGGATGGGGACTCCAAACCTCCCTGGGCAGCCCCTGCCAAGGCCTCACCACCCTTTCCATGGAGAAATTCCTCCTGATGTCCAACCTGAGCCTCCCCTGGCACAGCCTGAGGCCGTTCCCTCTTCTCCTGTCCCCTGTTCCCTGGGAGCAGAGCCCAACCATCCCCCAGGTCCCCCCTCCTGTCGGGGAGTTGCAGAGCCCCTTCCCAGCTCTGTTCCCTTTCCTGCACATGCTCCAGCCCCTCCATGTCTGACTCACCATTCAAAAAGAAGAACAAGAAAATACTGGGAGGCCCAAGTAAATCAGGGGTGCTGAGGGAGCTGAATCCCCTGGTTAGGTTGGGTTCTGTGAGGGCACTGTGACCAGCAAGGATGGGAGCGACCTGAGCACCACATAGAGCAATCTCCCAAAATAATAAAGGTTTTGGGGGTGTGAAGAAGAGAAAACAAGAAAATGTGACCAGAATTTCTCCAACCATTGTGAGGCTGGTTCTAACCGATGGTTTCAGGGCTCCTTCTCGAAGCCAGAAGAGGGGAGAAAAAGAAGGGCTGGGGGTGTGGGAAGGGAGGGAGCCAGTTCTGGAGATGGGAAAGATCTCTCTAAGTGTGCTCCCGGTGCCAGCACAGCTCCAGGCACTTTGGGTTTCCTGCTGTGGCTGTGGATTGGCCAGTGCTCTAGGCGGCTGGGAACCAGCAGCTTGGATGGTGAACGCAGTCTGGAAAGCCAGGCCCATGTACTGGGAGGGACTGGCAAACACCTCCAGCTGTTTCTAGCAAACATGCACAAGGGCTGTGTTTCAGGACCTGACTCTCATTAGCAGTAGTTCCCTGGTTCCAGGTCCTTTACAGGATGGAGGGTTTTAAGAACACATTTTACCATCCATTTAATGTAACAATATTAAGCTAGATTTGGCAAGGCCACTTCAGACATAAAACTTTAAAATGAGCTTTTTCAGAGCATAAAATCACAATTGGTCCTGCTAGTAAAAGGATAAAATAAATGTCTATTCACCCTAATTGCTGTCAAACTTGTGATTTTTTGTTTTGTTTTCTTTTATATGTAGTAAAGCCAACGTGGTTTTATTGTATAGGGTGCAAACGCTCACCGTGTAATATTATAAATCCTGCAGAGAATTAAAGCATCTGCACATTTTTCCTGGCCTGGTTCTTGCTTTAACTCGAAACGTCTGTGAGCACTGGCACAAAAGAAAATCCTGTGGGCGAGCCTGATCCCACCTCTTTTCCAATTCCACTCTTTCCGAGCCCTTTGCTCGTGTATTGGGATTTAACAGTCTGAGTGCAGCTGATGACATACTTAGGAGCATGTGAGAGTGTCAGAAAGGGCTCTGGTACAGAACATTCAGGGGTTTTATCCACCTCATTATCCCAAAGAGTTGGAAGGACTCAGCCTCCTACAAGCTCAAGTTGGAAAACAATAATTATTAGATCAACCACTCCAGCTCGGAGCCAGCGTGAGGACTGTTGGATCCACGAGCTGAGATCTCTGTCCTCGGGTCTCCCTGTTCTTCCAGAACAGCTCTGCCTGCTGCAATTCCATCAGCAATTCCTGCTCTACCCTCACCTCGTCCCTGAAAGCCCCTACAAGGAGCTCAGAGGGCGTTTGGAATTCATTTCCCCGAGCTGAGGGCACTGGCTGATGTCCCACTGAGGAGCATGCACAGGAACTGCTCCCATTTCACCTGGTCTGTGGGTGTAAATAGATAAAACCATGAGAGGAAACAACTCTGGCAGGCCCCAGATAACCTCAGCTACAAGCCAGGGCCTGAGAGGTGTGGGATGAGCTGGCACATGGACACAGCAACGCTTCCATCCAGGCACGGAAAGAACAAACCCCTCTTGGTTATTGCTGATTCTCTTTTCCTTGAAGGCCTCTCTGACTTACAGAGGTGGCCCAGCTACCTAAGAGAGTTACCCAGGGATGGCCATCCCAGAGATGGAAACAGGAAAATGGGACACTTGGAGTTTGCAGAGGTTTTTTTTGTTTGTTTGTGTTTGTTTGTTTGGTTTGGTTTTTTTTTTTAAACAGCAAAAAATTTGGCTCTCTGACCTTGTCCATGGGGCTGGAGGGGCCAGAGACCCCCCGCTTTCACCTCCTCTGCCTCCCACCACCCCTGCTCCAGCTTTGTAGGCGCCTCAGTCAGACACAAATATTCCTCTTCGCTTTGTTTTCGTGGCACAGGTCGAGAAATGGATTTGCTCATTTGGAAATGGAACAAATCTGCTGCTGGAGAACAGCGTGAACTCCGGGTTTCTCAGGTTTCCCTGGGACTCGCAGCCCCTGTGAGCACTTGGGCACAGCAGCACAGGACACGGCTTAGAAGTTACACTTTCCCATCGTTCCTGGTGACTCCAAGGAGAACCTTGTCATGCCAGGCATCTCCTATTAGTAATCCTGCACAAATGGAGCCAAAAAGTAGGCTCTTGTTTCCAAAACAATTTCATCACTCCCCTTATTTACTTCATTATCACTTCAATCTGCAAATGAGGTTTCAGTTCAGGCTGAAAAAAAAAAAAAAACCAAAAAAAGAGGGAACACTCTCCACCTTATATTTTTTTTTCATTAGTTTCTTCCAACTGTGCAGAAAGAATCATGATGGGCTTCTCAAAACTTATGCTTTGTTTTTGTTTTTAATCTTTACCACTCCAAACCCAGCAAAAATTAGAGATTTTGTAGAATTAGTTTTCAAATTAAATTAAGGAGATTTACGCAGCATCTCTTTCTGTTGCTCCTCGGGGGATTATTTTGAAAGTGAGGATTTTTCCATTGCGAACTGGATGTACTGGCAGGAGGATTGCAGCCTCCCAGCCAGCCCCAGCACAGATAAGGGCTGGGCTGGTTTGCACTATGTTATTCTCCCACTAGATGTCCCAGTAAAATGTTATTTACATTGATTAGGTTGAAGGACTTCCCTGGAATGCAGGTTTTCGGGCCACTTTTACAGGCTAATCCCAATTGGACTCTTGGGTGCAGCGTTTTTTAAGCCCCAGGCTTTGGGAAATAAAAGAGGGAGAATGGATCCAGATTATCAAAACCCCACTAAGACAAACTATTCCAGAAGTCCAGGCAGTGTGGGGGTGCTGTGTGCGTTTCTGGATGATCAGTGGAACAGAAATACAACCAAATAACCCTGAGGATTTATCACAATTAATTACAGCTCCTCCTTTTATGGGAAATCTTCCTGTGGTGGAACATTCCAGCAGGAGCAACAGCAGCTCACCAGTTAGGACTGGTTGGGTCTTCCAGGTTTTATCGTATTGTAGAATCTTGGAATGGTTTGGGTTGGAAGGGACATTAAAGCCCATCCCATGGGCAGGGACACCTCCCACCAGCCCAGGTTGCTCCAAGCCCCGTCCAACCTGGCCTTGGACACTTCCAGGGATCCAGGGGCAGCCACAGCTGCTCTGGGCAGCCTGTGATGAGAGAGTTCAACAGATTCTGCCTGTGGAAAACTGTGAAAGGCAAAGAAGAGCCACGGAACTGGGTTGTTGTTCCCCCACTCCTGCTCGCTGTCTGAACAAGGAGGGTTCTGCCCCGGCCCCTGTCCCAGTCCCAGCCCTCTGTTCACCTCCTGCACGTTTGGAGCCTGTCCAAGTGCCAGGGAGCAGGAATGTCACCTGCTGAGCCTGGCCCCTCTCCTGGGGGACAGCCCAGGCAGCTGGACCTGCACATCCACCCGGGGTGGTGGGTCCCACACCCAGTCTGGAGGATGGGAAGGAGCTTCCCCAGGACTGTGCTAAATTTAACCCATTGCTTCATGTTTCAAAACAGTCTGGAAGAGTTAAAAACAACCCCCCAAAACCCTTGTAAGTCTCTTGTACCCCCCGTGGATGTGCCGGGTCCCACCCCCGGCTGTGCTGTGTAATCGGAGCTGCTGGTGCTGGTTTGATGTCTTTTGTTCTAGTTGGTGGTCTGTTCCCAGCCTGCCACGAGCTGAAAAAGCACCTCACTTGTTCCTTCTTGCCAAGCTTTTTGCTGCCCTTCACGAGGGGGAAGGTTTGAACCAGACACTGTCACTGCCTGGAGGGAAACTCCCAACACAGACAAAGCAACTCCCCCCAAACCCCAAAATACCCCCAAACTGCTCCAGGTGCAGAACATAACACATGAGGGGAAACATGTTAAACTGTGTTCCTTTTTGAGCTGGAATTAAAGGAATTGGATTCATGATTATAAAAGTAGACACACGTGAGAACAGATTGACTACAGATAGGGAAACAGGTGAGGACAAACAGGATGGGTGATAAGGGGACAGGTGGGTTAATTAAATTGCTTTTTAAAATACAAAAGAGTCGTGTGAGGTAAGAAGGAATGGCAAACGATGGGGTTTATGGTGACTGGCTTTTATTTTAACTGCACAGGATCACAAAACTGTCACTTGAAACAAAGATGCTCGGAGAGAACTGACCTGCACCGACCAGAATTCATCTCTCCTGGAATTACCTCCCTGAAACTTCTTCATCCAGTTTTGCACCCACCTCCCTCTCAAGTCAATGTGGAGAGGGGAGCTTTTGCAAAAGTATCCCTCCAACTGATAACAAGGGAAGCCAAGAGGAATCAGCCCCTCTGGGGGCCTCTCATCCCTTGGGCTGTGGGAGCCTGAGCCCAGGTCAGACACCTGCACAGTTAAAGGCAGCAGTAAATCCTGACCTTCATTCCCCTACAAAAAATGCAAATAAATCAAAAACAATCCTGAAGACGAGCTCAGTCATTCTCTTTACACATCTCCCTTCTTTAGAGAAGAGCACTCAAATTCAGCATCTTGTTTTCCTGCTTGGGAACTCTTTAAAAGGACTGGGATTGGTTTTTTGTTGGGGGTTTTTTGCCCCCCCCCC
>VXAY01004618.1:553285-566452 GCA_013399855.1 Oxyruncus cristatus
AAGCTCGGGTTTATTGAAGACCTCGTGGCTCCGAGGAATCCATTGTTTATTTTAATTAGGAGCAAGGATTTGTCTGGAAATACGGACGTGGCGCTGCCTTCGACAACCGAGCTGGGGCTGCATTCTTCTGATATTCCCAGGTGAGAATGAGAATGTTCCTTCCTTGCAACTGAAGTCACAAAAGTATCTTTCATTTCAGCACAAACCTTAGAATCACCCTCCCCCCCTCTCCCCAAATTCTTCAGTTAAGACAAACCTGAAGATCAGCCTCACTGCACACACATTTAACTCTAATTCATTCGTGGCTGGTTCCCTCCAGGACACCAGTGGAGAATCATTGCTACAAACTGAATGGGATTTCTTTGCTAATTTGACAGATAGAATGAAGAGTAATGAAGGCAGTGCTCCAGCCTCATGCTACAGCCAAGTGTGTTCACACCTCCTGCTTTTGGCTTTAGGATCTCAGTGCATTTCTAGCCATGAGGGGAAAGCCAGTGCTACTCTCTGGCCTTAGTTATTCTATCCCCAGACAGGTCACTTGGTTATCTGAAGTCCTGCAGGGTATTGAGAAGCCCCCCTCTCCCTCGGCTGCCCGAGCCAGACGTGCTGCTCTGTGCACATGGCTTCTGTCACCCTTTGCACCTCAGGGTGTCTTTATCCCACCTGCCAGGCACAGAAGTGACAGACACACCCCTGAGCTGCTCAGAATCCCAGAATGGTTCGGTTTGGAAGGGACCTTAAAGCTCATCCCATCCCATCCCACCTCCCACCAGCCCAGGTTGCTCCAAGCCCCGTCCAACCTGGCCTTGGACACTCCCAAGGCAGCCACAGCTTCTCTGGGCAACCTGTGCCAGGGCCTCCCCACCCCAGGGGGAGGAATTTCTTCCTCATACCCAATCTAAACCTACTCTCTGTCGGTTCAAATCCACTCCCCCTTGCCCTATCACTACATGTCCTTGCAAACAGTCCCTCTCCCTCTTTCTCCTGGGCCACCTTCAGGGATATGTCTGAGATGGATGCACAGGATTCAGGACTTCAGTTCAGGGTACAGGCAGCCCCTGAGAGCACACTCAAATTAACCTGTTTGTGAAGAGGGCAGCCCTTCTTAGATGCTTGTGTTTGCCTAAACAGCTGCCTGACTTTTGGAATTGGCTGGAGAAGAACTGACAACTTCCTATCAGTCATTTCATACAGTTTTTAATTCACCCTCTAAGGGAAGTTCATTTGGGGGTGCACCTCTCACTGCCTCCAAGGAAACATCTGCTGCTGACTTATTTTTTTTCCTCCCTCACAAACATGGACCATGGATGTAGGGAATTCTCTGCAAACCACAAGTGTACATTTGGAGGGTTTCATCTAGTCTTGGCTCAGCTTGAGCATTTCAATTACCAGTGAGAAGAAAGGAAGGAGCAGGAATGAAAGATTGCACTCTGGATCTTGCTCCTTCCAATGACTGATCTGCCCTGGAAAGGGTTAGATCCATTTTTCTGGGAAGGGACAAAGAAATTCTAATTACCAACCATCACATCAGCTAAGAAAGGCAAGTTGGGCTTGTTTTGCATATACCCATCATGCCCATCAGAACTTTGCCTCTGTATGTGAATCCGATCTGCTCAAGGAGCAAAAATGCTGATTATGTGCCTTTCCCACAGCTCTGGGAGGGAATAACTTTGTTACCCATCAAACAGAAAGATGGAGAGGGCTGAATGCCCTGACTGCAGAGAGAAGCATCAGCAAGGTTTAGGTACCACTTGGCTTATCCTCAGCCTAGAAAAGGCTCTGATACCCACCTAGGAGGTGTTAAAACTAGTCTTGAAGAACTGCTGTCAGCAGCAGCCTTTTCAGTTGGCATGATGAGAAGAGAAAGAAATTATAGCCCATATTTCCATTGCAGCTCAGACCAGCACGTGATGTGATCAGCAAAGACCTGCCTTCACCTCGGGGTCTTTACTCAACTGCCCTCTCAAACTGCAGCAACCACAACGGCAACTGATACTTGAAATATTATATTTCTGGCCAAATACTTCAATAACAGCCCAGGAACAAATACTGCAGTGCAGCTCCTGCCTCAGCACTGCAGCACCACGCAATTCCCAGCCCCAGAGACGGAAATCCCGGCTCCCAGTCCGGGTCTGAGTCTCTGTTACACACGACTTTCGAGGGCTCTTCCTAAACGTGCTGGACTCTTCTGCTGACTCATCTCCAAACCAGACCAGGTGGGTCCCATTAACTGCAATTCAGGAAGTTAAAATATGGAGAACGTCCCCACAGACAGGCAAGTATTTTGGCAAGGAAAAACCCTGGAAAGGAGCCAGTTCAGGAAGCAGCTCAGGATAATAAGGTTTATATTTGATGGTGAAACCCCAAGGTGCAGAGTGATTTGGGTGACTCAGTCTGCTCCCAGTCTCCCAGAGCTGCAACGGGCCCAGTTGGATTCCAGGGCAGATCTAGTCCCGAATATCTGGTTGAAAATGGATATTCAGGGAATAGAATTTGGAGTGGCCAGTAGAGCCCGTAACTTTCAAAAGAAGACAGGAGAAAGTTGTTCCTTTCCAACCACGTTGCTGAGAATTTGATTCCAGCAAACTCTGGGGTTTTCCTATCATTTTTGAGAAAGATCCAGTCACTTTCCTTTCAGGAGAAAAGCTGGCTACTAAAAATGAGCTGAATGGTTTTTCTGAAGTCAATTGGCCAGATGGTAAAGAAGAACAGGAGCTTCCCAGACAATGAAGAAGAATTTGGAATGGCCCAGAAATCAATTTTGATGGGTTTTCAAATTAATTTTATTTTTTATTATGAGATATTTTTCCATTTTGTTGGTTTGGTTTGGTTTTGTTTTGAGGAAAATTAGAAGACAGAATAGTTGGAGATGAAAGAATTAAGTTTAGGAGCCCAGAACTCTGATTTACTGTTTTCTAGTCTTATACCACAAGAATTTTGCAAAGCATTCCTCAAGAGCAAACTGTGTGAGATTAGAGGCTGATGAAGAAGAATGGAGGACCAAGTTCCACTGCACCCTGGCTGGCCACTGGTTTGACATCCTGAAGTAACAGAAGTTTCCACAGTTAATGACAGAAACAAGAGGGGAACAACTAGGACAGCTTCTGAGTACCTTTGACTTGACAACCCAAAAGGCAAAGCTTTGGGCTTAAATCCAGAGTGATCCTGGAAACCTCATTTTTTAATCCAGAGTGAGACATTTCAACTGGCTTGTAACCATGCTCCATTAATAACCCTCCATCTGCTAATGTAACATCCATTCTGGGGAAGAAATGGGAAAATGGGGATGGTAATTTATGCCTTCCTAGAACACCACCCTGCCTTTCCAACAGCAGCCTGACTTCTAAATACAGGGCTCTTCCACGAGCAGCATTTGGAGGTAGGACAGGTAATTTTGGAGCTTTAACTTTTCCAGTTTAGGGAGCTTTCTTTTGCTTCCCTGTCTTTTGAAAGTAACTATTTAGGGAACCATTAGCTTAAAAATATAGAAATGCCACTGGTGTGGCCTGTCCTACACCTTCCAGCTCCTCTGCCATCGGAGAGCTGGTCAATCCAGATGTGCAGAGGTACCAGAAATACCTGTAGTGTCACCTCGTCCCATCCCAACCAGCACTCGGGTCCCAGGAAGGACAGTTTCACCCGCAGAGCGGGGCTGTGAAAACCCTTCTAAATGCACATCAGGCAGTGCCCAGCTCCAGATCCAGCTGATGCCTTTTCCCAGTGTCCTCTTCCCAAACTGGGCAGGACCCTTTTCCAGGTGAGACCCGAGGCGACTCCTCCATTTGTGTCCCCTGGTGCCTGCAGCACACCCGGAGCTTTCAACCCCGAAAAAAACCTTGAAGCAATTTTCTTTTCCCCTTTCACCTCCCGAGCGTGCAGAGGGCGAGTAATCCATCCCCTACCAGCCGAGCCCGGCTCGACCCCACGGCACAGAAACCCAACGCCGGGGGCCGGGGAGCTGCTGTTTGACAAGATATGACATATCTGACACAGTATCTGCTGCTCTGTTCGGCCTGGCAGACGATCATTTCCTCGCAGAGCTGCGGTAATAAATTTCCAGCCCCGTCCAGAGCCGTCCCTCAGGGGCTGTTGGACAAGGAAAGCGCTGCCTCGCTCGTAAAGCCGAGGAGACCTGAAACCCACGGGCTGGAACTGCATCACTGGGAAGGCAAAACCAAACAAAATCCACCCCCCCACCGCCCCCTTCCTGCAGAAAAATCGAGGAGACATTGCCGAGGAGCAGCTGCTCAATAAAGATTAGCCTTTTCTTCACTCTGAATGTGATACTCTCCCACCTATTTATTTAGAGGACTGAATAAGAAAAAGACAATTCTCAAGAGGGATCACAGCAAATTCTGTCCGTTCCTCCAGTCTTTAAAATTCACTCAGTGATTTACTTATTTTTATGGCAAAATCAGCAGCGATTCCCTGCTCCCAGAACAGAGCTCTCTAATGCTGGAGCATGACAAATTCCAGAGGGAAGACTATTTTAGCTTGCTTTCTCTTTTTATCTGAGTCCTGTTCTCATGTAGTGCAAGCACCAGGGCTGCCCGGGGAAAAGTTTAGATGAAAGAATAAAGGGAGTTTTGCTGCACCAGAACTGGGTTCAATGAGCCTGGTTTTCAGTTTTTAGGCAGTTTGCTCATCTTTTTGTTTAACGGAGGTTTGGGGTATGTATCTGAAATCATGGCAGCAAGCAATGTCTTTAAAAGGAGAGGTGCAATAGTTTATAACAAAAATATAATAATTACAATAATGATAATAATTATACTGAGAGAGGTATCTCCATTCTTTTTTAATACATAGGAGTGGCCTCACAAAGCCAGAGGGGATTAGATGAGACCTTAAGTGGAAGGTGTCCCTGTCCATGGCAGGGGGTGGAATCAGATGATCTTTAAGATCCTTTCCCAACCAAACCATTCCATGGTTTTATCATTCTCTGGTTAATCTTGCCCAGCATTTTATTAATTTTTAAAACATCTGCTTCTCTGGACTGAGACTTAACGGATTTGAAGAGCTCTCTGCATTTTCTTCTCCCCCAATAAAACCTTCCAAAACCAATTTCCCAAAGACTGAGAACAAGACAAAGAACAAGAAACACACGGGAGAGAACAATCTCTCCTGTTACCTCTGTATCAGTTTCTAGACTGCAAACCAGTGTATCCTACAACAAGTCAAATATCGAGGGTTACACGTGGCTGATCTAGTCAAGGGATTTGCTGATTCCTAATGCACGTGTTACATTCATAAATTAAATTATTATTGCATTCGAAATTAATTATAAATATCGATGCAAATGAAGATAATTATATTTTAATGGTATAATTAAAATGAATCAAATGAAATTATTGAAGTTGGAATTTACTGATTCCTGGGATGCCAGTGTGTTTTCACTCTGTCTCTTTGCAGCCTTTCTCCATTGGCAGCACTCTGAATTACGGAGCTGGTGACACCACCCGGGTCTGTGACTGTGCTCTCTATATAGCAGGACGAGGGTCAGGCGGAAGCCCCCATTCCAGGGCAGTCAGGGTGGGCTCTGATTTCCCTCCCCTTCAGGAAACTTTGGCTCCTTGTCCCTCTCCCGTGGCCAGCACAGCTCCAAGCCTGTTGTGCCCCACACCACGTTTCTCTCCCAGGTCTCTTATTTCCATTTCCCAGGGTTTCCTTTCACTGTTGGTTTAGCTTCAGCCTGACTCCTGCCTTCTCCGAGGCTTCCAGGAACCTCTCCTGGTTTTCCCAGATCCAAATGTCATCTACACAAACCTCTGTACCTCCCACACCCCCAGCAGTCGTTGTGCTTCCCTTTGAACACCTCGGGTGTTGAGCACAGCCCAAAGGACAGGCTGAGGAAACACTGTCACCCCGGGCAGGGGGGTGTTGAGTGCTCAGAAATGTGGGATGTGTTTTCCTAAGGGCACCTGCCAGAACCCTGCTGACACATCAAGCACGGGAAAATATTTGCCACCCGCCATCTCTCCCAGAATTTCTTTGCCTTTGTAGGTGGGTGTTTAGTTCACTGGGGGCTGTGTGTAAACACAGGGCTCCCAACGCAGGCCTGCCCCGGCAGCACGGCTGGAGGAGCAGCAAGGAGTGAGGAAAAGCGCCAGGCTCAGCTCTTGGCTCCTCCCTCGGGCAGGGGGAACTGTCCCAGAAGCATCACTGAGGAGAGGCTCAGTTGTCTCAGCTCTCTACTCTTTTCTCCAAAGCTGCCTCCAAGCTCTTCCTTAACTGCCTGGGCTTCTTGTCCTTCCAGTAATTCACTCCCTCAAAATAATGATCACTATTTGCTGTTTCAAGTTCATGGAACCATGGAATGGTTTGGGTTGGGAGGGACCTTAAGGCTCATCTTGTCCCACCCCCTGCCCTTCCCTATTCCAAGTTGCTCCAAGCCCCGTCCAACCAGGCCTTGGACACTTCCAGGGATCCAGGGGCATCCACACTCTCTTTGGGCAACAATTGTTCACTTTAAGCAGTTTGTGAGTCCATGCAATTCCTGGCTGGAAATCAGTGACCAAAACCAATGCTTTGTTTGCCTATTTAACTTCTCTTTTTCAGTGTGAATATCATTATTCCCGGCTCCAGCTTGGATTTGTAGCCGAGCTAAGATGACAAAATATCCTATGGACTTCCAGGTCAATAATCTGTTCATCTTCTGCTTCAACATCTTCTACCACCTCTGGGAAGAATCTCTTCAGAGCATGAATCTCCAATTCATAATGCAGCAGTGTATGTTCAGAACAGCACCAAACTCCCAAAAACAAAGGTTATTATTTACAAAACCAACCCAACCACCAAAAAGGCAAATCAAAATAGACAAAGGACTCGTAGGAGGTGGGATGGCTCCAGATCAGGCATTCAAAGGCAAGGAATAAAATGACCCCAAGATCTCAGAGGGTTATCTGAGCAGGACCAGTTAGAGCACAGATACAGGAGGGGTCACGGCCTGAAGGCAGCAAATTTTAACTGGGAAAGACAACCTGTACCATGAGCAAGAACTTTTCAGGTGAAGCTGCAGGGGTGAAGGTGATAACAGCAAAGTTTTCCAGCTGCACCCCCAATAAAGGCTGGGATGCCTTTCATACAGTACACACAGACTTCCAACAGGACAGGACCGGGAGCTCCTCGGCTTTTCACCTACAACCACCCTCAGCTGGAACTGCAACCACTTCTCAATGCTCTGGACCCCAATCCCAAAGCAGAATCAAGACTGTAACGTGTTTGCCATTGTCTTATTTTTGCAACATCTCAATTTTCCCTGGATATCAAAAGCCATGCCTTTTCCTTTGCTGGCAAACACATGACATATGGCCCAGATTTTCCCTTCAGAAGAGGCTCAATGCCATCCCTGGGCCACGATTGCAGGGTTGTTAAACAGCAGGGATTATCAGGCAGGACAATATTAAGTGGTATTTAACAGCAAGACCAAAGTTCCTTGTCAAATGCTTGACTTAGTGTTCCTTGATTGTTCACATCCCAGCAATGAGACCTTTTGCACTGAACCATTTTTCATTTTGACAACAAACTACCGCAGCTCCCCAACGCTGCCTGGCTGGAGCTGCCAGCAAAGTATTCCTGTGGCAGAAATATTGCTGCAGAGTGGGGTTCAGGGCTGGAGGAGAGATGGTTTTATCCCTTTCCTTTCAGAGTGCAATGGCATTCCAAGCAGTAGGTGTCCTGAGTCACTGCCTGGCTAATGTACTCAGTATGATCCTCTGTCTAGTCATAACAATGGTGGAAAAAAAAAAAATTAAAAAAAAAAAAGAGAGAGAGGAGAAGAAAATCAGCCCCTTGATGTAATTGTTTAAATCGCAGACTACCTTCTTTTGGATGCATCTTAATGAAGATGTATGCTGGGAGACGATAGGGGATAGGGAAGGAAGGTTGAATTACTGATTTAGGGGTGAGTTTCCAAAAGGTTCCTGGAGAATCTGAAGTGCCTCTAAACCTCCACCAAAGCTGTTTTTATTAAAGCACTAAACCCAAGAGTGCTTATGAAAGTTAGAGTGTGATGTGAGCAAAAGGCAGGAAATAAAGGGAAAAAAAGGGGGAACTTAATGAAGGTTTAATCTTCAAGGGAATATGGACTTGGAGACTGTAAATCTAATGGAATGGCCCCATATTCTAATGTCAAAAGCTGCCATCTCATGCCAGCAAATTTAACATTTTCAGTGGAGAAATCTAGTTTTAAACCCAGCTATTTATACTGTTAAAAGATGAGATGTGGGAGTTGGAGAAAGCTCCAAACCCTGCTGGTTCCAAGGGTCTTTCCTACTGACAGATTTATTAGGGAGTTTACCACCCCTTTTCCATCCTTTTCCGTCTGTACATACTCCCTCTGTACTTCCAGGCTGGAAAATTTCCATGAAAAATCCTGAAAATTTGATTGTGAGCTACTCTGGAACCAGACACAAAACCATGCTGGTTGTCACTGCAGAAGAAATGAACTCAGGAGGTTGAGATCTGTATTTCTGATAATTATCTTGAAGTTCCTACATTTCCTCAGCTTCCCTTTTCCTCACGTTTCTCTTTGAAAAGGAAAGCAACAGCCCACCTTAAACTCACACCTTGGGGTTCGTTCTTTTAAAGTAATTAACTCAAGCAAGATTCCTGGAGAAACAGTTGCATTACTTCTAAAAGTTAATACACACTTTTAGTTTTAATTTGCCTTATTTTTGGGGGACCTGAGCATTTTTACAGCTGCTGATCTCTGTGGCCAGTGCTGTACAATTAATTCAGCACTCGAAACCTTCTTGCTGTTGGTTGGAAAGTCCGTGTGTGCTCTGAGCAAGCCCTGTTGCCTGTGTCTCTTGATTTCCCACCGAAGATTAAAATGTTTGCTCCAAGCTTTGCGGATAACAGTGGGAAAACTGCAGAGGATCAAATGGAATCCAAATCTCACTCGTCCTTACACGTACTTCACTCGATCCATCTTGTCATCCTGACAGCAGTAAAACTGCAGGCTCATCTTAACGCAAATTTTTCTAATCCAATTCAAGGAAAAGTTGAAAAAAAAAATCCTGTTATTTGGAACAAATAAAACGAGGATAAAAATTTTCAGCTGCCCTGAGAATATTGCCAACCTCACAAACATGCAAAGCCTATTAATTGTGAATTATTAGCTTAGATGCTACAGCTATTTTCTCTTTTCTCATCTATCCATGCACTTAAATCATGTGGTCCAGGGCCCTTTATCTGATTTCAGACTAACAGACAAACACCGAAGGAGGAACATAAATCATAAAAATAGCCCAGGCAGTGCATTCATCCCCATGGCTGCTGTCAGGAAAAGAAAGGAAAATCATCACCAATAAACAACAGCCTCAATCCCATAACAAGGAACTTGAGAACAGAGTTTCTGTGTTTTCATGTCTGTAAAATGACACTAGACTTGGCTGCGGATAATGTGACTTGGAACTAAAGTAAAATAATCTGCATGCACTTTAAAGTAGCAATAAACCCTCCAAATTTGTACCTTAAATACAGATCTTAGATGAAATTCTACATGAGTTCCCAGTGACTGATGGAATGGACACCGGGCCATAATTTTAGCATTTGATGGAGTGCTCTGGGTGTAACTTCTCCTGCTTTCACACACACACAAAAAAAAATCAGTCCTGCCAGAATATTTGGCTTCCGAAGTGTTGCTCAGCTGCTTTGGGAATTGTGTAAAACAGTTTGTTCTCAAGTAATTAAAACATGTAAAATAAAATAGTCAGGCCAGCAATAATCATGCCTTTCTAAAAATGGGTGAAAATTAACACCTTTGCTCCAAGGATCTCGGAATGCTGCGGCCTTTCCCAGTATTCCAACCAGACCCTGAGCTGGAGTTGGTCTCTCATTTCTATAACGAGCAAACCTAAAAACCTGTACCTGGATCACCCTTAAATTAGGGCTGTTTGAGGTCTGGAGCCTGATCAAGGTGCACAGTTTGTGGTTTGGGCACCCTCTGCATTCCCTCTGTGCGTCGTGTCCCTGTGGATGCACTTGTTTTTGGAGGCTCGTTCCTCGTGTGTTCTGGGTACTTTCAGGGAAGGAACTGAGGCAGCCTCTGCTGTGCTACTGCCGAGCCAATCCATGTGAAGATCCCTCTGAAAGCACCTCAAAATTCCAGCCTCTCAGCTTGTTTGATCTCCCCCTCAGCTGTTGCAACAAGAAATTCTCTGAATCTTGTAGCAAATCTCCCGGGGCTACAGGACAAGGGATGTTCCTTGTGGGAAGGTGCCTAATTAGGCACCAAAGAGACACTGA
Organism: Oxyruncus cristatus; assembly: GCA_013399855.1. Classification (NCBI taxonomy): domain Eukaryota; kingdom Metazoa; phylum Chordata; class Aves; order Passeriformes; family Cotingidae; genus Oxyruncus; species Oxyruncus cristatus. The sequence continues at coordinate 563,534 of VXAY01004618.1, forward strand.
GCTTCCTGCCTCGCTCAGTCCTTGGCAAAGGTCACACCCAGAAGCTGAATGAACCACCCAGACCTTTTCATCTCCCAAGGGCAGTGGCTCAGTTAAAAGTTGAACCAATTCAGACGTGTCCTAAAATCACAGGTTCCACAGGGGTTGTGGCTGCCCCATCCCTGGAGGTGTCCAGGGCCAGGTTCGACAGGGCTTGGAGCAACCTGGGCTAGTGGAAGGTGTCCCTGCCCAGGGCAGAGGGTAGAACGAGAGGATCTTTAAAGTTCCTCCCAACCCAAACCATTCCAGGATTCGAAACTGAAATCCCTGCACTGACATTCCCTGTGGTGGATGATGCTTTCACAGCCCAGGCAAACGTGAGACACCGAATTTGTAATTTAGATGCTTTTGGCAAACCTTCAGCTCCAGACACCTCGGGGCTTTGTCCGGCCTAAGAATGCAGAAATACAATATTGCACATGGAATTTCAGAGGAATAATGAGACTCCTTCATTTTACAAAAGAGGGGCCAGCCAATCCCAGCAGGCAGAAAGGAGCTGTTTTCTCCAGCTGACAAGAATCAGCTCGTGTTGGGCCCAGGTGAGAAGCTGCTGCTTGAACTGGGCAGGGAGGGAAGCACATCCGAACCACCGAGGTGATTCCACTGAGGGCAGAGGACACACTGCCTGGCAGCTGCTGACCCATGAACATCAGCAGCCTTTCCTTCCATTCAGTTCCTCGGGCTGGAAAACAATGGGAACAGGAGAGGTGAACAGCCTGTTGTCACATCATGAGCTACGAGAACTTCAAATCTTGCTGTACTTTATTTACACATAACCCTAAATCTCCTGCAGCTGCACACATACAGGTATAACCCTGTAAAACTTCACTTGTGAGTGAATTCAAGAGAAAAATGTCATAAATATTTTGAAGTGACTGTTCTGTGTGTTTCATGTAATTCTGAAGATGAACGAATGGCCTCATTCATCAGCCGGTTCTTTTAAAGCACAGATTGTTCTATATATGTATAAAATTAAAGTGCTCCTCCAAAACTTGTGAAGATATACATGGAAAATATATTACTTCATGACTACCCCAACAACTGTTCCATCAATGCACCTTCTTCTTAGGCAAACCTCAAGATATCACAGGGACATTTGAAACTTTAACAGCCTTTGATCAGGAAAAAAAAAAAAAGGCTCAGAAGGGTTATGTTCAGCAAGAGATCCACAAGCATTAACAAAACAGATGATCCATAAATCTGGAACAAGTGGTGGGTGACAGCTGGGGCTCTTCTGACATGAATTAAAGACCAAAGGGTCCTCTCAACTATTTCTACCTCCTGTCCCCACCCCAAGCTATATTTTTCCCCTCTTTCTCTGAAGCCACAAGTCTGGAGGGTTCCTGGTGTGAGCTGTGCCTCTGTCAAAATCACTTCACACCCGCAGGAAAATTTTTTAATATGAATTGGGCTTTAAAAAACTTTACCTTGATTTAGTGAGAATATAAAGTGGGGCCACAGTCAATGTGTTGTTTGTGTGCATCGCAAGGAACGCTGGAACACGAAGGGTCTCTGCTACCAAGGCAACATCAAGTCCTAACTCACATTTAAAACGCTTCCAAAGAAGCTCTTTATTCAAAGCAGAGTTTTTAAAAGGAGCAAAGCAACGTTATCTAGAAGCAGACATTCAATATATATATATAAATATACAAGCTTTCTTGGATCAACACACTTCCAGGGAGTTTTTTTGTTGCAAGTGATGTGATTTTACCGCTGTTCAGGAGGCACAAGCCAAGAAAGTGAAGTAGTTTATGCTGGGAATCAGCCTAAGAGTAGGACAGTGGGGGCATCACAGTCATCCAGCTCAACATAAAACTGCAACATGCTCCTGCTTTCATTTGCTAAAGAAATCTGTGGAGCTGCTCCTGTAATTCCCAATCCACGAGCTTCCCTCACACCATCACTTTAAGAACAATGAGGGGAAAAAAAGGAGAAGAAAGAAAGGTAACACAGATTTTATGGGCTGACAGCTGACGGCTGAGCTCCTGCTCTGCTGGCTCGGAGTGCAGGATCCATTACAGAGACCCAAGCTGCATTTCATCCATAAGCTACATTTCAGCAGCACTGCAGCTCCCAGACTCAGCAGGGAGCAGTGGGAGTTGGTTCTCCTCCAGGGAGGCTGGGAAAGGGCTCCTGGAAAGCTGGCTAGGGCTGGGCTGGATTATCTTCAGCACCATCAGACTTTGAGCTCAGGGAGACTTCGCCTCCTGATGCAATTGGGAAATCACATCAGAAAAGAGATTAAAATACAGGTTCAGGCTCTTTCCTGCCCTGCCACTCTGGCTGGAGCAGTGTCTCTGGATGACTCCCTGTCACATAATCCACTCACCAACTGCCTTAAACAAATAAGCGGCTTTTGTGTACAATGGGACGTGTGTACAGACCTGTGAAACCACAGCCAGGAACACCAGCCAGCTATTCTTCAAACCTGAGGGAGCCCTTTCCTCACAAAATCTTCTTAAAGCCCTTTCCAAGCGTTATTTCATTTGACTGAACTTCCCAAGGTAACCCTTTGTGATACCCCTGTTCAGCAGCGGGAAGGACTGGGGTGGGGGGGATGAAACCACCACCTCAAGGGGGTAAATTCGGGAGAGGTCCCACTTGCTGTCTTGACCCATGAGCTCTAAGCCACGATTTCCAGGTAATCCTCCTCCTGGGCATTTCCAAAGGCTGAAAACTCAGTAAATAGGAACTGAGAAGTGCTTCCAGTTTTCGAGGACATGGTTGTAACTGCGATCCTCTCCGTGCGCCCCGTGGGAGACACGGGAGTATTTTTACCCATCCTGGGAGCTGATGAGTTTTCCCACAGATCTTTTAGGGTAAATTCCCTATGTCTTTCCAAAGCAATAAAACCTAATTAAGATTTTTAACACTGACATG